>CM031695.1:26001732-26426732 GCA_018466805.1 Hippocampus abdominalis
TGAAACTGTGGATACTAACCTCTATATGAACATCTGCTGAAGGCACTTAGACAAACAAGGTCGTATTTTTGCTCTCCTCAGCTCTTTCTCTTGGGGCAACTTGACAGCCCAAACACTTCCTCCCATCTTAATAATCATAATACATTTTACACTTTACCATCAGACAAAACACCAAACTGTTTTCTTCCGTTCTTCAAGCTGTCAAGCTCCCTTGGATCTCATAACTTGTACACAGCAGGTGCGGTTTGAACTCCGTCACCATGCCAAGATTGAACTGCATTGACCTTTCTTTGTCTCTGATTTTTACTGCCCGCCCCTCATTTACATATTATGCCTATATAAACGTGTGACTGTATTTTGTCGGGGCTGCCTGATGAAATCTGAAACTCTCAGGAGCCCGAATCAATTCGTGTTGTGTTGTGATAAACTGAGAAAAAGACAACGTGGTGTTGGGTCTTCTTCCGCCTTACAGAGAAAGAAAAGGACTTGTGTCCAAGGAGGGCCGTAAAGAAACAGAATTCTCCCCTCCTCTACAAATGGCGTCACGAACAGGATTTCTCTGGAAAAAGACCAACACCGGTTTCAGGACCTTCAGACTCAGGCAGTAACCAAGGAGCGCTCCACTTTAAAAAGGTAAGACACGCCGGTTCCTACGGGCAAAGTGTCAAGATTCGGCTTATGTCCAAATCAAACTGCTCTGAACCTGAATGTGTTGAACAAGTATAGTGATTGAATTTTTCGTAGGTGGCAAATACCAAATTGATAATGAGTTTTATGGGACTTATGTGACTATGGAAAAATGAAGTACCGTAATGGCTGAGTAGGACTGCCGACTAAAGATTGGGGTCTGAGTAGAGTAGGTGTGAGGTATATTCAAATTAATATACCGTCTAAAATTTGCCACTGAGTAGTAGATAACCGAATTGGCACAGTTATTGAGGCACCACGTAGGCGGTTTAAAATTAGGTAGAACCACTGAGTCGTAGGTTTGGCTAGTAGCTGACGGGCAAAGACCAAACTGAGTTGGTAGTAAGCAATTAAAAAATTAGTGGTTAATTGCTGAGGCAGGTCCAGGTAATTTTTATTTTTATTATTCTGGATGCTGTTAAAGAGTAGGACTGCCGGCTGAAGATCGGGGTCTGAGTAGAGAAAGAGTAGGACTGCCGACTAAAAGATTGGGGTCTGAGTAGATAAAGAGTAGGATTGCCGACTGAAGATCGGGGTCTGAGTAGATAAAGAGTAGGACTGCCGACCAAAGATTGGGGTCTGAGTAGATAAAGAGTATTTTTAGGGCAAGTTAGGGACAGTTCCATTGTTATAACTAGAGAATTGTGTGACGTCGCATGGTCCATGAAGGAGCGAAATGGACGGCCAATATGATAAAAACCTGGTGAATTTTACCTTGGCCGAATTGCCTGAAGGCAAGGAAATGGTTAAAATTCTACTCGACAAAGCATTGAATTCTTATCGAGGAATGTTGTGTGGGACGGGGAAAAAAAAGGAAAAAGAAGTGGAGATAAAGAGGAAGGCAATTGCTAATTTACAGGAGAGGAAATTGTTGCCGAATAACTATTCACGCGCCGATCTTTGGCTGGCATCTGGCCAGTTGGAACAAGCGGTGTTACGCAGGCTGGAGGAAATCGAAGAAATTAGTCAAAACAAGAGGATTTCGAACAGTAAACGGACGATAATGAAGGAAAAAGCACATTGGGATTCAATTCGAGCGGTTTTACATTTCATGGCCGGTATGACTGCCGCCGTGCATGTTCGAACAGAAATGAATCGACAAGATCCTACAGAAAAAGGTACGCTAAATGACGTGGCGGCGTCCGCACCTCCACCACCGTATGGGGAGAGTGCGGTGACCATGGCCCCCCTCTACGCGCTGAGTGGCCATTTGAGCATTGACGAGGAGAGGGGAGAGAAGGCGGGTGATCGACCCGTAGCCAGGGGGCCTGAGCCGTCCGCGGCAACGGCTCTTCTACCAGCCGCACGGAAATTGTATCCCCCCCTATCGCAGTTGCAGGGGGTTAAAACATTGAGTGAGTTGAATTATACCCACCACCCATTAACAGGGGATACTTTAAACAGTATGCGCGCCGCGCAAGGGGCTCGTCCCACTGACACAAAACTCCAGGAGGGGGGGGTTACGCATTCCGGCTACTCCTCAAGCACACTCCCAAATACTGTGTGTGCCGAACTTCCCCCCAACCTGCCCAAAGCGGTTCATCAACAATTGGTAAAGTTAGAAAAGGGTATGCAAATTATACCCGATGATGAAAGAGCTAGTGTTTGGGATGTAAGCACCTTTATAAAGAATGAGACAGAATTGGCTAGGCAGACGTTGCTGGAATTGCCTAAAATTGACCATAACATACAGATGTGGGCAATAGATTGGCTTCAAAGTAAGTATTTACCCAAAGAAATTATGGACCTGTTAGGAGGAATAGCTTCCAGGACATTGACGAGGTCGAATGATAAAAAATTACCAGGCGATAGTACAGAGAATGCCCCCGAACTGGTACCTGCTATGCCGCTGCGTGACCAAGGGAAGGGGCCGAGACTCTATAATTCCTATTCGATTACTGATGTGACGGCTATTGTTGATATGCTCCCACCAATTTCTCGGGGAGGCGTTGTATGGATGCGTAAAGTGCAGGATATTGCAGGTGGACAAATGTGGGCTATGGGAGATATTCGGGCGGTTCTTTCTCGCTGCCTCGGTGCGATGGCAGCCACACAGACAGAAATGCAAGCCGGTACCGCAACATTATTAGATGATACTCCATTTACTGGATCAGCTCACTACGGTGCAATTGCAGACGCGCTGAGATCCCTTTACCCGGCCCCCTTGGGTCCCCTACAACAATTGGCATTTGAATTGTCACCTGAGGTGGACCCGACGACTTATTTAGTTAATTGTGTGGATGCTTGGGTGACTGCCACTGGTCAGGACCCCAATGGTCATCCAGGGAATCAGGCTTTGTTCAGGCAGGCGGTGCTGCGAGGTTGTCCGCCTGATGTGAAAAAATTGATGACTAACTCTCCCACTCTGCCCACTTCAGACGACACGAACTGGCGAACGCATTTCCTGTTCTATGTGCAGCAATCAAGAACCAAAGCCAAAGAAGAGACTGAGAAAACATCCAGACTACAGAATGACTTACTGCATTTACAATTACAGGAGGCTAAGAGAGTGTCCAGTAATTCATGCAAAAAAGGGAAACTACTTGAGAAATCTAACCAAATGTCGGTCAGTGTCTCTAAACAGGCTCCACCACGGCTGGTCGCACCCCCACCGCAGCTCCAAGCCCCACCCCAATACTATGGCCTGCCCACAAGGCGAGGCCGCGCTGCATGGCAGAGGGGAGGGCCGAGACGGGGGGGTGGGCGTATGGGGGGGAGTCCCTGGAGCCAAGCCGGCTGTTACATTTGTGGTGTCGAAGACCATTGGGTACAGGACTGCCCCTACCGGCCGGATCTGGCCGTTCGGAACCCAGATTACGGCTATCAAGCCCCGCCTCCTCAACCACAACGACCACAGCAGTGGCGGGCAACAGCGCCCCCGAGTGGTCAGTATCCATCCGCTCCATGGGTACCCGACTCCCTACAATAGGGGTGCCCGAAAGCCGCAAGTGAGGGAGCAAGGGCCGAGCCTCTCACCACGGTCCGGATACTGGGAAGAGACATTCATATGATGATCGACACTGGGGCAAGGTACTCCACCCTCAACTTGCTGCCTCCTAATGCCTCTCTGACTTCCCAGACTCTGTGCCTGGTCGGCTTCTCGGGATCACCGCTGGCCTCACCGGTGACTGCGCCTCTTCAAGTACAGTGGGGGGGAATGACATTCGAGCATCCATTTGTCTTCCAGAAAGACTGTCCGCTGAATCTGCTGGGCCGTGACTTGCTCGTCAAGGCCAACGCCTCCATTCTTTGCAGCCCAGATGGACTGAAGGTCACATTGTCAAATGGACAGTTTTTCACCGCCACAAATAATGGGGATGATTTCAACTCCCAATGCCTATTGACACAAAGCAGCGATCCTATGGTTGTCCACCAGGGGGCGAACATCTACTGGCTATCACTCAAGTCAGTAGATGATCCACCACTGAACTCTGTCATGTATCAGTATCGGCTTTGGTCTCCTTGGATTTTGTCCCTGCGACCTTACCATCCGCCAATCGATCCTCCCCACTGCACGATGCTATATGACAGACTGGGGGATGAAATTTATCGCATGGCCTGGTTCGATGGAATGCAAGGCAATTTATTTAACCTTCCCTCCTCCTCAATTATGGTAGGTCCGGAGGGGGTGGCAGCTGAGGTGGACCTGCCGGAGGACCTCGTTGACTGGTATCGTATGTCTGACACGGCCTCACCACACATCTCTCTCGCGTTGAGCCCTGCTCATCAGGCTAAAGAATTGGGACCGATGGTCAACCGGGCTGGCAAGGTCCCCGATTGGCAATTGTCCGAAATTCCTGACGTACTATTTTCTCCGTCTACACAAATGTACAAAATTCTGATTTCAACTTCCGACACCGCGGTAGCGGAGGAGAAGTGGCTTACGAGATCGCACGGTTGTGAAAGAACCGACGCAGAGGGAACAGAGGATATGCTTTCCTCTCTTCCCCCGCAGGTGTGGTCGCAAGGTCCGACTGATGTTGGTAAGTGTGACATTCCGCCTGTGACATTTGATATTGATCTTTCCTCACCAATCTATCAACGTCAATACCCGCGTCCGCAAGAAGAGGTGTACGGCATCACCGAAACAATCCGAGGTCTGTGGGGAGCAGGTGTCCTGGAACAATCTACTTCACCCTGGAATACTCCTATATTGCCAGTTCTGAAGGAGCCGGGGAAGTATAGGATGGTCCATGATCTTCGTTTAGTAAATAACGCTGTGCTCACCCCCACGGACCCGGTGCCAAATCCGTATATTGCACTAACCTCAATTTCGCCGCATCACACACATTTTTCTGTCGTCGATTTGGCTAACGCTTTTTTCTGCATACCACTAGCAGAATCACATAGGGATGTTTTCTCATTCACGCATCTTGGTGTCAAATTACGCTACACTCGCTTGCCCCAGGGATTCAATTTGTCTCCGGGGATTTTTAATCAAGTGCTTAAACAGATACTGTCTTCTTACCAACCCCCGGATGAAGTTGTACTCATTCAGTACGTTGATGATCTTCTTCTTGCAGCACCATCTGAGGGTTGCTGCTTGGAAGCCACGAGGTTGCAATGCGCCCGCACTGCCGTTACATTTTTGGGGCGGTTGATCACGTCAGATGGTACTGCGATGTCGGCTTCTCATCAGGCGGCCATTCTCAATCACCCGAGGCCCGTGACGGTCAGAGAGATGCTTTCGTTTCTTGGGTTGACAGGTTATTCCAGGCAGTTCATCCCTGACTATGCCACACTAACATTTTCCCTGCGTGCCATGGTAAACGAAGTTGGCATGCGAAATCTGACCTCTCCCCTTTCCTGGACGTGTCAGGCTGAATCTGATTTTGTCGTCTTGAAGCGGCTTCTTGCGAAGGCGGCTTCTCTGGTGCGGCCTGACTATTCGAAACCGTTTTACTTGGATGTTTCTGAAAAAGACGGCTCGGTTGCCGCAGTCCTTTTTCAGAAAAGAGAGGGAGGGGGTGAAAGACAAATTTTGACATACGTCAGCATGCAATTGGACCCAATCGAACAAAAACATTCAGCATGTGTCAGATATGCGGCAGCATTAGGCAAATGTTTGCAAAAAGTGGATCACATTGTGTTGAACAATCCCCTTACGGTCCTTACTTCTCACGCAGTGGCGGCATTTGTCTGTTCTAAAGATTTTACGATGTCGGCAAAACGAAGTGACAAATTGGACAGAATTTTACACAGACCCAATCTGACATACAAATCAGAAGGAGTCAATGCGGCAGATGGAATGGTTGAAGGCACACCCCATTGTTGTGCTGGCCTTTCCCTGGATGAAGAAAAGCTCAGAGATGGCTTGTATGCCACTCCAATATCAGAGCCTGATTATAGCGTGTTCACAGATGGCTGCTGCTTTAGACATCCAAAAGAAGGGCTGATTTCGGCTTATTCAGTGATAATCGATGAAGGCAGACAAACAAGACAATTTCAGATTCAAGAAACTGAAAGAATAGAAGGGAAACAGTCGGCCCAGAGAGCTGAGCTGATAGCAGTTATAAGGGCACTAGAGAGGGGGCAAGGATTAAGGGTTAACATCTACACTGATTCAGCATATGTGGTAGGGGCAATTTTTACGGAAATGCCCCTCTGGCGAAGGAATGGGTATAGAACAGCAGCAGGAGCATCAATTAAACATAGTGTGGAAATCCAAAGACTCGGAGAGGCTCTGCTAAAACCAGAAGAAGTAGCAATTGTTAAATGCAGGGCACATACTGGAGGGACTTCCTATGTAGAAGTGGGAAATGACAGGGCAGATAAGGTAGCGAAAGAGACAGCGGGCTACAAGGTGAGCCAGCCAGTGATGGTAGTAGAACCAGCAATGGGGAGGATGTATGATTTGGACATTAACCACCTTCTTGCAGATCAAGGGAGGGCATCCCCTGAGGAGAAGAACTACTGGCTATCCACAAACAGGGTGGCCAGGGATGAGACTGGTTTGTATCGACACAAAATTGACGGACGTCCAGTCCCGTCGGCAGACAAATTGAAGACTTTAATTCATGAAGCACACGGTCCAGCTCATTTGGCAAAAAAGAATGTGGCAGATAGGTTAAGATCCTGGTATCATCCACGCCTTCATGATTTGATTAATGAGGAAATTTCGGGGTGCGATGTCTGTAATCGACATAATGTGAGGAAAAGTCTCAGGACGGTACCTGGGGTGTATCCGCTGCCCCGGGGTCCAGGTGAGGAAGTCGTTATCGATTTCACTGACATGATAGATCGAATTAGAGGCAAACGATACCTTTTAGTGATGGTGGACGCTTACACTCGATGGCCAGAGGCTTACGCATGCGGTAAAGAGGATGCGATGGCTGTGGTTAAAAGTTTGGTAAACCACTACATTCCAACACATGGGTTTCCACGTGGGGTTCGATCGGATAATGGCACTCACTTCAAGAATAAACATCTCCAACAAGTCGAGCAGCTGCTCGGGCTTAAGCATAGATTTGGCGCGGTTTATCATCCACAATCTCAGGGTATGGTCGAACGAATGAACCGGACGCTCAAACTAAAACTTTCCAAGGTGATGGCATCGGCAAAGCTGAATTGGGTCGATGCGCTGCCGATCGCGTTGCTTGCTGTGAGGTCCACCATTAATTCGGCCACAGGTTTCACGCCTTTTGAGCTGGAGCATGGTCAGGAGTTCATGGTCCGTGGCGATCCATGGACCAGGGCACTCTTCAACAGAGATTCCCCATAAAGCATACATGGACTCATTGAGTGTTCTCGTCTCTCATCCAGAAGCAGTCTGAACTCCAGGTGAGCAACCGAACGAGCCGGGCGTAAAACCACAGACGTATCCTGAGCAGGTGTATCTGCGGTCCTTAAGCGGAAGTGCATCAGCCGAGATGGACGGGACCCTACAAAGTGACGGAAAGGACCAGTCATGCTGTTCGCCTGGAAGGAAAGGGACCGACTTGGTACCACGTGTCGCAGTGTGCATCGGCCCCCGGAGAGTGTCCGACTTCAAAGTAACGTTCAGAAGGGTAACTGGACGTGAAACCACTACAAGGCCGCCTTGTGGCCCAGAAACCATGACATACGTCCTTCTCATCGGACTGATTGTCGTGGCCTCCATTCCACCACTCGTGTGGGGGTTTCGACAGGGAAAGGAAACATTTCAGCTGACGACGAGACTGAAGAGGTGGACGTACCACCCCGAGTACGACTGGCACCACCTGAAAGCGACCATTCCGGAAGAAACTAATTTGTGGTATAAATATGTTCGATTCATGTCCACAAGTTACAATAAGTCAGGTTGTTATGTGTGTTCTCTCATGCCCAAATCCGCGACTCAAATAACCCTAACTGGGAAACCTATGAATCGAAAACAGGCTAAATGTTTTGCTTCTTTTGCTGGGGTAGGTTATCAACATCCCTCAATAGTATTTAATGAAAGTGTTGGGCCCTGGGCACGGGTCGGGTTAAAAGATCAAGTGTGTGACAAATCCCTTTTGGTAGACTACAACTATAAGATAAAGGGAACTCCTCTCCCCCAAAAGGTCTTTATGGATGTTAAGCCCGGAAGTAGATATGAAATGTGCTATGGTAGGGAAAACGGCTCGATTGCTCTTGGTAAACTTGATGTTATGACTCAGTGCAGGGACAAAAGATTTGTAATAACCGGAGGAGGCGCCCCCGTGAAGAATGGCACTTATAACATACGAGGGGGATGGTGGCTATGTGGGGATGATGCTTACATGGTATTGCCTCCAGATTGGACAGGCGTTTGTACTCCTATCTTTGTTACAGACCACACCTTTTTTATAACGCACTCCAGCCAGCCGTCCAGACTGAGGAGAGATGCCACAACATTTTTGCCCCACGATTCAGTATGGGGATCAGACGTACCGGACGGGTTTAAACATTGGTCTACGGGAGAGAAAGTTGGCCTTGCTTTGTTTCCGTGGGCTGGAGTGGCAAAAAATATGCTCAGATTAGAAACAATAGACTATCGTTTAAAATCCTTTGTAAATTTCTCCATCGAAGTGGAAAAGGGACAAAATAGAGAGTTGGAAGCCATCCGCCTCATGGTATTACAAAATCGGATGGTGTTGGATTTGCAAACTGCAGCTACCGGTGGTGTCTGTGCTCTGTTTAATAAAACCTGTTGTACTTTTATTCCGGATGAGGTACACACGTCCGTTGCGGAGGGTATGTCCAATTTATATGCCCTCAGGGAGGCTATGGCCCGGGACCGAGCACCTACTCCGGGATTTGGGATTGGCTGTTGTCTGGGGGTTGGAGTCAAGCTTTATTGAAACTTTTATTTCCGGTCGTAGTTTGTTTGATAGTAGTTTGTGTTCTAAGCTCTTGTATTGTACCCTGGGTCCGCCGAATGTTGTCATCCATGCTTTTCAATCAAGTACAAGTAGATCGCCAAATGCCACTGTTATCTCCTGGTCGAGGGGGGATTGATAGGTCGGTTCTTCCACTTTTGGCTAGAGATGATATGCAGACAATTTTGTGATCACAAGGTCGGTTGTGATCAAGACAGGGATTGTTGAGGAAATTTCGCCTTACCATGAAAACTGTGGATACTAACCTCTATAATGAACATCTGCTGAAGCACTTAAGACAAAACAAGGTCGTATTTTTGCTCTCCTCAGCTCTTTCTCTTGGGGCAACTTGACAGCCCAAACACTTCCTCCCATCTTAATAATCATAATACATTTTACACTTTACCATCAGACAAAACACCAAACTGTTTTCTTCCGTTCTTCAAGGCTGTCAAGCTCCCTTGGATCTCATAACTTGTACACAGCAGGTGCGGTTTGAACTCCGTCACCATGCCAAGATTGAACTGCATTGACCTTTCTTTGTCTCTGATTTTTACTGCCCGCCCCTCATTTACATATTATGCCTATATAAACGTGTGACTGTATTTTGTCGGGGCTGCCTGATGAAATCTGAAACTCTCAGGAGCCCGAATCAATTCGTGTTGTGTTGTGATAAACTGAGAAAAAGACAACGTGGTGTTGGGTCTTCTTCCGCCTTACAGAGAAAGAAAAGGACTTGTGTCCAAGGAGGGCCGTAAAGAAACAGAATTCTCCCCTCCTCTACACTCTGAACATAGCTGACATCATAACTCCTGAAGATCTGAACGAGGACTCGACATGGCAAAATGGACCAGAGTTCCTGAAGTGGCCGGTGGAGGAGTGGCCTATTAAATCAGCTGGAGAGGTTGCAGTTCATGCCAGGGAGAGTGTACAAAATCTCCAGAGGAAGGCATTCTCAAGTGCATTAACAAGAGCTCAAGCAAGCACCCAGCTGAAAGAAGAAAAACAGGCCACCCAGAAAAGGACAGAGGATGAAACTCAAGAGGAAAACCCTGTGTTAAACCAGACTCTTCTTCTGAGAAAGAAACCTATGGGCTGGGTTAAAGATCTTGTGGAAATAAAAAGATTCAGTAGCCTGTCCAGACTGGTGAGAGTAATCGCCTGGGTTTGTCGAGCTGCCAAGCAGTGGCTGAGGAGAAGGTGCCAATTCCCAAAACAGTCAAAGTGGGAGGAAACATCACCTAAGCAAGCTGTACTGACTGTCAAGGAGCATGAAGATGCACTCAAAGACCTCTTCCTCGCAGCTCAAAAAGGTACCAGTTTTCCAGACACAACTCTGAATAGATTGGCAGTATACAAGGATGTGAACTCTGAACTGCTACTTTGTGGAGGCAGAATTCAGATGTTCAACGAAGATAAGACTGCAGTTCCAGTATTACCATTTGAAGCCTGGGTGTCTACATTACTGGCTCAAGAATCCCGCAAAGCAAGCCATGAAGGAGTAGCAGGAACCCTTCTCCGGATGAGGAAAAAAGCCAGGAGTAAGAGATGTACTTGTGAAAACTTTTCCTAGCTATCCTGTTCCCATCACAAAACCAAAAGGCCGAGAAGGGACAGCTAAAGCAAATGATGAAAGAACTAAGAGATTCCAAAGAAAAATCCCAGCTACAGTTCTTCATAGAGATGTCAGACGGCTTGTCATTCTCCTTCCCATTGAAGAACAACCTGAAACGTGAAGAAGTTGTATGACCTCTCTGGATTTGAAGGCCAGGAGCTCAAGTGGGAGGTGTTGAGCTAAAGCACAGAAAATGGGAAACAACTACATTTCCCAGAGTGCACCAGCAGCAGCAAACCAGCTGAATCTCCTGATCTGCCACTAATTGGAAGGCAGCAAACCAGCTGCATTGCTGAGCTGCCACTGTTTGGAGCAACTAAAGAGCAGAAGGTCAGTCAGTGTGGAAAAAGCTTTCAGGAGGAAGAGTCAGTTGGAAAAAGCCAGGAGGAAGCAAGATTGACAACACTGAAAGGAAACAAGTTCACTCGAGGGGGGGTTCATCCCAAAGACGCCAATGGTCGGTGCTACATTTGTTTGACTTCTATATTATTTCCTAAACAAAAGCAGTTGATTTCATCTTCTAAAATTCTGTTAAATATTTAGAACCCTGTTAAAAATGTGTTTCATAAGAGTTATTTGATCATGTTTGGGAAATTAAGTTAAAACATTGTGAGTCAAGAATTAAATTTGATTTTCTTGTGTTGAAGGTTTACAACCTGAGAAAGACTGAGAAAGACTTATGACTTTGAAGAAAATAAAGTGATAAAGTGGGAAATCTGAGTTGTCCTCGCGTCCTTTGGCCAGTTGAACCAAGAGGAGAACTTGACACCCACGGAGGTCCACGTCTGGACCCAAGGAAATGGAGTACCTGTGCTCCCCCTCGTCCACACTGTGTTTCAATTTATTTTTGACCAGGGAGCTTACAGCCCCCATGGCGGTGGAATGTAGGCGGAGTCTCCCGCCATCATTTGTTCTGAGAGTGAGGTCGGTGAGCAGAGCTGAGTTTCGGAAAGCCCTCAAGGTGTGAAACATCTCCAGGTGGTGCTCCTCTCTGCGGTATATCTTTATGTTGTGTGCATCTTGGTCCTCCTGTGAGCACCCTGCTTCGTCATCGTCACTCGACTCCTCCTCCTCCTCCTCCTGATCCTCCTCCTCCTCCTGATCCACTTCTTCACGGCTTTTCCGTAACACGGTGGCCATCGTCTCATCTCCCCCAACTTCTCCTCTCTTTCTTAAAGCACCCAATGTTTCATTTCGCCACTTTCTGCCATCTTGCGGTCGTCTGAAAACATGCTCCTCGTGGCATACACGTTTCTTCTCATCTTCTCCCGTCCTTCCCGAGCTTCTCCGCTCCAGCTCCTTTTGACTTTTCCCATTCTGCAGTGGACAGTCGCCCTTTCCCAGGTTCTCAGGAAGCCGTTCATCCACGGTCGCGTCAACCTCCATCCTCATTTCTTTGTCATCCTCATTTTCTCCTCCTGCCTCCTTTTCCTCATTTTCATCCACAATCTCCCTGCTAACTCCCATCACTTCATTGACTTTCACCTCCTCCATGTCCTCCACCTCCTTGTTTTCAGCTCCCATCTCTTCATCCTTCGCAGCCCGTTTCTCTTCATCCACCCAATTATCGTCCGCCTCGTCATGCTTCACTTGCACTCCAGTGTCCTCCTCGGCCTCCTCGATCACCTCCACCCTCGCCCAGCGTCTCACCCTCTGCTCCACCTCCGTCCTCCATTGCTCCCAGTCCGGCTGCCGCTGTGGAATCGCCACCTCCATGGAGCTCAGTCAGACTCTAAACATCAACCTGTCGCAAAGTCTTCCCGAAATCTCTGCCCCTGTCCCGTTCTGGTTTCATTCGAGAGTCCACCGCCTCGCTCTCCTTGCTCTCCTCTCAAGTGCACGTCATCGTCCCAGTGAACAAACATGTTGCTATATTGAGGGCAAGACTGTGCAACGGCAGCTAATTAGACCTCTGGCTTGTCTGAGGTGCTAATGTTACACGTGGCACTCGACGTCGGAGCTTATTGCACTGCAGCTTTTATATCCAAACTCATTTGACCCACTTAAAGCGAGCCATTCAGACTTAGGGACATTTGGTCCCCAGCCAAAATTCTCTCCCTTCTTGGCATGTTTATCCCCAACCATATGACTGCGGGATCTTTATTCATCATGCACAGGGGGGGGCCAAGGTGAGGGTTTCACATTGCTCCTGTGCATCCAAACACTGCGGAATCTAGGTCAAGGATCGAGAGGCGCGTGGAAGCCCCGCGAGGCCAGGCAACAGATTTACACCTGTTGTTGTGGTGTGTGCTGTAATGGGAAGCTAACAGCTGGCTAGCTCCGGCATTTTACGAACGGATGCTAGTAGCTCACCAGAAGCTCGTAAATTCATTTTGTGCTCACGTGGATGTGGTCCGGTCCATTTCTTGACAATGATTTGAGAGCCCATACGGCAATCTGCTCACAGCACCTTTAAATTCTCGTTTGGGCTCCACAATAACAAGATCACAATACGACAACTATTGCTGCTTTGCACTTGGCTTGTCACTCAAAATTCTCAGTCCGTGTATACTGTATGTATTTTATATATGATTGCTGCAAAGACACATACAGCGGAGTCTGAAATGTAACCGAGTCAAGACGGCAGGGTTTGAAGGAGTTCATCGTGGGGGGTGGGGGGGGGGAGGTTGTCAACACCCTCGCAGCTCTGAAGGCCACATGTTTGTCAACTAGAAGACTGGCGGCGGTACCGATCCGTCACTGTGACGCTCTGGAAATAGATTCACGGGCCACTTCATTAGGAATATAGACGCAGGCTAATTTGATCTGATGCTCGGATAATTATGTTCATTTTTGGGAAGTCATGACCACGTGATGTCAAATTTTAAAAAAGTCATTTTATTGAAACTCTGCGGACCCGTCGAAACACTTAAAATGAGGATTAAAATCACAGTTTTCCCAACAACCAATTTTTTTTTTTTCAGCAGGCGTTATTAAATCGTTTTAAGCAACGAGTATACACGATGGGAGGAGAAAAAAAAAGTTCTAAGATGGCGCGCATCTCCTGCTATTGCTTTTTAAATCGGGTCCGGTTGCGCTTCCTGAAGAGGGTGATGGGTGGAGCTGAGATGGTGACAAGGACATCAAGGGGGCGTTTCTCAGCGCCGCGCCAAGTCGCACAGTCCAAACCGAGGAGTTGCATAGTCGTCATTGTTGGGAGTGCGCATCTATTTTGAAGTCAAGGTGAGGCGGCTCTGATGAAAATCGTCATCCGGGACACATGAAGGTTCTGATGTTTGACGTGGACACGCACAAAAAACAAACAAACAAAAAATAAAGTTTCATGTTTGTGCTTGATCCCATCGGATTCTTCGCTCGGCTTGTCAGGTCCTGACCCACGGGAGCAGGAAGGACGCGATGGCGGCAGCGAGGGCGAGCAAGAGGACAACCAGCGGGGGCGCAAGGGGCGGCGCCCACCCGCACGTGTGAGCTTCCGGTCCCGCTTCCGTCTGCGTGTCCGCACCGTTTCTGGAGATGACGAGCGGCCTCACCTGAGAGATGCTCTCCTGCGCAGACGTCACCAGAAGTGAGGATTGCAGCCATTGCGATACAACACTTTTGAGCTTAGGTTTATTTTTAAAAGTATTACTTTGACGCCATCTTGTGGCATCCTGCTGCTGGGGAACTACTTTTATGTTCATGTGACTGGAGATGATTCGTTTAGACCAGGGGTGTACCATCCAGCATTTTATAGACGTCTCCCTCCTCTAACCCACCTGATTCAAATGATGATTGTTATCAATGAACTGATCATTTGAATCAGATCTGCCAGAGGGGGGAGAAGTGTAATATGCTGGATGGCGTCCCTCAAGGTTCCGGATTGGGCACCCCTGATTTTAGACAAAGGTAGGCTTTTTGCCACCCCCCTTGTGGCGTCTCCGTGTTGACGAGCTATGTCGAGGTAAGTTGAGGACTTTCATGCTGCTATCGTGTGGCATTTTAGCATCAAGGAACTGTGTCGAAGTGAGTTGGGGAGTTTCCATTTGACGAAAAATCATTCTTTGCCACCCTCTTGTCATCTTGGTGTCAAGGAATTATGTAGAAGTGAGTTGAGGACTTTCATTTGGAGGAAAAATAGTCATCCTCTTGTAGCATGTTCGCATCAATGTTGAAATAAGGTGGAGTTTCATTTACACAAAAATGTCATGATAAACTTTTTTTAAGGTGCGGTGTCAGTTACTGCGGGATTTTCTCTATTTGCGGCAGGACCTCAATGCAATATAGAATCTGCAATCCGACCTCTTTGGAAAGGCAATAAATTGTTCAAGCTGTTTGGCTGTAAATGACTTGTCTCTGGTATTCTCCGTCACACGTGTCAAATCCAGGTCCAGAAAGGAAAAACCTTGCCACAGTTTGGGCTTTCGCCACAGGTGCTTCTTTCAGATGGGTAGAAGTCAAACGATAGCAAGGTTTTTCCTTTCTGGACCTGGATTTGCCTTCTATGTTCCCTGTATTAAGCGCGAGTCATTTCATCCTAATTATGCATGGAAGACTTACTTCAAGGATGGTCCGACTGCGCGTCCTGTCCGGACTGAGCCGCAGGTTCCACCGATGTGACGTGTGAGTGAGGCCGCCATCGTCTTCGCTCTCCGTGGTATCCTGCCGAGCCAGACGCTGCCGTTTGCGGCGCCGTGAGCTGATTCGCTGGAGCGAGCCGGGCTCTTGGAGCCTAGAGGAAAGATGTTATCGGAAAGCAGTCAGGTCACAGCTGGCAATCTCTGGTGGAGCCGACGGGGTGCGAGCGGCGCCACCTGCAGTCGCCGTCCTCGATGTCAGCGTCTGCGTCGCTTTCTCCCTGAGGGTCGGACAGCACGCACTCCTCCTGTGTATGTGGGGAAGTTCACGTTAATTTCGGAGCTACTACAGGGAAACTATGAGGTCAGATTCACAACGATATCAAATCAAGTGTTTTGTGCTTTTGATGCGTTTCGAAGGGTACCTCGGTTCCGTATCCCTCGGAATAACGGGTCATGGTGACTTGAGCTGAGTTCACCTGGTCCTGCCAATCACACAAGGAAAAAATATAGGGGCATGCAAAAATGTTTAATTCTAATAGTCAATCATCTTATAGTTTATATATCATGTGACCTCCTGAGTTTAACACGTGTCTTCAGGCGATAACGTCGTTAACCCAATAGCATAATTGCCAAAGTACTGTAATGGTGTGATCCGTGAATGAATGAATCACTGCATAAATATGATTCAGTTATAATATTAATAGTGTTTTACGTTTTAAATTAATAACATTTACATTGATTATAGAAGACGGGTTTAGGTTTAAACATTTAATTAGATACTATTTGGATTTCAAATATATGTACGGTACATTTGAAATGGAGTTAATGTAGCTAACGTAGCTAATGTTCAAACGGTGCACTATGTTAGAGTGGTTTACAATTCTAGCAAATACACTTTTTCGTAAGAGACCGAGTGTCTCGATTTTTTTCTAATGTTGGTCCATTAAGGTGGTACTTGGAAAGAAAGTATTTTTAGGTGGTATGGTGTAAAAATGTTCGAGATCGACTGGCTCATTAAACATACTGTAACAATATCACTTAAAAAAATACTAGTTCGCTTGCTCAAAAAACAAAAAACAACAACAACGAACAAACAAACAAAGATTAGAAGTAGATTAGAACCGATGAACAGAAAGAAACTACTCGGTTAGGGCTACATCGAGGCAACCACGAATTATTTGTTACAACTGAGGTTTTTTTTCTTGTTTTCCGAAAACGTTAAAATATGAATTAGGCACCTATGCGATTGGGGTAACGACATGTGTCCTCCTGTCGGTAACATGTGTCCTGATGTCGATTACGTGCCGCACTCGCGTTACGTAACAGGCAACTTTTCACATCAGGACCAGACGCCGAATGATGGCGCGAACGTTACAAAGTCCCATTTAGCACAAAACGGACCGCATTTCGCGACTTTCACACGAGCCGAAAATCCCAAAAGGGAATCATTTGACGCGGTCACAATTGAAATAAAAAATATAGTCATGAATCTTACCTCGAAGACATGTGGAACGCGGAATACGACTTAAATCCTAAACGGAGTCTGGTGCTTGGACTCTAAACGTACGCACGCGACGATGTTTGACATTGTCGCAAATCCCTCGTGACGTCACTCGTAGAGATGATTGACAGCTCAGGCCACGGGGATATCAGCGTGATACAGGGCGGAAGTGCGTAAGAGAATCAATGTATTTCAAAATAAACTGCATTTCGGACGCTCATGCAAGAAATGTATTTTATTAACGTGATGGAGTCCGTCGTTTAGATTCTAAGCCTCATTGGCGAAGCTAAATCAATCTTTTCTAAAGTTTAGAAAAAGCAGACATGCCAAATTCAGAAACGTATGTCCGCTATGAAAAAGCTCCACGAGTTGTTTCATGAATTCAGTCAAGCTCTTAACAATCAGTAAACTTTGTACATCCGCTTCGAGCACTTTGGTTAAAAAGGTCAAATAACTTTTAATTTCGACTGAATTTCTCTTGAGAGTTCCCAATAAAAGAAGGCAAAGGATATGAAGGGAGGCTACATGGGGTGTATTGACACGCATTGATTGCCAAACCCCTCAAATAAATTACTATGCTCTGAGAGCAGTAACAGTTGGATTGGTGAAAAGGAAAATGTCATGGCTGAACCAAAATCGCTCGTGCAACATCAGCCTCATGTTTTCTAAGCTTTTCTATTTCTAATTCTATTTATTTATGACGTTACAGGAAAAACCTGTTGCTGAACCTAACCCATAATTAATTAATATTACTGAAAATGTTACTGTATTGCATTATTATTATTATTAGTAGTAGTAGTAGTAGTAGTAGTACTGTAGTAGTAATAATATCGTCAAGTGCACCTCTTCAGCCTGACATTTACTCTCACGTCATCTCATGGGGGCACAGAGAACGGCAACATTTTGGGCACCAGCAGCTGTCAATCAAGTGACAAATAGAACAATCGTTCCTTGATTTACAAGTACCTCAACTTTTTTTCCTGATTACTAGCTGCTACTTGATTTTGAATGTGTGCGTTATCGTGCTGCAAGCCAAAATCTGACATCAAATTATGTTTTCATAAAATGCATTTCGTTCTTGAAAACAGAACGAAAAACGTGCTGCTTTTGGCATTAAGAGTACATGATGCATAAATAAATCCAATTGGTAAGTGCAAAATGGGGATTTTTTTCTTTTTTTGTGGGGGGGGGGGGGGATGCAGTTGGTAGCACTAATCTCCGATGGTTGGTTCCATATGGCAGCAGCTCGTCAGAGCGTTTTGTTGTGTCACCGCATGAATATTCATGAGCGCAGCTTCCATCTTTGGAAAGGAGGTTATTGGCAAGTGTAAATGATTCATGCGGCTCAGCAGGGCGGTGGGCGGAGGGGCTTGTGGGGGATTTTAAGTAACAGAACTGAAGGAGATAAATGCGACGTCACGGGCGCTTCAAGTAGGTCAGCCATCAAGTTGTGATGTCACACCGGAGTCAGCCCGTGATCATGAACAGCCCCCTCTTATTTTTATTCTCTTTTTCTTAGAAGGAAAAAAAAAGATTGCCCAACGTCCTACAGCCTTTTTTTATCTGAAGCTGTCTCTGCAATCAAGCTCCTTAGCTTCTGCTTACACCAGTCACACGAAGGGTCGATAGACTTCATCATCTCTGAGGAGAACTCCTTTCTTGTCTATAGACTCCGAGCCCCCAATAAAACAAAACTCCCCAAGACCATTGCCCCCCTCCTACCCCCTTGCGAAGTTTTAAAAGAGGACGTTGATGCAAAGTTATGGTGAAGCTATTTTTGATTTCAAGTTGCAGCATCAAACAATCCCACTGGGTCCTCAATGTGTGTACGTGTGTGCACACACGCGTGTGTGTGTGTGTGCGAGTGCGTGTGTGCATGCGCGCGTGCGTGTGTGTGTGTGTGTGTGTGTGCGTGTGTGTGGAGGGGGGGGCGGCGCATATTTTTTTTAAAACGAACCAGAGGTTTATTAGAGTAATGCCAACGCTGCATGGGAAGTGAGGCGAAACAAACGCACCCTCGCGGCTTATTGACCCATCAGGCGAAAGGGCTCATGTGAGTGTCTCCTGTCAACATATGCTAGCATCAATTAGTTTGAGGCCTTGTCTGATTATGGTGGCACTCGGCTTGTTGCCATGGTAACGTCGGTGGATTTTATTTCACCTTGCAAAAGTCCAATTAATCCTTGGCAAATGCGCAGACGCTGGAGATGGGAAGCGGCAGCAGCATGGTTAAATTGTCGCTTGACGCCCGATAAAGCAAATGTCAACTTTCTGAACTAAACCCTCCATTTTTTGCTTCACTTCAGTAGAAATTGTCTTCGGGCAGTAGGCGGGGGGACACCCTGAATTGGTTGCGAGCCAATCGCAGGGCACACAGAGACAAACAACCATCCGCGCTCACAATCACACCTCGGGACAATTTTGAGTGACCAATCAGCCTGCCATGCATATTTTTGGAATGTGGGAGGAAACCGGAGCACCTGGAGAAAACCCACGTAGGCCCGGGGAGAACATGCAAACTCCACACAGGGAGGCCGGAGCTGGAATTGAACCCGGTACCTCTGCACTGTGAAGCCGACGTGCTAACCACTGGACTACCGGGCCGCCCTATTATGATCATGATTATTCTTATTTCCAAAAGGTAAAGAATATAAATGTAGAGGTTAACTAGGTACCACTAAGACACAATGTTTGCCACTGTGTGCTGATCCCATGTGTTTACACAAGGTCAACTCTCAGGCACACGCGTGAATGGTGTGCGACACACTCGAGGTGTGTCGTGTTGGGTTGTGTGTGGGTTACGTCACTCGAGGACTTGTTAATCTGGACGAGCGGGACAGCTGGCAGCCTGCGTCTAGCAATGTCCAACACGGTTGGCATGTGTACATGCTTATGTTATATTATGGATTTATTCCCGCACACAGATTTCATTTGCTTTCGGATTGGAAGCTGGGGCTAATGTGTAATGGGCAGCACACACACACACACACACACACACACACACACGTTTATCTAAGATCTCAAAGCTATATATGTATATGTGTATATATATATATGTATATGTACATACATATCCATCCATTTTCCGAACCGCTTTATCCTCACTAGGGTCGCGGGGGGCGCTGGAGCCTATCCCAGCAGTCTTCGGGCAGTAGGCGGGGGACACCCTGAACCAGTTGCCAGCCAATCGCAGGGCACACAGAGACGAACAACCAACCACGCCCACACTCACTCCTAGGGACAATGTAGAGTGTCCAATCAGCCTGCCATGCATGTTTTTGGAATGTGGGAGGAAACCGGAGCACCCGGAGAAAACCCAGGCAGGCCCGGGGAGAACATGCAAACTCCACACAGGGAGGCCGGAGCTGGAATCGAACCTGGCACCTCTGCACTGTGAAGCCGACGTGCTAACCACTGGGCTACCGGGCCGCGTACATATATATATATATATGAATGTATATGTATATATATATACTGTATTATATAAATATATATATATATATATATATATACAGTATATATATTTATATATACAGTAAAAAATCTCATATATAGTATATATATATAATATATATAATATATATATATATTCATTTACTATATATATATATATATATATATATATATATATATTAATGAACACCTATTTTAAAATTTCGGGGAGGGTCTGTGTTAATTAATGTATTAATTAATTAATGTAGATGTGTATCTACATTAATACATTAATAATAATATATTTTTTCTTGTCATATTTGTTTTTTATTTGATCTTTTTATGTATGAATATCTCGAATCGGAGACTTGTCCAGCATTTTTTCTTGTTAGTTGTACTTTTTTTTTCTTCTGGTTGTAATACAAAAAAATAAATGCAATTACATTTTAAAGTAGCCTGTGCAAACCATATTTAAAATATTTTCATTCATATACGAATTGTTGGATAAAATTAATTGTCCAATTTCTTTATGTGGTTTAATATCATATATTATATAACGATAGTTTTATCTGCGTGCTAAACAAGGCTGGACTGTACCACCGTCGGGCTGAAAATACGGGTGGGGGGGTTGGAGGGTCTCCTCGGGACGCGTAAACGCTCTTCATACTCGCACGCGCGGGCACGGCACGCAGTGTTAATGCACGCGCTTACCTCCGCCGAACTATACAATCAACCCACCGTGAGCGCTTTGTGGTGCATGTGAGGACATAGAACTTGTAACCCCCCACAGAGTCCTTTCTACGTCGCCTTTTGATTGACGGGCCCAGCCAGCCAGCCAGCCAGCCCCGCCCCCTCCCTCTTGGCAAACACGAGAGGACCGGAGCGGAAACCATTGCGGAAACCATTGCGGACGACTTGAGACACGCTCTCTTGGCACCAGAACCCGCGTGGAGCTCGTTGGACAGACTTGGACTTGTTATAAGGCGTTTCGTTAAGGTTGCGCCGCATAAGCAGGTAACATGACCCGGATGTAGTCGCTGTGATGCTGCGAATGAATGAGAACAAACTGGACGCGCGCGCGTGTGTGATATTAGTATATGTATTAATGCATGTCAGTGTACCCCCTCCCCCCATGAAACCTTCTTTGTCCGGCTCCCATGTGTGCGTTTATTGACGCGCACACGTGGCTAAGCACCCCTCCAACCCCCCCCCCCTCCACCAACACCATCATGACAGCTGCAAATAGGTCACTATTGACATTCTCCTCTTGCATGAACTTGAACATTTGAAGTAAACAGCGTGCACGCGCTTGCAGCATCATAAAATTGAGCTCAGCTCCCAGAAATTATTTTGTTGTTGTAGAAATTTGCTTTAGCGGGTTTTCCAGAGGTGATGGGAGGCATTTTGGAAGAAGTAGGGGGAAGGGGGTAAAAGGGGGGGGGGGGGGCTGTTAGGGCCAGAACACACAATGGTCTTCAATGTCAAATGGGGGTGTGTCTCAGTTGTCCACCTTTTCAGAGCGGGCTGTGAGGGGGGAAAAAGAAAAACGCTGCACTTGATTTGGATGAAGGGTCACGTGCACACGCGCGCGCGCGCACAGACTGTTTTTCAGCAAGCGCGTGCACGCACATTCCGTGAGTCATGCCGCATTTGGAGGCTCTCGCACACATATGCACGGAGACTCACCCTCTTACGAAGCGCAGGGGGGGAACTTGCTGTTGTTTTTACTTAACAGACCTGCTAACATGGTTGACTAAAAGGGGGGGGGGGGGGAACTGTGGCCTACTTCTGACCAGGACACTGTTTGACCTTCAGATGACCTGTGCTCTGAAGAGAGAGGGCTGTTTTCTCTTGATAGGGTGGTTGCACCTGCCATGTGTAAAGTGAAAAGCAGCACCATTGAAGTTCTGTTCACTTCAATGCTTCTAATTGTTGTCAATATTTGGGCAAAAAAGGTGCGCAGGGGTTGGAGCGAATCCCGATCTGTTGGCTGGACCTGTTATAATATTTCATCCTGCAATGTTTGCTCAGCCATTAGCGGCGATCTTGAGGGAAACCGTCACTGGCTTGTGGACCTTGAACACTTTTCATTCTTGACATTGTACCGAAACTGCGTGGGGTCGTTTTACTTCCTGCAAAGTCCGATTTGGGGGTTGCTGTAATTTGAGCTGTTGTAGTTCAGGATTGCCTCTGTCGGTGTTCGGCTTCAGGAAGCCTATGTGAGGAAAGCCGTCTCACGAGAGTCTTGGCTCAGACTTTGTTTGGCATTGGTAGATCAGCAAGTACTCTGGGTGATATGCACAGAGGTATGTATGATGGAATAACAATGCCGCTTACTCACCGCACTAAGAAATTAAGGTAACGGTGGCCATCTTGAGTTGCCACTCGCTAAGCGCACTTAACTTGAATACATCGATTTTACCGCAGCGTTTTCTCATTGTTTTTCGGTCACCGTTGCGAAAATGCCAGTGTGTGGCATATGGTTGTACCAGTAAGTCTGCGAGAAGCACTACACGCATTTTTCATCGGTAAGAATGTGATTATAAATTTTTGCTGATCGGGTATACCTGCTAGGGCTATTCAAAGATTCATCTGCATCATGTTGTCAGAACCATCAATAACAAAAGGAAGTAAAGCCCACCAGGACAACATTGGCTGTGAAATGTAAAACTAACCCTTGTAAGGTCACCATATTTAGATAATATACTCTGAATGGACAGTCGCTGCAAACAGTGAAGTTCGCTGAGAAGTGTTTTCAGCTCAAATCAAACAGTTCAGTAAGAGCGGCAACGTAAGATGGCTGCCCTCAGTCGCGAGGGGCTAACTGTTAGTCCATCATCTACAAGTCTGTGGTGATATGGCCTAAAATTCATATCAAATGTAAATTGAATCACTTCACGCTGGAAGCATTTCTGAACGATTTCCTTAAATGTACAATGTAAATATTTCCAGAAAGTGTCAGATTTATTCTTCTCTCTGCTCACAGTCTCCATTTCACATGAGCTTAGCGGTTATCGTGGCTTCTCCAGCTCCTTCAGTTTTTTTCCCCCCAGTAGTTAGTCCTCATTGTCCTTTAGTGATAGCACCTGTCATCTGATTTGCCGCCACAGAGGCGAGCATTTAGTTGCTTAAAGGAAAGGAAGGATAGCATTTAGCCACACCACCTCGCAAACCGTAGCTTGTAGCATGTGCGCGTAGACATATGCTTGAAGTGGAGCAAGCTAGCTTTGTGCCAAGCATTCCCCCAGTTTGTGAGCAGACGGGGAAAGCCGGGCGAATATTTGAGATGGATGCGTAGATGAAACAAATAAATAAACACATAAAATAAAATAAAAAATGTCAGTTCCGTTTTGACACAGAGGCAGATATGATTGTGTTATCAACAAGTGTTTGTCTACCGAAGGCCAACTGTTTACTGTCTACCGCATCAACCACATATACAGCGCACCCCTAGTGTGCGAGATGTTGTTGTTTATGCATGTGAGAGCCCCACGGGCCTGGGGAAAGGGGGGCGGGGGGGTTTGCTTGGGGTGCTCAATGCTTCTCCCGCTGGCTGGCATCCAGATGCTAGCGGGCCACAAAGCTGCTCTGTTCTCAGTCCTAACAGCCTATTAATAGTCCAATTTCCTGCACCGTTCTCAGGAATGCTCCGATTGTGAATCAGCCGCCGATACGTTAGAAGTGTCAGAAAATAAACCTTTTGGCACCCTGCTGGCAAATACAACCCATTGAACCATGATCGATTCCTTGCCATGGTGTCCCACATCTCCTAGCGACAGGGGTTGGCACCATAATGGCAAACATTACCGGCCTGGTATTGGTTTTCCATGCGGAAGAAAATAAACAAGCTGGGGTTTTTTTTTTTTTAAACCCCTGGTCTATGGAACTCCCTGAGGGCGGACTTGTGTATGACTGCTTTTACTCTCTTGCCAGCGTGTGTGGCCCGAGTGTCGCCATAGCAAAGCGTAGAGAAGAGAATGCGGGCTCTCCGCAGCAGAACCGCTCACTGGCTCCGCCGTGTTGTGAACGTTAGGCCGATTAAAACGTGACAGGATATAAGGGGGGAGCCGATTAGACAGAAGATCTGCGTTATCAGTGTGGTCATATGACCACCATCTTGCACGTCTGGCTGCAACATCTTCACAAATTGCACGTCTGCCTGCGCAACTCATGATACGTCCAATTTAGCAGACATCGAGCTAAAGCCGCTCGAAAAACGCTCACATCAACAATCCAAATCGTGTCAAGTCTTGACAAGGACCTTGATCATTCCCCAGAACCTTTTCTTTTCATCTCTGCTTGGCGCTAATCACTAATTGACTTTCATGAGCGCCCACAGGAACTCTGCAACACATACTGTGTGTGTGTGTGTGCGTGTGTGTGTGTGTGTGTGTGTGTGTGTGTGTGTGTGTGTGTGTGTGTGTGTGTGTGTTTAGCAGCATATTTTGACGTTTTGGTGTCTTCTGCTCGGCCAGGACGAATCGCCATGACAACGGAGATGCAAGAGATCACCATCACGGAGGACAAGCCGCTGCTCACTGGTCAGGCCGACTCCGGCAAGGTCAGAGAGAACACACGCACGCACGCGTGAGCGCACTGTACACGCTGCGTGGCATTTCAATAAGCTGCCACGCTTTTGTGTGGTATCATCCTAGAGGACATTAAATGCGTGTGCGTGTGTGTGTGTGTGTTTTTGTGTGTGTTTTTGTGTGTGTTTTTGTGTGTGTTTTTGTGTGTGTGTGTTTGATTCACACAAATGTGCTGCAGTGCTGGCTGGCTGGCTGTGATGCAGCTGGTTTGACGTCAAAGCCCTGGGGGAGTTGTGTTGGAGGGGGTTGGGGGTGGCGGTCTTTTCGGTATTGCTTGATGCTTTGTAACCTCTCGCTACTGACCCCCGGTGGCAAAAGTTGGAAGTACAACCAGTCAAAATACAGCGGTGCCTTGTCCATTTGTTCCGAGACTCCGAGACTACACTTGTGACTCAAAACACTCGTATCTTGTCTTTCCCCATTGAAATAAATGGCAATAGATTAATCTGTTCTAGCCCCTCAATAAAACACCAAGGCATATTTGACTGTGTTTAATTTCAGATAAATAGTACTCTGCAGTATTGTACTTACCAGCAGTACTAATAGCATAACTAAGTAGAAATTAAAGAATAACATTTTTGAATTCTAATGATCTTACTTAGTTAATCAATTAATCTGTCAATTCCATTTTTAAATTCCAATCTTTTTATTAAAAAAAAAAAAAAAAGGGCATTATTTTTAATGACTTTTGATTATGATTCAGTTCCTGCCTTGGTCCATAAAACACATTTTGATTCTCTCCTCTTTCATCTATAACTGCTTCAAACAACAAAGCGTATGCAGGGAAATTGTGTTGTATTATTTTGTTATTTTATCTTAACTGTTCTTTAAAGCGCTTAGTTTCAGCTGCAGCTGTTGTGAAAGCGCTATATTAATAAATATGTATTGTAAAGTGTCCTTGAGTGTTTTGAAAGGCGCTTATAAATGAAATGTATTATTATTATTATTATTGTATTTAATGAATTCAATGTCCAGCAGGTGCTGGATATGGCCACTAGAGTGCAGTATAATTCAAATATTACACTCAGTAAACTGCAGTAATCTCGGTCAATAACACAACAACATTGTAGCTAGTTTTGTTCGACTCTCTGTGGCGTTAGCATATCTTGTGTGTTGTGCAAACGTCTGTGGTTGTATGGATTACACAACGTCTGGCAGTTAACGTCAATTGGGACCGGCAGGCAAGCACTTGGTCGTGTTCATAACTGTTCACTCTCCTGTCAACCTGCTGCTTGATGTGAAATGAGTTGCGTTGAGTTGGCTGCCATCATCCAGAGCCCAACTGACGAATAGCAGCTATATACCTGTCAACTTGTACGTTTTCCCCGTATTTTATATGTTTTTTAAAAAATCATTTTAAATCATGTACGGCGTATTACAACTTTTATACGGGAAAAAAACAAAAAAAACAATTGTGAACCGATCTCACAAAGACCATTTTGGCTCAAATCCAGATCGTCTCACCTGCTGGTAACCAACGACAATGCCGTCGTCGATCGCTACTATTGTCACGGCAAACCAGCAAAAGGCGCTTTTAAATTAAATGTATTATTATTATTATTATTATTAAAAGTAATCCACAATCGTATTTATTTATTTATTTTAATCGCTGCATACGGTCGGATTGATAAAAGCATGATGTGCGCATGCGCGGTAAACCGTTGTACGGGTTTTTGTTGCTTTGTAAGGGGAATCGTAATCATTTATAAGGGCAGCTATTAGCCGAGGTTGACAGGTATGATAGCTTCAAATTTTGGCTCGCAGCAAAAAGCAAAAAAAGTCAACAGGGTGCCAGCGCATTTCGAGAAAAACGTGTTACTTGGGCCAAAGGGAAGTTCAGGTGCCCCCACTGTACAGATACTTTTTGTCTTTCTGTGATTTCCATCAGGATGCTGAGCTGGCAGCCAGGATCCTCCTGGACCAGGGCCAGGTGAGAATGCCACACACGCCATGATGATAACGGGCGACGAGGCGCAGGACGAACATGAAGTCTTGTGCGTCCGTTTTTTCAGAAGCATAGCGTGGAGACCCCTCACGGCGTCCTGCACGTGACGCTGAACGGCACACGGAATAGCCGCCGGCCCGCCATCCTCACCTTCCACGACGTCGGCTTGGACAGTGCGTGGCTCACTCGTTGCCACAGTTGTTTTTTTTTTTTTTTACCTGGCCGCGCTCACTGTTCACGCCTCTCTCTGCCTTTGGCAGGCAAGAGCTGCTTCTTGCCGTTATTCAAGTTTGAGGAGATGCAAGAGATCGTCAAGAATTTTACCCTGATCCACATCGACGCCCCGGGTCAAGAGGATGGGGCAGCTGTTTACCCGGCGGGGTGAGTTCACAGTCAACGGTTTGTTTTCACGTAAACTTGAATTCTGTCATTTTCACGGGATCGTTTCGTTTCGTGAAAGCTCGTTTGTGATTGCGTTTTTGACCTATCCCAACAGCTACCAGTACCCATCCATGGAGACCATCGCAGAGATGATTCCCGCCGTCCTGCAGTTCTTCAAGTAAGTCCGAAAACAAGCTAGCTCGCTCGCTAAGGTGTCGGCGCGTTAACCTTGTCGTCCCGCAGCTTCCGCACCGTCATCGGAGTGGGCGTGGGCGCCGGGGCGTACATCTTGACGAAATTCACGGTGAGCGTCGACGGCCGGTCCCCTTTTAAAGGGCCGTTGCGTCATTCTGTCTTTCTGTCTGTGCGCAGCTCGCAAATCCAGAATCTGTGGAGGGTTTGGTTCTGGTCAATATTGACACAAACGCCCGAGGTTGGATGGACTGGGCGGCTCAAAAGGTAAAACTCATGATGGTTGGTGGTGTTGTTTCGCTCCGTGTTGGCAGTGGTGAATTATTCAATCCATGTCTGCAGCTCAGCTCTGTGACTTCTTCGCTCACGGAACAGATCATGTCGCACCTCTTCAGCCAGGTGCGTCTCATTCCAGAAACACACACGCTCACACTGGGCCTCGTTCACAAACAGCCCGCACGTATGAATGTTTCGCTCATGCATTTTTGATTCGTGAATATGTTCTGTTCGATTCCCTGTCCATCGGACTCTTTGGTACACATACTAGTTGAATCCAGTTCAGACTGTGGAGTTACACATTGTCAAGTGGGTTTGGATAAAGATAAATGGAAAAAGATGGGCAAGGGAAATTTATTTTTTGTTTTAATATGGTTTCTGGAGGAGGAAAGACATGACACAAACATTCTTAACGTTTTCCAATGCTGTAAAACGTGTGGATTAAATACAGTCAAACCTCGGTTTTCGAACATCTCGGTTCTCGTCCTATTCGGTTTTTGACCAAAAATTTCGAGTTTTTTATGCCTCGGATGACGAACAAATTTCGGTTCTCGAACAAACTGAGCGCACTTGAATGCACCATTTGACTCCTCTCGCCTTCCTTACACGAGGAAGTGACGCTTCCTCGTTTTGCTTTCCATTGTGAGCAGACGTGTTCAGTAAACATTTTTATTTTAAAAAGAGCGTGGTTTCGGTTTTCGAACAATTTCGGTTTTTGAACAGCCTTCTGGAACGGATTATGGACAAAAACCGAGGTTTGACTGTATTAAATTTCAACATTTCTGTCAATGGAGATTTGCGTCATAGCCTGTGACACATGTTTCTATGAGCAAGACGGGATGCCAGGCAGGTGGCTGTTGTTAAAAAAAAAAAACACGGCGCTTCATGTACAATTTACCGAGGGTACTGGCAAAGAATGGGAATGTTGGGGGCCAAGAGAAGCATTTTTAAACGGTACACATGAGCTACGGTAGTTAACACTGCAAAAGTGCGTACCATGCCTCGTTCATCTTAGGAGCTGTGATGGCTGTTGCTCATTTTGGCATCCGTGTGTAAGTGCGTGTGGTAACGGTTCGATTGCGGGAGGTTGGTTGATCGAAAAGTAGACCTTGGGTCAAAAAAAGGTTGGGCCCCCCTGCTCTACAGGATGTACTGCAGGGGAAAAAAACATTAAATCATGAAGGCTCATTGTGTATTTGTAGCCAACTTAGTCATTTTGATAGTAGGCTAATATAGCCAGCTCCGGCCTCCCTGTGTGGAGTTTGCATGTTCTCCCCGGGCTTGCGTGGGTTTTCTCCGGGTGCTCCGGTTTCCTCCCACATTCCAAAAACATGCATGGCAGGCTCGTTGGGCACTCTAAATTGTCCCTAGGTGTGAGTGTGAGCGTGGATGGTTGTTCGTCTCTGTGTGCCCTGCGATTGGCTGGCAACCAATTCAGGGTGTCCCCCGCCTACTGCCCGAAGACTGCTGGGATAGGCTCCAGCACCCCCCGCGACCCTAGTGAGGATGAAGCGGTTCGGAAAATGGATGGATGGGCTAATATAGCTCATATAGATACATACAGCATGTGTTGCCTTCATTATAAGGCTTATACAGTCAAAGCTCGGTTTTCGTCCATAATCCGTTCCAGAAGGCTGTTCGAAAACCGAAATTGTTCAAAACCCGAAACCACGCTCTTTTTAAAATAAAAATGTTGACTGAACACGTCTGCTCACAATGGAAAGCAAAACGAGGAAGCGTCACTTCCTCGTCTACCCGAGGAAGCGAGAGGAGTCAAATGGTGCCTTCAAGTGCGCTCAGTTTGTTCGAGAACCGAAATTTGTTCGTCATCCGAGGCATAAAAAACTCGAAATCTTTGGTCAAAAACCGAATTGGGCGAGAACCGAGACATTCGAAAACCGAGGTTTGACTGTATAAGGCTTTTAAATTTGGGGTCCTCAGGTGATAGCCCTTGTGATCATGTGATTTTTAAATTTTTTTTATGACAACCACACCATCCATCCAGCTGCCATTGTCTTTGTCTCCTCCTCCAACACGCTAACCTCAATTTCCGTTTTTTTTTTTTTTCATTTTGGGCGCCGTCCTCTCACAACTCCAAATCGGTGCGCGTGCGTGTATCATGCGCCCAATTGTGTATCGCGTGGTCCCCTTCAGGAGGAGCTGTCATCCAACGCAGATGTGGTGCAGTTTCACAGAGACCGCATCAACAAAGCACCTCACCTGCTCAACATAGAACTCTTCTGGAAAACCTACAACAGGTCATCTGACACACAAACACACACACACACAAATGCAAAGCCAAATGGCACCCACCGCAATCACATCTTCTTTATCCTCGCAGCCGCAGAGATTTGAACCTGGACCGCAGTAGCACCTTCAAGTACCGTTTTTATTATTATGACCTAATCCAAGTCATCTTATTTCTCCTGATGATGATGATGATGATGATGAATGTTTTCTGTCTGTGTGGCCACTCAGGTGTCCCGTCATGTTAGTGGTGGGGGACCAAGCGCCGTACGAGGACGCCGCCGTAAGTGCAGCGAGCGGCAAGCCATCTCCTCGATCCGCTTGCGCTTCTCATGGTTGTTTGTCACTCGACAGGTGGAATGCAACAGCAAACTGGACCCCACCACCACTTCCTTCCTCAAGGTGATTTTCTTGCTTTCCTTCTCTCCCACCGTCGTCGTCTTGACAATTTTTCGCACCGTCGCTTGTTTCCTCAGATGGCGGACGCCGGCGGCCTCCCTCAGCTCACTCAGGTAAATGAAATCAAATTCAAAATGTCACGACAGTGGTGCCTTGAGATGAGACTTTCCACGCTCCTAACTCAAAACGTTTGTATCTCAAATCATCTTACCCTATTGAAATGAATTAAAAGGCCATAATCCGTTCCAGCCCCCCCCCCAAAAAAAACCCCAACATAATTTTTTTTTTAATAATGAGAGAGAGCAGTCCAGCACTGTAATATTGCACTTTATGAAAATAGAATCATAACATAACTCATACAAGACAAAGCAGTATTATTTATAGAGCTCATTTCATATGCAATGTGCTTCATATCATTAAAAGTACAACATTGAAAATAATTTACAAATAAAACAAAGTAAGGCATGTTTAAAAGTAAAAAAAAAAGAAAAATAGCGTACTGAAAGAGCATACATTGAAAAGTTAATTTTTAATTTTAAAAATACTTTCAAAGACATTGATCATTGGTCTGGAGAAAAGAAATGTTTTTAAACTGGATTTAAAAGCATTTACACTCTGGGCTGACTTCATTTCTAATCCGTTTGTGTGCCGCATAACAGCTAAATGCTGCTTCACCATGTTTGCTTTGAACTCTTAGCATCGGTAATTGACCCCAGTCTGCAGAGCCCTGCTGGTTTATATTCAATCAGCATTTCTTTAATACATTCAGGACCAGTTGCAGAATTTTAAAATCTCTCTTCTACAGCTTGACTGATGAAATAGAATGTTAAAGATGACAGTTTGCGCATTAGAACTGCAATCCATTTCAATGTGCTGCTCCTTTCGAGCAGACACACACTGCAAAGAATGCTCTTCTTTTACTCAGTAAGTTGCTGTAATATTAGCCCTATTTAACAGATTGAAAAAATATAAAACTGAGTACGGTTATCTCTATATCGGTTTACCTGTGCTGCTACACCATTTGTGTTCACATATCCGCTGTTTATAAGACCACGACTATCGATGGTATCGTTAGCATGTCAACAGTGTTTTGCATTGATTGTCAGCGTTACGCTAAGCCAGTGCTTCTCAAATAGTGTGGCGCCCCCCCCCCCTGGTCATTGTAGCCATTAATCATATTTGAATTTTGAAATCATATTTGATTTTTGAAAAAATCAGCACAAATTATTTTAGATATTTTTGTTTAGCAGGTTAAAGTTTTTTTTATAATGTTGTTCTCCTGAGTTAATGTTTGTGACCAGTTCGAATGCATGATTATTTATTGATTTGAAGTAATTTTATTTTTCAGTATCGTATGGTTTGACATGGTCAGTCAAAAAATGTTTTTGTTTCATTAAGGAGTTAATTTTATTTTTGAATTTTGGATGCACTTTAAATCTTTTCTGTTACGGTTAATAAAGCTATTCTTTGTTGTAAGTTGGTCCATATTTCTTTTTTTTTTTTAAATTATACTTTAATAAGGATACAGTGTTATGCAGGCGTGTACTGATAACAATTTTAGAGACAAATGATACTATTTATAGTCACGCGGGGGGGGGGGCGTGAGATGTTTTCTTCTTCCTAGGGGGGCAAATAATTGAGAAGCACTGCGCTAAGCGGACTTTCCCAGGGAAAACTGTGGTTGTTTTCAAACACGCGTAATTCTGTGGTTTCTGTTTTGTTTGGGAGTACATGTCAGCTGGGAGTGGCATTCGAGAGCTTGAAGCTTCTTTTTTGATTTGTGAAATGTTGGCTGTTTGCCAAACTGCATTGAGTTCCGGGCCAGCACATGGTGTTCGCAGTCATCCAAATTACGACTTGTATCCGTAAATACTTGCGTCGCTTACATCTCACGGCACCTCTGTACTTCCTGTTCCGACAACGGGTGAAAAACGCCCCATTTGATGGGAGAATCTTTTGCCTCTGCAGCCTGCAAAATTGACCGAGGCTTTCAAGTACTTCATCCAGGGGATGGGCTACAGTAAGTGAGCGCCGCGCGCACTTCCTTTCTGACCGCGTGTGCCACCTGCGCGCTCTAACCTGCCCGCCTGACCTCTGCGCCCACAGTGGCTTCATCTTGCATGACCCGCCTGTCCCGTTCACGCACCACCTCGCTGTCGTCCTCGTACTCCATGGAAGGCTCGCGCTCGCGCACGCTGTCCCAGGGCTCGCAGGGGGGGCAGATGCCGCCTAGCCCCTCACAGACCATGGAGGTGTCCTGCTGAAGAGAAGGTGGGGTCGGACGGGGGAAGGAAGCCAAGAGAGACGGAAAAAAAAGTCGAGACTGATGTGTTCCCATTATTGTCACCACAATTCCCTTCATTCCCCAACAAGGCAGGAAAAAAAAAAAGTGTAAAGGGAAAAGGGGCAAACATCTGTCGTCCATATCCTTGCATCCCCGTTGTCCAAAAGGAAAGAAAAGATTCTTTGTGAATAGAGGGAGGTGGGCACAACGCGGCGCCCCTCCAGCTCTGTTGTTAGCCCTTTAATTTAGCACAAGTACGTGGTCGTTAGAGGCCCTAACTCATAGTAATAGTCCTTAAAAAAAAAAAAAGAAGCTGACAACTGATGTGTTGTACACAAAAGGTAGCCTATAGCAGAGATTATGTGTCTGGACAACCTTCCGAACTACTTGTTCTTTTCGACTCCCGCGCCCATTTTATGTTAGCATAATTGTGCTACTGTCGGGTTGTTATGTCTTCCAGCCTCCGTTTGCCGTTTTTTGTTAGCATGTGAGGAGATGGATGGGGAGTTGTTGTTTTTTTTTTTGGGGGGGGGGGGGGGGGGGATAATTTTTTGGGCGTTATAATGTTTAAATTCGTCCAATGACTACTTGTAACATGCGAGTGCACCTGGCGTCAGACGGCAAACGTTGAAGACGCCAGTCGCTCGAAGAGTGCTTCCGGTTCCCCCAGCGCTGTGTCCGGGATGCACGGTGACGTCGCGACGTAGCACCAGGTAGAGCGTTCAGAAGGGATCACTGTGTTAATCTTCTTGGTTTTTAAACTCTCTCGAAACCTCAGATACCTCTTAACTAAACCCAGCCGCCATACTTGAGTTTATATGCATTCAAAGAGACTCCACACAGCCTCCATGTTGTTAACGAAAGTGCTGTACCGCTAAAACGTCACTGCCAGCAATACGATAAGACACTTAAAAAAAAAAAAAAAAAGGTGAACGACAACCAGTTCGTATTCTTAATTGATTATACATTTCAATCCTTTCTCAGAGGCAACTGGAGTTAAAATATCTGTAGTGTCGTGAACCTTCTTTAAAAAATCGAGCGGAGAAGAACGTGATAGGAGTATGTAAATGAAAGCTAAAGCACTGCCAGGAGGACCGTAAGAGATGTGTTCGACAAACGTACGTGGACTGAACCGGACACGTAATTGATTAAAAAAAAAAAAAGTATGAAGAAAAATTACAATGTTGAACGTGCCAGCCAAAGTGAAGGCAAAAAAAGTGAAGAGTAAAAGGGAAACTGAGCAGCTCTCACGTGAGGTTTTAAAAATAAAATGGAGGTGTGACGTTTTGTCCATTTTCTTTCCTAATTGCGTGTCTCATCTTTGTGTGAATCTTTCCCCAAATGCTCACTTAGTCTACCGAGTGTTATTTTACTCATTCTTATTTTTGCTTTAGGCAAAGTCATGTAATAAACTTTGAAAAGAAAATGCAATCCCATTTAATTGTGTGACAACAATGTTTGTGTAACATAATGAGACATGAATAAAACCTGACAAAGAGCTTCTTGCGTCTTTGAAAGTGTCAACATACCTTTTGAATCATTCATGAATCATTCAAATTCAATTGTCAATCCATGCACGTGCCTGAAAGCAGCATTCGCACTGATTTGACCATTTGACTATAAAGTTTGTGTTTATCTTAAATTGAATTGAATTTGAAAATGGGGTGGAGGTGGGTCATTGCGAAAGAGCAGCAGGGCGAGGACAACCGGTCGGTTCGCATTGTGATCTTCCAGACTTGCTTGGTGACGAAGACGATGCAGACACCTGTGTCAAGTCAATATAGTCAGACACAAACCGGAAAACGTCACTAAACTTTAATTTGCAACACGGACAACACAAAAATAGAAAATCTAGGGAGCTGCAAACCAGGCAATACAAAAAGAAGTTTCTAATCTTTATGTTGTCACTTTATAAATTGGAATGAAAGGAGCACTTTAGCACCTGTTATGAATCCTTTTTGTCCGCGCCCCTGGATGGGACTGTTACTCTGAAAGTCACTTAGCGGATGTGGCGTTCTCAACACGGAGACTTGACACAGGTGCGTTCAACAGCTGGATGATGATGATAAGCAAAAAGTAGTCGAAGAAACTAGCAGAAAGCGAGCAAAAGGGCAACATGAGAGCCGTTATGAGCACGGTAAGTGGCGCACAACCTGACACAAATTCTCGTGCTTGCTTTTATTCTTGTTAGAGTTTGATCTGGTTTCAATGTCCAAATTAGGAGGGCCAGGAGGGGGCGAAGGACGAGCAAGGGGAGAGCGACGCCATCCAAAGGCGACCCGTAAATCTTCTTATTTTTCATTTTTTTTTAGGATTGTTGTCATCCAACCAAAAGCATGCCACGGAACGCTTATGTTTTGCGTTGTCATGCCTGATCACGTGACACCATCTTTCCAACGCGCTGTTTCCTAAAACCTCAAACTCAGCTTTGTTATATCTTCTCCTTTCTAAACTAACTTTTATATGCTATCGTGCGTCGGCTACTTTTACATCACTGAGCAGAGATAAAAAATTAATCTGGCACAGATGCTGTATTTCCCATCATTATTGTTATATATTGAAGTAGAACTAGTAGTCTGGGAAATGTCTAATTATTGAGGCATGGCATTTAATTTACATTACAAAAAGGAAGTACTGTATGTCTAATGAAGTGATGATCATTTTGTTTCGCTTTGACTAATTGTGTTGAATGAATGAATGAAGTTGACACGAAGGTTAACTGGACCTCCTGTGATAAATTGATGGCAATGGATGAGCAAGATTAATAACAAAAAAATCTGTGAATTTAGATCATTTCCTCCAGCGCCGCGGATGAACATTTTTAAAACAAAAAACACATTTAAAAAAATGAAACCAAAATACAAATGTTGTGCTTATTGATTCAATTAAATTGTCTTTTTACATAATTGCACCTTTCAACCTGAATGTTTGAAAGAGACCCGATTCACATTTATTATCTCCTGTTGCTTGACTCGTCAACTGATTGTTTGCCTTTTGCAGAGCATCATGGTGCTACAAAACATGCTCAAGAAAATCCCTCAAAGCCCGTTCCCCAATTCGCAGCAGGTATTTATCACTTTGCCGCCGTCCCCATTTGCCGTGCCAACGGAACTTCAATCATCCCATCCCGTCCCGTCCCGTCCGTCCTCCTCAGAGCGTCACTCCGTCGCCCTCCAGCGGGTCGCCTGCGATCGCTTCGAGAAGCAACCGAGTGAGAGAAGCTTTTAAAATGATAGCGTTCAATTTTCATGTATTTGTTTATTGATGTATTTATTTTGATAGGACGTCTTTCCGAATGTGACCACTGACAGTCAGCTGTCACGGGTGAGTTCCAAATTGTTTGTTAGGCCACTCGCCGCCCGATCGCATCCACGCCCTTTTTTTTTTTTTTATCCTGGGTCTCACCTTTACTCACGATTCCCGACGTGCACAACCAGTTTGCGCGTCGCCTATTGTTAACGTGCAGCTTTCGTGTTGCAGGATGCGGCGCAGCAGTCGAACCCTCAGGTGATGGACACCCCCCCCCCCTTCCGCCCCCCTTCCCCAGTCCCACGAGTCATAACGTTTGAGATGAACCACATCCTATTCAAAATTGCTTTCTTATTTTATTCCCTGCAGCCCGTGGCAAGCACCAACCCTTTTTATTCCTATCATTTGGTATGGACTCGCAGCATTCCTTTTTTTTTATCAGTTCCTCGACAGTTGGCTCACGTCATCTCTTTTTTGTTTGTTTTTTTTGCTACACTTGTCACGTTTAGGAGTCCAGGCACAAGTATGACACCAGCGAGGACGTCGGACGAAAGCCGTGGCAGGAAGCGCGGGCGGCTAGCGACTTTGTCCCTCTGCCTGAATTTCATCGTTCTCCGTTGGATTGGCAGGAAAATGGAGCCGAAAGCCACAAGGACTCGGTCCACAACTTGAGCTCAAACCACATTTTCACATCCCAAATTGGGCAGTATCAGAACACGAGTCTGAGCTGGGCAGAAAGCCACTCTGAGAACTTGTTCAAGAACCTGCTGTCAAAGAGCTCCAGCCAGCGGGACCTTTTAAAAGATTCTCCCGAGGATTTTAGCCTCAAGGCGCCTTCAGGGAAAATCTCGGATCCATTTCGGCCTTCTTCCAACACGGCGGAGGATCTGTTCGGCTCTCCGAAGGGTCCGGCGGGGAATCCGTTTGACTCTTCCTCAAGCACGGCGTCGCATTGGTTTCAGGCGAACGGAGGAAAATTCTCACCCGATGACAAACTCGCTTATTCAGGATTATCCGGATCGGATTTGGATGTATTCTCCCCTTCTTCGAATTTCTCGAGCTCCATCGTAAAGGAGCTTTTCGGAGACGGCGGCAGCACGAGCGATCTGTTTCATCCGGAGGCGCCCGACGGCAGGGACGTTTTCGGAAGCCTTCCCAGGAGCGGGTTGACCAAATCGACACCGGACCTCTCGGAACAGACATTCCAATCGGCGTATTCCGACGGCCCGCGCGACGTCGTGCTCACCACTCCGCAAGGAAGCAAACACGGCATCCTCCGGCCGACGCCCTTCAGTCAGGCCCAGAAACTGAGTGCGTCGTCAGACTCCTCCCCCACCGAGTCCAATCACGTGCGTAGCGTCTGTTGTTTTGCAATTTGAAGTTGGATCGATTCGTTGTAAATATCTCCCTTGGGCATCAGGTGATGCTCACCAGGCGCCCGCCGAAGCCGCTTCCTCGTTCCAGACCTCCCAGGTTGGAGAAGCCCCCCGTGCCGGATAAGTCCCGCAAGCCAGCCTATATCGTAAAACCGCCTTCGCTTCAAGTCGTCTATTATTTGGTAAACCTCGAGTCATCGTCTTCTACTTGTCCAGGTGGAGGCGGAGCCAAGCGGGCCGCCGAAACCGCCTCCAAAACCCGTCAAAGGGCGCCCCGTTTCATTCGCCGGCGCCGCGGCCAAGCCGCAGGTGTGCCAAGTGCTTGTGAAATCGATATTTCGACCCCGGCTGATTATCTTTTTGTGTGTCTTTTAGGACGGGAAGGCGCTCGGCAAGGAGCACTGCGACGTCTTTGAGGACATCCTGCTGATCGGGCAGGTGGGGCTCCGAATCTTGATCGCCCCCCCCCCCCCCCCCCCCCTTCCCCGAGTTGTTTTGTCGATCCAACAAGTGGAATCTGTCTCGACAGGAAAAGTGTGTGGAAGACTGGCCGGAAGACAGTCCTCAGTTCCACCCCGACTTCAAACCAGTAAGCCAACAAACGACGGCCAACCTTTTCACCGCTTTGCACGTCTCTCCCAATGTTTCTGTTTTGTCTTCCCAGTCTGGAAAATTTCGACTGCGCCGCGAATCCCTGACGGTGAGTGGCGATTTTGTTCTTTTTTTTGGAGGGCGGGGGTTGCATTAGTGGAGATCTAAAGGAAGGCAACCAAGCGGCGCTTTCTCCTTTCAGGTCACGCAGGTGTCTGAGGAAGGAGTGGCAGGAGAGAATCGGGATGATTTCGGAGTACACGTCAAGGTCATCCCGTTGTCATTTCTGCGCTTTCAGATTCCGATTGAGAATAATTTTAGTGGTCCCTGAAGAGCAATAAGCACCAGTAATATTACTCGTTCTTTGCAGAGGATAAAGAATATATGCGTATGAGTCTTATGTCTGACATTTTGATGCACTGCTTGTTTTTCAAGTACAGTCAAACGGCGGTTTTCAAACGTCTCGGTTCTTGACCAATTCGGGTTTTGACCAAAAATGTCGAGTTTTTTATGCCTCGGATGACGAACAAATTTTGGTTCTCGAACAAACTGAGCGCACTTGAATGCACCATTTGACTCCTCTCGCCTTCCTTAAACGAGGAAGTGACGCTTCCTCGGGTAGACGAGGAAGTGACGCTTCCTCGTGTAGCTTTCCATGGTGCACAGACGTTTTCAATAAAGATTTTTTTTTTTTTTAGAAGAGCGTGGTTTCGGTTTTCGAACAATTTCGGTTTTCGAACAGCCTTCTCGAACGGATTATGGACAAAAACCGAGGTTTGACTGTATTTGGAAGTCTGACACTGGCCACCCTGGAACTCGGCATCTGCAAAACTCAAATCCAGCGAAGCCGTTGGAGCTTTACGGTCTTCGGGTTTTTCCAAAATCTTTGAGCAAGAGATCATGAGGCTCAACACCCTGAAATCAGTCCAGGAAATGCTCCATCGCTCGGAAGCATCTGCTAGAATCCAAATTTCGTGCATGCTGAGGTTCAGCCGATTCTCCACAGAGAGACTTTCCTTTGTTTTTGCGATTTGCAAGGTTGGTGTTTTCATCACTGGTCAGCCTTCCGCTGCGTGGTTTGTCAAGAACAGATCCCGTTTCTGGGAACTTTCCAGCGGATAGTGAAAATTCTACAGTGTTGTGTTGGAGCAGTTAAAAAAAAAAAGAAAAAAGACGCCAACGGATTCTCCGTCTTGCTTGCTTTCCGATGCCAACACTTGAACATGAATTTCGCGCTCATTGTGTGAACATCTTCCACAGAAGAAGGACCGCAAGTTTTTGTTGTCGCCCAGAAGAGCCTCAAAGGTACAAAAAAAAACCGGCTCAAGGTGAGAATGTCAGCAGGGTATTTGCGCTTACAAAGATGTTGCTCACTAGGACAAACTGCCTGATGACATGAAAGACGGCCGCAGCTGGACTTTACCTTCTCAAGGGAAATCCTCAAAGGTAAGCGGCGGCGATCGTCATTCCAAGTGAGATGAGAAGAAGGAGCATCCTTCCCTGTAGCATCTTCGTTTTTGCTCTTATTCCTCTCAGGAAAATTTCTACGAGATGAACTACCCGTCGGGGAAGAGGGAAGACGGAGAGCAAAGTTGGTCTGACGGCAAAGTAAGATTTCTCTTGTACCCTTCTATCTTCCTTTTTTTTTTTTTTTTTTTTCTTTCCACTCCCGTCATTTCTTTTCGTTCCGAAGAAAAAGCCGCTGACGAACAAAGTCAACCAGCTGCTGAGGCGCGCGTCCACCAGCCTCGTCCAGCGACAACCAGCTCCAGCGAGCAAGGTACAGTAATCCCTCGTTTATCGCGGTTAATGGGGACCAAAACCACCAGCGATCAACGAAAATCCACGAAGTAGCGACCAATTAACATGTGTATATAAAAAAAATGTGTGTTAGAGAACACTAACACATACACACACACACACACACACAGGCCAGCGATCCCGAGTGTGCAGTGTTTATATGATTAGTCAATTAAGGTTGTCTAGACAATTAAGGATGGAAGAGACCTGCTTTTGTTCTTCTAAGTCTCTCTCTCTCTCTCTCTCTCTCTCTCTCTCATACACGCACACACTAGCAGCATCTTAAACAACATTTAGACACTGATTAAAGATCAAAGAGTAACCCACTGCTAAGACAGAAAGAAGATGCACAGCCAATCAACATGACTTTACATCTTCTCAGCCCCGACCTCACCACACATGTACTGTATATGTTGCTCTATGTGACTCACTGTTGTTTTGCTGACTTTCGCTGATTCTCGCGGACTTACAAAAAAAATATATATATATACAGTCAAACCTCTGTTTTCGTACTTAATCCGTTCCAGAAGACTGTTCGGAAACTGAATTGTTCGGAAACCGAAACCATTTTTCCCATTGAAATCAATGTAAAATGTTTTAATCCGTTCCAAGTCAAGAAAACAACTTTTTTAAACCACTTTTTTTTTTACAATTTCACACCATAAACTGTACAAATGTAATGGGAGATTACCAATTTTAACATTAACATAGTAACATAAAAATTGAAGGAACATCTCTCTCTCTATCTGTCGTGGGGCGTGCGCCTCTCCCAGCTGTCAGCAGGCAGTAGGCGGGCCATTTCGGCATCCCGAACTCCTTCGCCAACACAGACACACGCACACCTGACTCATATTTTGCGATTAAATCTTTCTTAAATTCTATAGTTTTGCACACTATTTTCCTCTTTTCTTTACCAGGTTCACCACTTCCACTTGCTTTCTTTGGTGTCATGATTAGGGGCTGATACACGATGCAAAAATAACAGTCCAATATTACGTAGTTCTCACCAAACACGTCTGCTTTTTTAAAAAAACATTCTTAATCGAACAATACAAACTCGTCTGCTCACAAGCTGTTTCTGTACGATTATTGCATAATAATGAGACACCGGACACCAGAGTGTTCATTATGTGCCGCTGCATAGAAATGTAAACAAACGCGCGCCCCCACCCCCTCCCCCGTGCTGCCAGGGCAAACCATTATGAAAAGAGGGGGATTTCACTCGCGCTAACAGAAGCATCTCACCAAACACGTCTGCTTTTTTTTATTGAACAGTACAAAAACGTCTGCTCACAATGGTCGCTTCCTGTGTAGCGACGCGACACGAGGGAGCGCGGCGACAGGAGGGAGCGTCACTTCACTCCTCTCGGCTTTGTTACCTCCTCTCGGCTTCGCTACCTCGCGAATCTACACGAGGTAGCGTTGCTACACGAGGTAGCGAAGCCGAGAGGAGTAAAGTGACGCATTCAAGTGCGCTCAGTTAGTTCGAGAACCGAAATTTGTTCGGATTCCGAGGCATAAAAAACTCGAAATTTTAGTTCGAAAACCGAATTGTACGAGAACCGAGACGTCCGAAAACCGAGGTTTGACTGTATATATATATTTTTTCTACGAATATGTTTGAAAGTAGCCGCGATAAACGAACTGCGAAATAGCGAGGGATCACTGTAAAGGCAACGGCGGAAAGCAAGTAACCACGTCAACCGGCCGCGCTCACCCTTCTTTGCTCTTCCCGTCATCCAACAGGACGACGACTTCCTTCAGAAACGGATGAACATGAAAGAATCTGCTCTCAAATGGCACTCCCAGGTAGCGACGTTTCACGATTCGCATTCCATACGTCGCACCTCACGGCGCGCTCCTCCGTAGGAGGCCATGTTTGATTTCAGCAAAGGTGACGAAGACGAGGCGGCGCGAGCGCAGCTGGACGAGGCCGACGTCTACGCCGGCGTAAGTCCTTTTTAAAAAAATTTTTTTAACTGAGACCCTCATTTTGTTTAGCCATTGCTAATGTGCCCCCCCCACCCCACCCCCTCCCACCTCTGCCGTCCTCCAGAAAGGCAAAAAGAAAATGAAAAAGAAGTTTGCCCATCTCAAAGGATTGACAAATTCTCAAGAAGAGCAGCCGCAGGGGGCGTATGGATACACACCTCGCAAGGACTCAAAGGTACCGCCGCAAATGGAGTGTATGCGATGATGTAAGAAGGTGATGGACGGTGTTGCGTGTTTTGATTTCCTCCAGGACAGAGAAGAGCAGTTTTTCGCCGGCGCCGACATGTGGCAGGTACGGTCACTCACTCGCATGCGCTTTTACTTTTTGGCTGAGGTGAATGTTCCCCCCCCTCCCCCCACCCAGGAGCACGGCCTGGAGAATGTGGATGAGCTCAAAGGGCTTCACTCCAGTAGCCAGGTAGATCTTTTTTTTTTTTTTAATACAGTCAAAGCTCGGTTTTCGAACTTCTCGGTTCTTGACCAATTCGGTTTACGACCAAAAATTGTGAGTTTCTTATGCCTCGGATGACGAACAAATTTCGGTTCTCGAACAAACTGAGCGCACTTGAATGCACCATTTGACTCCTCTCGCCTTCCTTACACAAGGAAGTGACGCTTCCTCGTGTTGCTTTCCATTGTGAGCAGACGTGTTCAGTAAACATTTTTATTTTAAAAAGAGCGTGGTTTCGGTTCTCGAACAATTCGGTTTTCGAACAGCCTGCTGGAACGGATTATGGACGAAAACCGAGGTTTGACTGTAGGTGAAGACAATTCAGTATGTTATGGCTTATAACTAAAAGAAAGTGCAACTTTTTCTTTTTTTTTTTTTTTTTGTGGGAAAAGGAGGACGTGCCTTTCTTCCATCCCCAACCAAACAGCTTCCCGGCAAAGCAGCTCGATTATGAAGCGCCCAATGCTGCAGACGCCTACGCAGCGGTTTGTTTGCTTGTTCGAAAGCCCAATTGACCTTTTATTCGTTGTTTCAATCATTCTTGATAAGACGTTTGAGTAAATGACATGCACGCAATGTCACAATGTCGTCCTCCATCTTGGTTTCTGTTGAGGAAAAGATTCCATCTTAAGATCCGCCCCCCCCCCCTTTTTTTTTTTTTTTTAGAAAAAGAAGTTTAAGGCCCCGGTGCCTTTGCCCCGCAAACCAAAGCCAAGCTTCGGTTCTCCTGCACCGGCGGAGGCGCTGATATTTGGCGACGCTGCTTTTGCATCCACGTCCGGTGTACGTATGTTTTTGATTTGGTGTTTGTTGAATGAGCGGCGGGAGCTTCGGCTTCAATTCCGATGATTGATTGATTGATTGATTGAACTCTCAGCAGACGGACAACTGGTCAGATGAGGACGACGATGCTTTGAGCGAAAGACAACACGGAGATCCCATAGTGGACTACTACTACAAGCAGGATGAGCTTGTCCTTCAGAAACCGGTAATGGGGATGGACAGGATCACTTTTTTTTTTTTTGGGGGGGGGGGGGTGTAATCGGACTCACCACACTCTTGCTCTTCCCTGGCAGAAAAAGTCGAAGCGCAAGCCGTTCCGAAAGCACAAATCAAAGGTGAGCGTCGCGAGCGGCACGAGCATCACTTTTGGTCTTTTGGATCGCGCGTCTTTTCTAAATGCGTCTCTTGGCAGAACAAAGTGTGGGAAGGCGCCGTGGAGGAAGTGCCAATCAACCACCTGTCAGAGGCGGCGCAGGTCAGTCGTTCCGCTCACCTGGTTTTGACATTTCGAGAGAGAAAAGATCGTTAAGCATGTGCAATGTAAACACAAGAATTTTTTTTTTTTTTTTCGTCTCTGTCAACTGGCTTGGCGGCATTTAGCGCTCATCGTCTGTCACCGAGCGTCTTTTTTCCTGCTCGACTTGTTAGGTTTCTCTGTTCTGTCTCCCTCTGTTGGTCATTTTTGAAATTCAGTACCAGCCAATTCTAGACCACGTCTGAAAAGACGCTTAAAAACGTCTTTGGGAGTGAAGGAGTTTGAAATGACTTTCGTTGTTCTGCATTCGTGCATGTGAAGTGATAATGCATTTTCACGCCGGGTCCGTTCCCTTTTTTTTTTTTTATTCCAGGCCGAGTGGTTAGCGGCGCAGAGGGACGAGCGAGTGGCGGCGGGTCTGGAATACAGCGAGGGAGACGCCGACGGGGTCAGTGTGTCGCCGATGTGACTGGCGGCGGCGGCGGCAGCGCCTCGAGCGTGTTGTTGTTGTCGTCTCATTGTCTTTTTTTTTTTTTGTCGCAGGACACGGACAGCTTGATGGAGTGGTGGTACACAGTAGAAAGTGAGTCACGGTGTTAATAAAAAAAATCAATCCAAAGGTTGCAAGGGAGAAAGATGAAAACACAGGCACAGTCTACACTGAAAAATGTAAACTGTAGACTGTAAATGAAAAATGTGTTTCCCTCTCAGAAGGGTTTTTTGGCCTGGCGTTTTGTAAAGTAGTGATTCAAGGACGTTTGCTTTTGTCGGCTTTTAACAATCCTTTGAAAATATCCAAGGCAAACATCAGCATAGTGAGCGATCGCCCGACTAGTGAACACTTTTTCTGGGTGATTCACATTTACGTCAAACTATCGAGGGACGAATGACGAGGACGCTGCATAGACAACATATTTATCTACAGTCAAACCTCGGTTTTCGACCGTAATCCATTCCAGAAGGCTGTTCGAAAACTGAAATTGTTCGAAAACCGAAACCACGCCCTTTTTAAAATAAAAATGTTTACTGAACACAATGGAAAGCAACACGAGGAAGCGTCACTTCCTCGTGTAAGGAAGGCGAGAGGAGTCAAATGGTGCATTCAAGTGCGCTCAGTTTGTTCGAGAACCGAAATTTGTTCATCATCCGAGGCATAAAAAAACTCAATTTTTGGTCGAAAACCGAATTGGACGAGAACCGAGACGTCCGAAAACCGAGGTTTGACTGTATTTATCGGTCTACACACGTAGGGAGGTCCCTCTCAGCCAATGGGATGCCAGGATGATGCTCGGTAATAGCCAATGGCAGAGCAGCTCTAACTATGTTGCGTTCAGGAAACTCGGAGCTGCGACTAGCATGCCATACTGAATTTTTACCTTTCGTATTTGAAATTTCTTTCGTAAAAAGAGGAAATATTTTTTTTGTTGAGGCGTTTCGTAACTTGAAAGTTTCGTATGGAGAGACGTTAATTGCCCAGGTATGTCCAGACATACAATTTGTCTCTGCCACTTGGTGTCACTGTAGCCAAAAATGTCAAAAGAGCACAAGTATACATTGAGTACCTAAACCGGAAGTCATATTGATTTTGAACGTCTCTCCTCCCCCTGAAAACCAAGTTAGGTGGAATTGGCGTCCCGCGTGAGATAAGCAGTGCAGAACACAGATGGATGCGTGTTTGTTGATGTTGATAGCAAGTGGAAAGAAGCTGAATGTCCGCTGGTGTTAGTGTGCATCTTTTCGAAAGCGCCGACTCATCCGGAGTAGAGGTCAAGATCGGGCCTAAAAAAATCCAGCCGCGGGTATTAAAGCCCAAACCCGGCCCGAGCCCGACCAATTAACTTGATTTGCAGGCCCGCGCCCGAAGCAAACTCGAAATGTCATATTTTATTTGAGATGACTCGGGAGGCGGAGCTTTAATAATAACAAATTAAAGCCTGTCTTTTGTAACGAAATCAAAGTTAAGCAAGACTGTATAAACATTTACATATTTTATATTTCTGTTTCTGAAGAGGTTACATTAACCGACCATTTCCCATCATTGAGGGATTTTTTTTTAAGAGTGGACGGGGAAAATTTAAGGCCGTCCGTCATTTTGACGGGTTGAAAATTAGGCCATTAACCACAGCAGCAGTACGTCCTTAAGAATCTATCCATCCATCCATCCATCTTCTACCGCTTATCCGAGGTCGGGTCGCGGGGGCAGCAGCTTTAGCAGGGAAGCCCAGACTTCCCTCTCCCCAGCCACTTCTTCCAGCTCTTCCCGGGGGATCCCGAGGCGTTCCCAGGCCAGCTGGGTGACATAGTCTCTCCAGCGTGTCCTGGGTCGTCCTCGGGGTCTCCTCCCAGTGGGACATGCCCGGAACACCTCACCAGGGAGGCGTTCAGGAGGCATCCTAATCAGATGCCCGAGCCACCTCATCTGGCTCCTCTCGATTAAGAATCTAGCGCGTCACTTTTAGAGAGAGAAGCAGATAGACAAAGTCGAACACTGACTGGTGGATAATCGACAGAGACAGGAAGGAGTTCTTTGAAACCAAGAGTTTAGTACAGTACGTGTTGTGATGAGGCGATTTCTGTTTTTTTTGGGAACCATAGTCTCTCGTGGCCAAAACTTCACGGCCTCGAAATGCCTCAGCGCACTAAACATATATATATATTTTTTTAAAAGTCAGCGAGAGAGAAGCCTGAACCTGAAGCAATGATTGACATTTTAGCCCCGACCTGGCACGAATTTCGGCTCGGGCTTGGGTTTAAGATTTTAGCTCTAATCCGGAGCGGGTTAATCCAAAAGAAGGGACCGCATGGTTGTCCCGACCACACAAAAGCCCTCCGCGTTTTTTCCCCCCCACATCAGAACACGTTTGTCCATTGAGTAGCGATTGTCAGATGTTCATCTATGGTCTGTCCCCGGGTTGTTTTGTTTTCCAGAGTGGGACGAGGTGCCATCGGACGAAGAGACCAAACAGCGCGACGATGCCGAGTAAGTGCTTCCGAGCGTTCCGGCCTCCATTTTTTTCCGCAATTTGGCAGCTGACAAACCATTGCCCCCCCCCCCGCCAGGTCCTTCACCGTTTTGGCCGACAAGGTGAACCGAGGCCTGCAGGTGTTCAACAAGGTTTTCATGGAACGCGCCGAGGTCTTCTGGCAGCACGTGGTGAAGCTCCACGCCCTGGCGGACCACCTCAGCACCTTCCACCAGAAAGCCAAAGCGGCCGGCATCACGGGCAGCACCACGGCGGCCGTCGGCGGCGTGACGGCCATCGCCGGCTTGGCCTTGGCACCGTTCACCTTTGGCGCCTCGCTCATCGTCACGGCGGTCGGGGTGGGCGTGGCCACCGCCGGAGGGATCACTTCGGCCTCCGCCACCATCTCGGATAACGTCAACATCATGCAGGAGCGCAAGAAGGTAAACGCGACGCAACGAAGAGCTTTTCTTCCGCATTCCTCGATGTCCGTGGAAGTCTGCGGGGCGCTTCTCATCTGACGTCATGGCACCTGCGCCGGTTTGCAGGTGGAGGCGGTGCTGCAAGAGTACGAGTTTGACTTTCGGGGCTTGGCGGACATCCTTCACTTTGTCAATCACGGCCTGTACAAACTGCGCGGGCATCCTTTCCTCCGGTCGGGCACGCAGCACTATTCTGAGGACTGGGAGGTGCGCAAGGCGGTGCAGATGATCAGCCTGGTGGACTCTCCCGTCATGCGAGCCATGGAGCTGACGGACGCCATCTTGCAGCTGGTCCAAGGACTGAACGGCGGCATGGAAAAGTACTTCAAGGACTCCCGGAACCTGAAGAGAGCCTTCAAGAAGCAAGTGGTGGCTCGGATCAAAGAGGCGGCCAATGTGCTCAATGACGGAGTGGTGGAGCTGAATCGCATCAGGGAGGAGCTCCAGAAGGCCCTTGGCAACTTTTAAACGGCTTTTGTCAAAGGATGAATTATGGAACGGATTGAAGAACGGGAGCAAAGACTGCAACGTCGGCTACTTTTTAAGAAGTGGAAGGCATCCTTCTTATTGATTGATGCTCATTTTGCGTTTGATTGTCAGGCATTTTCTCTGCTAAGCAATCAAAGATTACATTTAGGCAGCGCTAGGCTACACACGTATGCTAGTTTATGTATAGACGACGACATTTTGTATGTTCATGAGAAATGTTGACTATTGTACAATTGTAGAAGCAAATAAAGACGGTTTGTAATGTTCCGCTAAACGTATATTTACAGCCTTGCGGTAAGAAAGGAGGGGCATCAATTGGGGAAAAGTCCCTTTAGCCACACCCACACAGGGTTTCAAATTAGGGTTCTTAACTGAGATTCAGGTTTCGGGAGCCAGATTAGAAATTTTGGGTTTCTATAACAGCTTTACGATATATTGTTTCAAATTAGGGTTTCAAGACAAGTTGACTGTTTCAATTGAGGAATTTTAACTGGAGTTGCTGTTGAGGTTTTAACTTCATTACATTTATGGTCCATAAATTGCCTACTCGTACATCATTTGCTTGGACAAAAATTCATGCACGTTTTTTTTTAAAAATTGATTTTATTTATTTTTGGGGTGATTTGCTCAACATTTTCTGCAGGGCACCTTTGATATACGGGAGACAGCGCAATAACCACACATTTTCTTTTTTGCTCCTTAAAAAATCAGATTGTTTTATTTACACTAAATTGTTCAAGCCCAGACTTGGAGGTAGTGTGTGTGTGTGTGTGCGTGCCTGTGCATATCTGTATGCATCCATTAGCAACGCCTATTTCTTTATTTTCTTCTGTCGGTCCAGGAACTTCTGTCTTCTCTCGACCGGGATTTCATCAAGACTGATCCCGTGGTTACTGGCCCTGGGACACACAGACACTTTACTTCAGAGATACCCGACTCCCGCCACCTGACCAAAACGCCATCAACAAATGTTGAAGAGTGTCAGCTGTTAGGCGTGAACGTCGATTCTCACCCTCCCTGGACGTCCGGAGGAACAGGCAGAGGTTTATTGAAGCCGTCTCGGCCCATCAGCCAAAAAGTGTCCTCTGCACCTTTCACCTAAAAACACACAGTGACAAATCTGTTACAATCAGACTCTCGATGGAGTCATTTTACTAAATACAGTCAAACCTCTGTTTTCGTCCATAATCCGTTCCAGAAGGCTGTTTGAAAACCGAAATTGTTCGAAAACCGAAACCACGCTCTTTTTAAAATAAAAATGTTTACTGAACACGTCTGCTCAAAATGGAAAGCAACACGAGGAAGCGTCACTTCCTCGTGTAGGGAAGGCGAGAGGAGTCAAATGGTGCGTTCAAGTGCGCTCAGTTTGTTCGAGAACCGAAATTTGTTTGCCATCCGAGGCATAAAAAACGTTTTGGTCGAAAACCGAGACGTTCGAAAACCGAGGTTTGACTGTATGTCAAAACCTCAAAAAGAGCATAATGGATAGTCAAATGCAAAATGATGTCTATTGGACTCCGCACCTGATTGCCGCACCACTACATTTTAAAGGGAAAAAAACATTTTGTACACACATTATTTTTGAGATGAAAGACGGTACATTAAAAAAGTCTTTATATAGGCCGCTTCATTAAATAAGAGAGTTGAAAGCGCGTGACAAAAGTCGCTTTATGCGTGTGTCTTATTTTTTAAGCGTGTAGGCATGCTTAAGGTATTTTTATTATTTTTTTAAAATGACATGGATGGAATGAAAGGCATTTTTAGACTAAGGGTATGTGAGCACTAATGTTTTTTTTTTATTCAGCATTTGGGATTTTTTTTATAACCAATAAATGAAAAAAAAATCCAATGACGTGTAAAAAAAAAAGTTTTTTAATTAACATGATATAATAAGGCATGTTTTTCAGAACCTGAATCATCTTCATTGGCCACCGTGCCGCCGATTATTTATTTGTGTTATCTAAAGAGTCATGTATAGTAAAGCATACGCTTGGATTGCCCGCCGATGCCAAAAAAACAAAACAGGAGTTGCGTCCGGAAATTGGGACGCACTGTACCTGAGCTTTTCTGGTCTCCATAACGTAACCCAGTTTGAGACTCGACAGGACCTTCACTGTGCTCAGACTGATGTGGATTCTGTACGCTGCACAACAAACATCATAAAAAATAATTTTAAAAAGACAATGTGCTTTTTTTTTTTTTTGTTTGTTTGTACATCGATCCAACATTCACAAACACTTGGATATTTGCAGTACATACAAAGTCCGGAGGATTCCATGAGTGAAGCGGTGGTCACAGTATCGCCGAAGAGACAATACCTGGGCATCGTGTGACCCACCACGCCTGCCACAACTGGACCTGGACATACATTCACACATATTCATTTTTTTTTTTTCATTATTTGTAATGAAACATTACCAAAAACAACATACTGTATGTAGCATTGGCTTTTTTTTTTTTTTTTTTTTTTTAATGGAATGATGTCCAGTCTCAGACTGATAAAACACATCAAGAGTCAGACAAAAAAAAAATTACACAATGTATAGGTACAAAACAATAACGATATGATGTATTGTAAAGCTTATTTTGATTGACATTTATAGGAAGGCATTTTGGGGGGTGGCAACAATCGCATTTTTACCAGAGTGGAGGCCAATTCTTATCTTGACTTTAATTTCAGGCATGTGCTTAATCTTAAACGCTCCGATGGAGTGCAGGATATCTAGCGACATGTTGGACACCTCGGCAGCGTGTCGATGGCCGTTCCGGTTGGGAACGCCGGACGCTACCATGTAGGCGTCGCCAATTGTTTCCACCTGAATACACACGCACAAAAAAAAACAATCAGCTGGACAAATAAAAACGGGAACACTTTTGCTAGTTTTAAATCCCTCCCTGGAGTTGACCTTGTAGACATCATGAGATGCAATGATGGCATCAAACATGGTATAGAGGTCGTTGAGCAGGTCCACCACCTAGGGGGGGGGAAAAAAAAAACAGATTATGTATAGAAAGGGGTCATTTTATACGACAAGCGTTTTGAAACGACACCGTGTATTGGAAGACTTTTTTTTTTTTAAACTATGTGACGCCTAGAAAGGCATTTTTAAAGGACATGCATCGTAAGGTAATTCTCAAAAACATGACTAGTAAAATGAAAAATATGTCATGGCATGATGTATAGTAAGGTCTTTCGAAAAAGAAAATCAATTCTATGTATCGTCATTTTTTTTTTAACTCATCTACAGGATGGTAATTTTTTAAAAATGATTTGTAGAGAATTTCTTTTTTTTAACATGATCATGTAGCAGGCTTCTTTTGTACGTCTCAAAAAATGTGCGTGATGTATATCAAATGACAGATGGAGAGACGGACAGATGGACTACTATAATAAATATTATGAATTATTTTGAAAGCCTTGGTTAACCCCCATGCAGTAATTATCCCAAAATTGGACATTTCGGACACTTTGGACGATTTTGGACTGTTGGACAGATGGACACCACAGACAAAACAGTGAAAAATAACTCCACGAAGCTGAAATTTTGCATAGGATGTATATCTATGTCTTGGCCAATTCCCACTGAACATTTTGAGGGGTTGAAAGTGAAAAATAATTAAAAGTGAAAAAAGTTGTTGCACATTGGAAGAGGGACATTTATGGGACGTAATACCCTTCATGCAGCCGCTTAAAAATACTGCATGAGGGTTAAAAAAAACAAAAAAAAACAGCATGATGTATATTAAACGACGCACAGCTGCGGGACTTGAGCGGCTCATACCTCGATGGGCTCGCTGAGAGCCGAGATGGTCGTGAATCCGACGATGTCGCTAAAGTAGAGAGTGCAGTCCGTGTAATGTTCCGGTCGAACCGGCTTCCCTTTCTTCAGAGCCTGAGCCACCGACCTGAAACCATTTTCAGTTTTTCGGATTTAAAAAACGGCGGCGTTTCTCAGAAGACGACCCGAGCGTCACACGCCGACATGCGCGTGGATATTCTGAGTCGTCGCGAGAAGCAATTTCCAAGCGCAGAGGTCAACAATTCAAATGTGCCTCACTTGGGCAGCAGTTGTCCCACCAGCTTGTCCGTCTTGTTTCGCTCCACCTCGAGTTCATCCGTCCTTTCCCGGATGAGATCTTCCAGGTTGGAACTGTACTGCTCCAACATCCGCAGCATGGAGTCAATGATGTTCGCTTTCTTCCCTCGGTTGATGCCCCGAAACTACAGGGACAGGAAAACAAAGAACTCAAATGTGCCGCTCCCACGGTGGAGTCTCGTGGGACGGCTTCACCTGCTTGAAGATCTCATCGAAGCTCGGCCTCTTGGCGGGGTCTTCGTTCCAACATTCGTTCATCAGCGCGAGACATTCGGCCGGCGCTTCGTCCACGGAAACCAGGGGCCGGCAGAGAGGGGGCGGCTGCTTCAACCGCTCCACGATCTCTGACGGACAAGGACGAGTGGTCGGGAATCGATGTTGAGACACACGCGCACGCATTAGAGGACATCCTCCTCACCGAGGGCGGGCATGTCCATCATGGCGTAGGGGAGAGTTCGCGAGATGACTTCTTGTATGATGATGGAGAAGCTGAACACGTCCCCGGCCATGGTGCCTCCTCTGACGGGATGCCTCAGGAGCTCGGGTGCGGCCCACAGCAGTTCTGGCACAACAGGTACAAAGTAGTTTGGGGGGGTTGAAGAGCTTTGTGCGCAGTGAACGTTCTCACTGGGAAGTAGCAGACAGACGGACACTCGTCGTCCTCACCTTGCGGGTCCTCAGAAACGCTCAGGCCCTCTGAGTGAAGAATCATGGGAATTCCGTAATCTGTGATCTTCAACACAAAGCGCCCGTCAACGAGGCAATTGGTGGACTTGAGACGGCCGTGACTTAAACCCCGCAGATGGAGATGCTTCATGCCCTGAAACACACCCCGTCGCTTCTGGTCAGCTGCGGTTCCTGTTGGACTCGGACTGTTGGGGGTCACGTGGTCACCTTGATGAGGTCCATCAGGAGGGACGACTTGAACATCCAATCCAACCTTATGTCGCTGTCGGCCAACAGGTCCGCCAGGCTGCCGCGAGGGCAGTGCTCCACCACCATGGCAAAGATTCCCGAGTCCACGAAGATTCCCAAATAGAGGTTCAGGTTTTCGTGTCGCATGTCCCTTAACTGGAAAGGATTTTAATTTTTTTTTTTTTTTTGAGACCAAACAGAGTCCTGCGTCATCTCTTTCATACCTGGCCGAATAGAGTCTGTGTATGTTGATTGATTGCCGTCGTGGTGCCCGTCATTGGGAACTTCTTGAGCCAAACCCAGTCACCCTGATAAAAGGGCAAAACTACAAAGTAAAAGGGAGCCGACGCTTCCGATCGAAGAGCATGCGTACCTCCAGGATTCCGATATTGGAGCTCTCGGGCGTGGTTAGTATGTAGCTTCTGGCAATGGAGCGGAATGGCGTTTTGATTTCCAGAAGACTCCTCATGATCGATTCGTCGTTCAGCTTCTAGAGAGTCCAATCACAACACAGTACTCATGATACCGATACCAGCTTAGTATTGGGCCGATATGCACGTCTGCACTCATGCTCCCAAAACTACACAACAATACAACTTTGTACTCAGGACTGACATTGCCGATGAATTAGAAATACTTCATACGATATGAATATACAGTCAAACCTCGGTTTTCGAACGTCTCGGTTCTCGACCAATTCGGTTTTAGACCAAAAATTTCAAGTTTTTTGTAACTCGGATGACGAACAAATTTCAGTTCTCGAACAAACTAAGCGCACTTGAATGCACCATTTGACTCCCCTCGCCTTCCTTACACGAGGAAGCGTCACTTCCTCGTGTTGCTTTCCATTGTGAGCAGACGTGTTCAATAAACATTTATATTTTAAAAAGAGCGTGGTTTCGGTTTTCGAACAATTTCGGTTTTCGAACAGCCTTCCGGAACGGATTATGGACGAAAACCGAGGTTTGACTGTACAGTACTTAAAATTGGCGTAAAACTCACACTAATAAGTGTTGTCAGCGAAAACACAAACAGAAGTTGTCAGCAACAGTATCTATGTAAGATGGCTGCCATTCGTCCGTGCCTAGCTGACGTCATGTACACCGTGAAGGAAGTTAATTCATTTCCGGTTCCAGTTCAATTTAGCATGCGTGATTTTCTCTCCAAAAGATATCGATTAATTGTCCTTCTATTTGGCTGTTCAAAGTTGGATGTTGACCGCTTTAACGCAGTTCCAGTCTGTGTAATCGATCACACAAGCACTTATTTGCGGTGTTAAACCCGCTAGCTGTGTCATTCTTAGGTTAGCTTAGCATTGAACATGGTTTCTCCGTCTTTTCTCATCATCCCTTTGCGAGTATGACACTTGTCAGAAATGTATAGCTTCTTCACTGCCACGGAGATGATTATTATTGATTTAGGAGCGTCTCTGTAACATGTTTAGGCGCACGAGTAACCAGCCGAAGCCATTGCTAGCTAGCTGCAGCTGCATAAGTAGCACACAGCTTTCCTCAACCTTCTGACTACCCGCACTAGGTTGCGTCTCGGCGGTTCTTTTTCTTCTGATACTTTCTTTTGCCGGATATCGCGGCGTTTGATTGCCAGTTTTGCTATTTGATCTGATAAATATTAATTTCGATCCACAAACAGCAATGTGAAACCGATTATTTCAAGCCTTGGAGTAGAGGCCACATCAGTCGCGTGGAGATACGTTTCAACATGCTTTCAACAGTCTTTTGTTGTAAATGATGCTCTGCAAAATGGAAGACGAACTACTTTCTGGCGAAGATGGAGGCAATCGCAATGCTAGCAAGCGCCGAATTCAAATCTTGCAACCCCAACAAGGAAAGTGAGCAGATACAATCCCCAACTGAATGAGACTGAAATGTGAAAAATGTTGGAAAAGTGTGTGTTCAACTTCAAACCTTTCTGCTGACTTGGGTGTCGATGAAAACGATGTCATCTAGCGTCAGAATGAGTTTCGAGGTGTTCTCGGCTCCCTTTCGCTTCCTGTGCAAACATGTTGTGATTCAAATCATAATTTCGGGGAAGAAAGCACTGATGATGTCACACACGTCGTTCGGGGGGGCCTCGGTTTACGAAAGTCCCGACATTTCAAGGTTACGAAGAGCCCGCAGTCAGCTAGCTTGCGTAAGAATGCGTCACCGTCTGGCACAACAATGAGGCACTCAGCACGTGCCATACTTAACCCTCATGCAGTGTTTTTAAGCGGCTGCATGAAGGGTATTACGTCCTCGAGGATTGTCCCAAAAATGTCCCTCTTCCAATGTGCAACAACTTTTTTCACTTTTATTTTTTTTTTCACTTTCAACCCCTCAAAATGTTCAGTGGGAATTGGCCAAGACATAGATATACATCCTATGCAAAATTTCAGCTTTGTGGTGTCCATTTGTCCAACAGTCCAAAATCGTCCAAAGTGTCCGAAATGTCCAATTTTGGGATAATTACTGCATGTTCTTTTTCATTTTATTGTTTGATAATTATGGCCTAGAAATATTTTTCTAACAAATAATTACCTGAATTATGATTCCTTTTCCTTACCTGAACCAAAAGAAAATGGCTCCGAGCAGAATACAAATCAACGTGAAGAATAAGAACCCCATCGCGGCGTCTGTATCTACAAAGGCAAAAATACATGAGCATGACGTTGTGATCTTGCACTTCAATAAGAGACAAGCGATAGGACTACTCGCGACAAAAGTAACATGGCCACATTGGACTTTAAAGTTCACTGAGTGGATCACACAGCACCTGTGCAAGCCTCATCTGGATTGAACCAACAGAAGCTGGCGCTCGGCGGTTTCCCTCCCGGGAAGCTGAAGGGGCGCTTCAGCGGCTTCAGACTTCCAACCGGCTCGATGGTGTGCGTCGGAGCGAGCGTGTGCGTGGGCACGAGTCTGTCGCCATCGCAGTCCAGCACCACGTAGCCAGCCTGCATCCCGTGGCCATCTCTGCCGCCGTACAACACCTGGCGGCAGCCGCGGCGGCGCGTTACGAACGGTGCGCCGCTTGGCTTTGGAACACGGACCAACCTGGTTGAAGCCCCGGTAGTCAAAGCCTCCGTCCGATTGGATCAACTGATCACCGGTCACCCATCGGCCGCCGCCCACCTGACGACGCTCCTCCACGGCCTTAGCGACAAAGTAAATCATGTTGAAGATGGTCCCAAAGAGTGGAGACACCTGTTGGGAGAGAAGGAGGGGAAAAAAAAAAAACACTTGATCAAAGCGAACATTCGTCAAGAAGTACTCTGGCCGTGTTTGTGATGTTCATTTTTGTACTTCCGTCGCTGCCACGGCCGATCGGATCTCTCTTTTCATTTGGGCCTGACGAAAAGCTTCGTAGAAATTCTGATCCGACGCCATGGTGACCGTCAGAACAGAGCCGTAGGCGTGGCGAAGTTGAGTGCTGTTGGTCAGCTGGGGGAACACCGTGTCCTGACATTCGGGAGGAAGCAAAACGTTTCAGCACACACACACACACACACACTCTCTTAACTGAAAACAAGGTCAAGGTCAAGGTCATCTTTATTGTCAAATATGCTTCATGTATGACATGACAACTGAGCCCTTTTAAAAATCCATCCATCCATCCATCCATTTTCTGATCCGCTTTATCCTCACAAGGGTCGCGGGGGTGCTGGATCCTATCCCAGCCGTCTTCAGGCAGTAGGCGGGGGACACCCTGAACCGGTTGCCAGCCAATCACAGGACACACAGAGACAAACAACCATTCGCGTTCACACTCACGCCGAGGGACAATTTAGAGGAGTTCAATCAGCCTGCTATGCATGTTTTTGGAATGCGGGAAGAAAACTGGAGTACCCGGAGAAAACCCACGCAGGCACGGGGACAACATGCAAACTCCACACCGAAAAGCCGGAGCTGGAATCGAACCTTGCACCGCCGCACTGTGAGACGCACTAACCACTGGCCCACCGAGTCGCCCCAACCCCAACACATAAAAACCCCCCAAAATAAACGGCCACGAAAAAACATGGACCGTAAGAATCTCCAAGTGGTTTCCTGTGGTGATCGGTTACCTGGTAGGGCAGAGCGTACAGCAGGGCGTCATACGGAATAAAGACGTAGCCGGCAGACACCATGCCCATGTCCAGAGCGGCCAGGAGGAGCTTTCTCTGATCCTCCCCTCCAATCAGGACAGAACTCATGCACAAGATCACCACTGTTAAAAAAAAACCAAAAAAAACCCACACACACGGCAACTTTAAGGCTTTTCTATCAAACATGACCATGGCCTTGTTTTTGAAGACAGGATTTTTATTCCCTGATGGGCTGATGATAACCTCATGCATCCTCAGACAGAACATTTTGGGTTTGCAGAGCCAAGATGCCCCACGGCAGAGTCAGTGGGTCATTCCATGCCAAGTCGCACAGTGGGTTGAACTAACCAAGCGGATTTTGATGTGAATGAAATTTGCTGTACTTGTTAGGAGTGATGACACAACACTAAATCTCAAAATGGAGGTCAATTGGAGCAGGGGTTTTCAATTTTGATTCATTGGGGAAAAAAAGGGGTGTGGCAAGACTTTCACTGAATACTCAATGAATATTTGACTTTTAATGAATATTTGAGGTATGGATACAATGACACCGTACTGCTGCTAAACAAACAAAAAAATGACATCTCTAAAACTTTTAGATAATTTAGAGAACATACTTGAGATGACATTTCATGAAAAAAGGTCACGTGATCCACAAGGTCAATTTGAAGGTCAGGTTATCAGGTCAGGTCAGGTGAGGTCAATAGTTCAAGTTACTAAAATACACACCAATCTTGTTGCAGATTTGGAATCTTTATTGAATTCTCTTTCCAACATTGCCAATCTTGTGAAGATTGACCCAGTAGGTCCTTAATTTTTGACAAACTAATAAAATTGACGGGCCATGGCTCCTAACCCCTTGCGCCCATTTGGCCTAAAATTTGAGATTTAGCGTTGTGCCATTTTTCGGATTGTTCACATGAGTTGGCAGAGAATGACTCCAATGATGTTTATGTGGCGTGAGAAAAAGCAGAACCGAGCCTTTCACGGCCACGCCCATATCGTGACGCAATAGCGGTGCTTACCTTTGACCTTGTCTGCATCTCTGACTGCTCGAAGGGCATCCCGAGGACCGTCTTTGACGTTCGTTTCCATGGTAACAACAGGGCCGACCGGTAAGCCAAGAGCCCTGAGAGCGGAGGCCACTTCCTCTCCGGTGCTAATCCAAAAGTCGACCGGAGCTGAGAAAGGGTGGAGGGGAAGCCGGTCGTCAAGAGAACTTTCAACCCTTGAGACAAATTTGACCTCGTCACATTCCTGACCTGAGATGACGCCAACGTGCGCCCAGTGAAAGAACCGCAACACGGCAAACAGGACCGCGCTGGGGCGAGGAACGGGTGGCAGGTTGGGCCAATTGGCATCCAGGCAACCGGGCGATGCCAGCCCCACCTCCCAGTGTTGAGCCAATAAAGAGGCGGCGTGGCAGAGGGCGGGATTAAAGGGTCCAACGTAGGCGTGGCCATAACCCTCCATGTCACCAAGTTCTGTTAAAGCTTCAAAATCACAGCGAGCAGCAGTTGCTAGGAGGTGAACATTTCCGCTCATGTCAGCAAGTTTACTTTTACAGTTAAGCTACGTTCTTTCCCAAATATACATTTGACTGGTCACTCACATTTAACAACACACTTTTTGTCATGTATAACAACACAAAAGGGGGGGAATGACAACCGCAGAATATGAGCCTTGACGAGGTAGTGCCTCGTAATGTGTCCTTTGACATTGGTGAGTCCGCATGTGAGTGTCTTGGTGTGAGCTGTGGCCAACAGCAGCTCATGCGTGAGTGTCCCCACTGAGTTTGTGTTTGGGTCATTCTATGCCAAGACAGTCCAACCCAAAAAAATCTGAATAGTTGAATGAGGCGGATTTTGATTTGAATTTGAATGAAACTTGTTGAAAGTGATGGCACAACACTAAGTTTCAAATCTTCGGTGAATGGGAGCTGTGGTTTGGGAGCTACCGCCCACTGAATTTTAATTTGTTTGACAAAAAGGGGCGTGGCCATCTTCTTTTTAATCCTTATATCTCAGGAACTACTGGATCAACCTTCACAAAAAAGGATATCGTTGGAAATGGAATTCCACAAGGAATCCAAATCTGCAATAATGTAAAAGATTGGTGCAAGGAATAGATATACGGGTTCAAAAGATGGCGGACACGCCCCTTTTTGTCCAACTAATTAAAATCCGATAGCTGCCGTAGCTCCCAAATCACTGCTCCCATTGACCGAAATTTTGAAATTTAGTGTTCTGCCATCATGATGAACAAGTACAGCAAGTTTCATTCAAATCAAGTCAGATTGGTTAAACCGGGGGTCGGCAACACGCAGCTCCAGAGCCGCATGCGGCTCTTTAGTGACATCTAGTGGCTCCCTGGAGCTTTATAAAAAATGTTTGAAAATGGAAAAAGATTTTGATGGTAGGCTAATATAGCTCAAATAGATATAGATACATGTTGCAGCTCCGAAAAAGGAGAGCTGTGGTGTTGGTTTTGAAAAACGTACCCTTTATTTATGCTTTTAACAGTCTCGACAAACACAGACACGTCTGCGCCCGACTCCGTTCCTTCTCTCTTCTCATTTACTCGAGAGGCGTTGAAAGACAGGCTCAGAAAAACGGAAATTAATGATCACTTCAATGGCACTAAGAAAAGCAAAAATAATGCACCAAAACTAAAAATTTAAAATTAAAAGAGAGGAAATTACAAAATAAATTCTATGGGGGCGTTTGTGAACACACAACAAAGGAATGAAGAACATAAACAATTCGGAGACAGTCCAGTCTCCGACATACATACAGCGTGTGTTTCCTTCATTGTAAGTTTTATAGAAGGCTTTTATTTTTTTGCGGCTCCAGATATATGTGTTTTTTGTGTTTTTTGTGTTTTGTCCTGTACGGCTCTTTCAACATTTTGGGTTGCCGACCCCTGGGTTAAACTCACTGGAGTGATTTGGCATAGAATGACCCGTTTGACTGTTCCGCTGGGGCCCAAGTGTTGCTCCCCTTTCCCATTTGGGAGGGCATTACATGACATGAGTACAGTATGAATACCCCAATCGATTGCAACGGACACACACCTTTGGAAGTGGAACAATCCTCATCCAACAGTTTGACATCATACCAATACCCTCGGCTCAGGCTGCCATCAATCCGTAACCTTGAGAGTGCCAAGTTGACCGCCGCCGTTGGCATGGCCCTGGAGAACATTGGATCACAGGACCAGGGACCGATGAGAGCCAACTTGAAGGTAGCGGTCCAAACCTCTGCAACACTCAGCCAACACAAACACAGCCCCAGAAACCACCTGGGCGCCAGCATCCTCACTCTAGAAGACAAAGGGAAACAACCCCCCCAAAAAATTAAAAAGCGTGTGTGTGTGTGTGTGTGTGTGTGTGTGTGTGTGTGTGTCTAATCCAGGTTTCAGGGATATTTTTACTTGGCATCCTTACAGGATTAAACACCTCACCAGAGCAGTCAAGCAAGCAGCAAAGGTCACACAACGCTTGTGACCGTCAACCTGCTGTCGCAAAAGCGGTTTACAGTACACCAAATTCCTGCACAACTGCAATAAAACGATTCGACTAGCCCTTGCCATGGACTTCCATGGAAAAAAAGAAACACAAGGAGGCCATCTTAAAACCCAAAAGATGAGAAAGAGCAATATTCCTAGACAACTCCTAGTCATAATTTAGTCTGTTGCTTATGGGATTCTACTGCCTACAAAAATAATACATACTATGCCAACGCCTAAATATTCAACATCCAATTTCGGTAATTCAACCTCCTTTAAGCAAAAGAATTGTCCTCCATCTATCAAACGCACTTGACATTTTTCAAGCAATCATTTCAGCAAAAAGTAAAAGAAACCCCGGTATCAAGGACGCACTATTTACCTTTGTCTCCGAGCTTCATTTGTCAGAAGAAAAGCCAGCAAACTGGCGCTGAGTCAGGCGGAAGGAGACGGCGAGCGTTCGGGAAAGAAGCTTTGACTTTTAATCTCGTTTAGGTTCGGTGACATCTAATGAGAGCTTGATGGCTGTGTGTGTGCGTGAATGCAAGGTGAGCTGGCGAAACAGAGCCCAGACCTTCTGAGCAGTGGTGGAAAGTGGACCATTAACTATTTTATTTGTGTGTGGGGGGGCCAACCGGACAGCAGCAACGTTGAGAAACGTGCATCGTGAAGCATTAACATTATTGAAGCAAAATGTTAGATTGTGTCAGCCTAGTGGTCGTCCAGTTTTTCAAAACAAAAGAGATGTTGTGGCATGAAACCTGACTTGACACGCGACTGTTCTGATTTATTGATTATAAAATCTTTCCACATAACCCCTACAATGTTATTACGTACGAATCCTTACCGTTTTGTGCATTAATGCAGTGTTTTTCCAAACTTTTTTGAGCCAAGGCACACTTCTTTCATTGAAAAAATCTCGCGGCACACCACTAGCTGAAAAAGTGAAGAAGAAAAAAAGCTAATTTTAACAATTAACATGTTATATTGTTACTATAACTGTTTTTTTTAACATATTAGAATGACGTTATAACAGCTTCAATTAGAATTAAATAAACACCAAGAAAAAAGTATTTTATATTCTTTCGAACTTTTATTGTTTCACCGTCGTCCTGCATTCATGCGTCACAAATTCGCTTGTCTCTTCTCGTCGAAACACAAGGCTAGCTGTTGCTGCTCCCTAGCGGTATGGAAGGGTACTACCAGATTACTTTGTCGGGCGATAGACCGCAGAGGTATACAAATTGGGTATTTTCCCGCGGCACAGCTGACAATGTCTTGCGGCACACCAATGTGCCGCGACACAGGGGTTGAAAAACACTGCATTAATGGACAATTTCTATGGATGTTGAGATGTCCTACGGTGCGATTGGTCACTGAACGCACCTCGAGTCAACCGCCAAAAACGAGTGTGTACGGTCCCGTGCTCCATTATTTCTTTTTTAAATTTGTTTATTTATTTTTTTCAACCACGGAATCGATCGTTGAATACAAGCCTTTATTTATTATTTTTTAGAAAACCTTGTTTATAAAACCGAAAATCTAAAAACACAAACGTGGGTTCTTCAGGTCTTTAAATGAAAACACATTAAGTGATGTTGCACCGCTTTCACTCCATGCGTTTGAGCTCCCGGGACAATTGTTTTCAGGGGTAACTACAATGGCACCTCTGGTGGTCATCCTATGTCGCCCATAAGAACGATTTTTGGTGAAACCAGAAGATATAACTTTCCTAATAAGGTGTAACGATAGGTTTGTTATTCAGTTGCCAATGTTAGCAAAGCGATGGTATGTAACTTAACAAGAGGGAATCCATTTTGTGTGCGGGGAAGTTTCAGTTTGTACCTTTGAACCAGATTTGATAACATTTTCTACACAAGTATTTGTACTCTCACTGAAATACAGACTGTGAGGACTTTGGCCACTTCTGAATATGATGAAGTCTACATTGTGTGTATTAGCACAACTCTCCACTGAACGTCTCTTCAAAGTCGATTCTTGCGCAGACTTTTTAATCAGGCTACGCTACAAAGCAATTTCATTTGTGTCAAATACATTTCCGAGCAATCAAGAGAAATTGGATCGTTTCCCAAAGGCACTCCGAATGGTTGATACACAGTGGTTTGGAAATCTCTGACACAGTCGGATGCGAAGATAGCTCCAGATTGGTTTAGATCAAGACCTGACTTTCACTGGGTGCACTGCTTCGCCATAGAGAGCCAATCTAATAATCCAGATCTGGATTAGTTCTACTGTCCCAGCTGGTCTGCGGCCAGGAATAGAGATGGGATTAGCCCAGCCGGGTGAGGTCTGGAAGAGGGTCAAATAAATGTTCTCATTTACAGAGTCAAACGTGAATGGCAAAAAAAAAAAAAAAAAAGAAAACTGTTAAATGACTTCCACTGGGTTTAATCAGTTCACTGTGCCATCTCACACACACACACACACACACATGCACACACACACAATCAATCTGCTGCTAAAAACTCAAGACAAGGGCATAATGAGGGGCAGTCCGTTCCGCGCATGGGACAGGACAGCCAAGCAGGAACAGCAGTCAGTAAGAAATCTTCATGTTTCTGAAGCTCGAGTTGTCCCTAAAACAGAACACACCGTGAAATTCAATTTGGATGCTGATGCCAAACAGAAATAAATAAAGATTAATGATGAGCCAGGCCAATTTAGCGTCCGCTAATGCTAACGTTTGCGCACGTCGATCGGTTGGAGCAATCTCGAGAATGGTCATTTGGGGCCGAAAAAGTCCAAAATCTGAAAATTCTCACCCCTGAGTATCATTCATACCTGAGGCTGTCATTGTGGGTCTTGTACTCCATGATGGTGCTGGCAGGAAGGTTGAGAACCCGTCTTAGAGTGTCTCTAATTCTGGCCGTGGTGGTTTGATCGCTGGATGTCCTGTTCCAGATTGAAAGGAAGTCCTCCTGGCACACACAAACGGTTCATTTTGCTTGGACAGACGCTTCTGCCGGCTGCAAATCAACCAGGGACCAGAGACCAGGTCCTGATCTGAAACAGCTTTCTTCCCTCTTGTGCCAAAACAATATTTTTATGATGAACATAATGGCACTCTGGTCAATTAGAGTCAAACCTCGTTTTTCGAACGTCTCGGTTCCCGATCAACTTGGTTTTCGACCAAAAATTTAGATTTTTTTTTGCCTCGGATGACGAACAAATTTCGGTTCTCGAAACAAACTGAGCGCACTTGAATGCACCATTTGACTCCTCTCGCCTTCCTTACACAAGGAAGCGTCACTTCCTCGTCTACCCGAGTGTAGAGTGGAAGTGTTGCTTTCTATTGTGAGCAGACGTATTCAGTAAACACTTTATTTTAAAAAGAGCGTGGTTTCGGTTTTTGAACAATTTCAGTTTTCGAACAGCCTTCTGGAACGGATTATGGATGAAAACCGAGGTTTGACTGTATTTGATCCGATTGTATCTAAACACGAATACCGTGCAAATCTCTTGGAGCGCCATCAAACAAAAATGTCACAAAAAGTAGAGATGTTCCAATCACGCTTTTTTTTTATCACCCCAGCCCGAATCAGAGTCTTTGATTCTAAGTATCTGCCGATACCAAGTTCCGATCTGATACTTAGGCAATGCAATAAGACAACGAGAGTCTGCATTAGACTTTTCAATACAGACACCTATATAGATCAATTTGCATATCACGTTAAACAAAGATGGACCATTCCACCAAATCAGTGTCAATTCTTTTTTCATAATACTCTCAAAATAAAGCTAACGTTTTTGCATGTTTTCCTCTCTTTTTTTAAGCTCTAAAATTGATTATGGACATATTGTGTTCTTTTTTTCCCCATGTCATTATTTTTGAACAGAAACTGCTTGTGGGGTTTTCAACATTAGAATTATGAAATACAGGCTTACGCAAATTCAGGGTTCCCACTCTTCCTCTTGCTTCTTATTCATGGACCTTTTAAGGACTTTTGAGGGCTAATTTAGTCATTTTTTAAGGACTTTTTCTAAATTCAGCAGGGGATTCACAGTGGATTTGATGCCCACTCAGCAGTATGCGGGCTGAACAGAAAGCCACATATCACTGAACTGGTGTTCAAATCATTGCTACCAAAGGAAGGGCACATCTTTATTTTTAGGTGCAATCAGCTAACCCTTTATTTGACATACTGTATGTCAAATTTTCATTTTCCTACCTGTAAAAAAAAACTTGCATTCATTCTCAAATAAAGTACACTAAGAATAAAATTAATTTCGAAAATATGAAACTTTAAGGATTTTTATAGATTTTAGAAGCTTTCCCTGAATATTAAGGACAATTAAGAACATCATTTTACAACTTTTTTTATGGATTTTTATGAACTTTAAGGACCCGTGGGAACCCTGAAATTGAATGTTAACTTTCAACCTAACAGATGTTAAAAAAAAAGTTTCATGGAATTGCCTCGGTATGCAAACTAATGACATCTGCATAAACTGCTGTTAGGGGCAGAACCCCATTCGCATTCTCATACCTGGAAGCGTATCGATACGACGGCACCGCAAATTTCCTCCCCCACCATGAACTGCTCCCCCACCATGGCGAGAATGATGTTCTCCCAGAATCGGCTCGCAAGACCTTTCCGAAGCCGGATGATCCACTTGCCCCCGCTGCGGTTGCACTCGTCCTGGAAAGGAGGACGAAGACGCAATTGTGAGGTCAGTGCGTGCTTTATGACAGACAACAGCCCGCTGGCTAACTAGCAGAATCTTTGCCACCCGGAAAGTATATTTGTGACGTCAACGTCCATCCTTACCTCCCACAGAGGTTTGATGCCCTCCTTAAACAGATGGAAGTCGCTGGGTCCACTCAGGTCTCCTGGACGCAACAGATGACTGTAGAACTTCCAGAACTGCTCCACCTGGACTCAGATACACACACACACACACACAAAAAAAAAAGGAAATCCAGAGAAGCAAAAATGTTTGAGCGTGCTTGTGTGTGTGTGTATACACACCGATGCCACAGTGCCTATCCGTCGGATGTTTTGTTCATAATTCTGCGTGCTCGTAGGACGACTTCTTCGGCTGTACCAAAATGTGTAGTTGTACTGGAGAGGATGTTCTCCGGTGGCTGGACTCACCGTCTGTACACAAAGACATATATGGCAGATGCGTTGGCACAGACGGACAGCGGCGCAGGCAGAACGCTGTGGTGACGGTCACCTTGCTGCGACTGTTGTTGTTGTTGTTAGCAACTTCGCCGTTGTCATGACGACATCTGGTTTCTTCCACCTCTACATTTGGACTGCAAATGCAAATGTGGAGCCACAGTGTTATTATTTGCCTCATGAGAGATGTCAGTATTTCAGAAACATTCAAGATTGGCTCATCGATAATTTCTTCTCTAATCCTTTCACAACGATACAAAAAAAGTTAGCATTTAATGTTTCCTTTTGCTACGTGTGTCTTCATCAAATGTCAAGTGTTGTTGGAAAAAAGCGTGTGTGTGCGTGAGGGTGCGTGTGTGTGTGCTGGGGGGAATACAGCTTTTATTTTGTTTGTATCATTTTGTATGATTTCGTTGTTGTTCTCACACGGATAATGAAAAATTATGAAACAATAGCACAATGATGATTACGATCTTTGTCTCGTCTGTGTAGGGTGCAACTGCACAACTTTATTTGAGGAGTACAAGAGCAAAATGAGTGATTCGTGTTAAATCCTTCCATTATTAACAATTTTGATCAAACGGTTCAGCTAGCATCCTTAAAGATGAGTTATTTGCTTTCTTTAATGTGCTCTACTCATTAATGAGACGGACTTTAGGTTTGCAAATGTCGCAAAAAAAAAAGCATGGTAGCAAATCGGAAAACAACGCGATGGTAAAAACAATGACAAACGTAATATAGCAATAATGTTGTTGTTTTTTTTAAATTAAGCGTTGTCTCGGTCTGTGCTTGAATTTGTTAAACTCCCTGCTGAGACTCGTCCACCTGTGACTTTTCACGACGCTAACAGCGGCTAATATTTTAGATATTTTTCTTCGTCTATTGCTCAGATTCAGTTGTGTCTTACCACTCCACCGGGTCCATTCCTTTTCTGACGGATTCCCTGCAAGTTCCCGGAGTTTAGCTACGTCCTTTAGTTGTCGCTTTTAAAACTTTGTTTGTTATCGTGACTCTCCTCCCGTCATAATTCGCTTCCTGTAGTGGTCAAGGAACGCGCATGCGCGATAACAAGAACACACGCGAGACTTCGTCTCAACGACGACATACAAATTACTCCACAGTATCACTAAAAATACGGTTATTAAACATATGTGGCTTAATAAAACGTTTAGTTGAGACAGCAGTGGAGACAAAGTCATTCAAATGCGACAATAAAAGGAACAAAATCGTTGTTTTTAATCACGTGGTTATGTTCAGACAGGACAACCCAAAACACATGACATCATACATCATGATTGGTTGCACACAAACTAAGGTGATTGGAAAAGAGAAGACTTGTGAGGAAAGTACATAAAAAACTCACTAAGACAAACTGTTCAACTATTTGTGAAGTTAGAAACTAATTGAATGGAAAAAAAACCCACCATTGTGACACCGGACTGACTTTGGCTGCCAACAAGTACAACAATAGACTCGCAATTTTGTGACTTTTTGATTATCACTTTTTTTGGGGGGGGATAAATAAATAAAACCTCACACATTTGTGAGGATAAACTCATATTTTCTCAGCAAACATTTACAGTCATAATCCCTTGTGAATATATATATTTTCCAAGACATGGTATGAAATTTAAAATGTAACGAAGGAAGGAAATCCTGCACAACTTATCCTCACACTATTACATTTTTTATTCTAGACAAAAAAAAAAAAGACTTCATTCCTTTATGTCAAATTTACTTGATCATACATAGTCCGATCAGAGCTCTTAACTGACATAAATCCAACGTAGGGAGGAGTAACTGGCTTGTGTATATTTTGTTGGCGCACTTTTCCTCATACGTAGATATGCACTTATTTTTAAAAATGATATGAAATATTGTCTTATTGCAAATTATTTTGCGGACTCTCTAGCTACAGCTTGTGCACTAAGGTGGTGAGGAAACCCCAGTTTGAGAGCCGGTAAACTAAATGACAGAAGTGCCAGCCAAGGTTCCAGGATATGGTGAAAGTGAGTGCATAAATAAATAAATAGATAGACAAATAAATAAATAAATGGCTTGATTGAGGTTAGGCAAGGTAGACTGAGATTCTGGTGGGCTGACGTCAAACTGCGAGGGCGCTGTGATTGTTCAGCAACTTTGGGTGCGAAGTGGTGCGAAACCGTGAGTGGTCAGAGTCATGACTGCGGTGCGTTGACGTTTGCAGCCTTGCGCGTTCCGCGCCGCGCGGCTACTTGTTGTCGATTCGTAGCTTGAAGGACACGCGGCCGGCGAATTTGTCTCGCTCGCTGCCGGGAGCCAGCGTGTTGGAGGTGATTTTGCACTCAACGTCGATGTCGGTGTTGAGAGAGGCGTTCAGGAACTTGACGGCCACCAGCGGCTGAGTGTAGTTCACCTGACACACACACACACACACACACAAACACATAAGAAGCACAACATGAAAATCGACTTATAACAGTGGAGGGCTTTGCATTTGGTACCTGGGCCACGATTTTGATTGACACCACTATCGTGTCGCAGTTAAACAAATCATCAATATTCAAAATACCAACATGACAGCATGCAAAAGTGCCCTGCACATCATCTGGAGCAATTCTAAATCAATATTCATGCAATAATGTGACAAGAACATCATAAATATATGCAAATGTTTTCAATATTGTAGATCACGTTCACCAGAGATGCTGAATACGAAACGTAGTCAGATTTGTGGATCGCTACTGACGCGTTTTGCTAGTCAAACTATGAAACAATCGAGAACAAGTCAAAATGCTGACGATATTGCGGACCTGCCAGCTTTTAAATTTGAAACATGATCGGTTAGAGCGGGGGTCGGCAACACGCGACTCCAGAGCCGCATGCGGCTCCTTAGCGACATCTAGTGGCTCCCTGGAGCTTTATAAAAAAATATTTTGATAGTAGGCTAATATAGCTCAAATAGATATCGATACATGTTGCAGCTCCGAAAAAGGAGAGCTGTGATGTCGTTTTTTTTTTAAACGTACACTTTATTTATGCTTTCAACAGCCTCGACAAACACAGACACGTCTGCGTCCGACTCCGTGCCTTCTCTCTTCTCGTTCGACTCGAGAGGCGTTCAAAGACAGCCTCAGAAAAACGGAAATTAATGATCACTTCACTGACACTAAGAAAAGCGAAAATAATGCACCAAAACATAAAAAAATCAAGCGAGGAAATTACAAAATAAATTCTATGGGGGCGTTTGTGAACACACGACAAAGGAATGAATAACATAAACAATTCGGAGACAGTCCAGTCTCCTACATACATACAGCACGTGTTTCCTTCATTGTAAGTTTTATTAGAAGGCTTTTATTTTTTTGCGTCTCCAGACATATTTGTTTTTTGTTTTTTTTTGTCCTATATGGCTCTTTCAATATTTTGGGTTGCCGACCCCTCGGTTAGAGAAACACTTGCATTGCTTATATAGTTAAAGTTATAAGGGCCAGAATGATTGAGTCTCAAAGCTCTGGGCAGATTAGATTGGCGTGGCAACACAGAAACTGAAATCTCATTGGTGGTGGGGGGGTAGAAGGGCCACAAAATGGTGAGAACAGATTGTTGGCAATACAATGGAACAAATATTCAAATTTAGAGTGTGAATGCAAGTCGGTGATTCTGATAGCAGGGACAAGCAATCTAACTTCAATGCAAGAAGGTGGAATGACGTGTTGATTTGTGTCACCTGAGCTTTCTTGCCATAATAAGGGTAATACATGAGGTTGAAGGTTCCATTTGGTGGATAATAAGCCAGAGGTCCCATCTTGTCGCTGTCTTCCCTCTGCACACACACACACACACACACACACATGAATGGCATTTGATCGGTCAAACAGGAAATAACCATTTCCAAGTCCTCCATTAAACATTTAAAAATGCTTCTGGGAGAGACTCCCGTCGAGGCTAAAAGCCGCTTCCTCTTATCTACGTATGAGCGAGTGTTGCATTCAAGGACTGATGTCAATTCGAAGGCTACATAGCGAGTCCTAGTAAGCTCGGCAAGGTTCTACTGGTCTTACCAACTCATCTTCTCCCACTTTGTACGACTGAGGAAGAGAGGAGGAGTGGAGGGACACACACGTTGTGTACACAAAGAGACCAACAGATGTGCATACAGACAAACGTGTAGACAGACAGGCCTACTTTGGATGCACAGGTGACAAAAGGAGATTGCCCATCCTTTCCCGGAAGCATCCCGATCACCTGCAGGTAGAAAAACAGGACCTTGTTAGAATCTGTGTGTGTTTGTCTTGAAGGCAAATATTAGGGGGAGATCTACTTCTGAATTGCTTGAACGCAAACACGGCGCTACCTTAACTTATGAGTTTATATCATTCCGTGAGGAATCTTATAGTGTTACTCATTTGGCACCTGTTTCAAATCATCTGCCCGCATCAAAATGAATTGAAATACCCTTAATCCGTTTCAGCCCCAAACAAGCCATCCCGCTGTTGCTCTGTGGCTCATTTGCATGAGACCAAAAAAAATGGTCTTCAAAATAACAATTATAAACAAAACTAATGAAATGAGGAAAAAACAAACAAACTTAATTTAAATTATAGTAGAACGAGAAAATGTGACTGACTAACCCACTGTAGCTGGCCTTAAAACGGGCGCACGGTATTTATACAACCTGCACTCATATTTTATGCAATATGCAATAACAAAATAAACGACATTTATTTTGTGCTTGCAAACATTTCGTTTTTCTTCTTTCTACCCCCCAAATTTGCTGCTGTAGACGGTAAATTTCCCCAGTGTGGGACAAATAAAGGATATCTTAATTAAATCTTAATAAAATGAGGATGAGCAGACACAGCTTGCCCTAGAGCCCCCCCTGGTGGCTCGCTTGTGTATCGACGTCATGAAAGGCAAAAACGACTGACAAGATTCAACCTCATGTGGAGAATGCGTGTGTGGCGACAACCATTCACGAGGTTTCAACATACCCGGTTGAGTTTGATCAGCACGCAGGGCTGCCCTTGGCTGTAACCATAGGAACGATCTGGAAACCCGGAGCATTCCTCCAACATTGAGCGATTGAATTGACAGGAGCGCTTGGGATTATTCCTCACCTGTCGACAGACAAACAGAGAGACGGGGTAGGTGAGACTGATACATAGAGGTGGGTGAGAGACAGGGTTTACCTCTCCACTGTCCTCCTGGATGAAATACTGGTCGGGGAGGCAGTCGTCATTCATCTGGACCTGCTGGGTGTCGTTGTAGGCTGCAGACAGAAATGTACAAATAAGAGTGCAATCCGTAATGAAATCTCAGGTTCTAGTTTGACGCAAGTTCCAAGTTATTGACGCAAAAATCACCGATAAAATTCAAGTAAAAAAAAAAAAAACGTGTGTTGGCACGCAGTGCCGATTTTTGGCAGGTGCATCACCAAAATAAAATGAGGAAATTGCTATGGGAGATTTAAAAATATCTTTTAAATTTAACATCAATGCAAAAGGGGAAAATAGTCCCACTAAAACTCAGTTTAGTGGAATAAAGCAAAATTCAGCCTTCTTAAAATGATTACATTGAAATTTTAAGATTTTTGTTTTAGCAGTTTCTGCTTTTATTTAAAATTAAGTTCATTGTTTTTTTTCTGCGACAAGCTCTGTACGATAATCCGAAAGGAGAACAGATTATGTTGATAATTATTTGTATTTTATTTTATTTATAATGTAGCTAATTATTGATTTTTTTTCCTTCAAATTATTATAATTTTTTTCTTCCAAATAGTGGATCGCCAACCTTTTTGAAAGTGGGAGCTACTTCTTCATGGACTAATTAATATAAAAGGGCTCCTAATTGTATCTGCGCACTTCTGAAGGAAGTCTTATCTTAATGATGAATGATATTTGCCACTTGTACACGATTTCTCCCAATAATTATCAACAAATATTTCACATGGTAGGAAACAGATAAATATCAATATGCAACAATTGATGTCTATAAATCTCTTTTTTTTTTCTCCCCTTTTCATACAAAATTGCTTTGCATTGGTTCGGGGTCCTCAGCTGAAAAAAAAAAAAAATCACAAAAAAAGGGTTGAGAAACACTTTTCTATTGCATAAAGCTTGGCATTGGTGTTAGTATTGGAATTTTACAACCATCAAACTTAAAAACCCACTTGAGGTCAAACGTTGGACAGTCACAAACACTGTCATGAAAATGCAGATTTTCAACTGGAAAAACACACAAGACTGGTCAAGTCATGCTCATCGCGTCCTCATATTGGGCGACTTTGCTGTTTTGAGTCACATCCACCGGAATCATAAGGCAACAATCAATGGCGGGACTTCTTTTGTCTTACGAGTCAAAAAGAAGTCGAGATTCTGCACAAAGCCTTCCCAGCTTTTCATCTCCGTCAGGGAGTAGGTGAGCTCCAGCTGATTGCCCTTGGGACGAATCATCATCCCTGAAAGACGGCGACAACAGATTCAACCAATCACGGGCCGGAATTTATCAACCGATCGCGATTGCCTCCTCTGGCTCCGCTACCTGGTGTGGCGAGGCGGTCCTGCCAGGTGGGTTTGTAGTCGTCCAGCGTCAGCAGCATGATGTACATGGTGAGCGTGAACATCCCGGCCAGGAACAGGTAGAAGACCAGGTAGAAAAGCAGGATCAGACCTAACGAGGGGGTGGGCCATTATTTGGGTCCAAGGGGGGCAGTCTCCCCTCCCCAGCCATCCTCCTAATGTCTATACATAATCCTCTTGTGTTGTTAAGCCCCCCAACCCGCCGCCGATGACCCAGTTCAGAATGAATGCAGGGGGAGGGTGCCACGGGTGTTTGTTTTTTTCACTTATTGATACTTTTGAGCCAGCAACAGACCAAAATCCTCTTATTGCTGAAATCCAACGTCGAGTTACCAGCGGTGCTTTCCCGCCCGCGCATTTTCTCTGTTCTTTCATTCCAGGACGGCCAAAAGTACCGTATTGGCCCGAATATAAGACGGCCCTGATTATAAGACGACTGCCTCTTTTTCAAGACTCAAGTTTGAAAAAAAAGACTTTTTGAACACCAAATTAATTTTTCGTACAGAAAATAATGACAGTACATCTGAAACAAACGATTCTAACAATATATTTGATTCTAACAATATATTTGAGAGAAAAAGCATGTTATTTTGCCTCATTCAAATCTTAAAATCTGAACATTTAATATGTAAACTAAAGTGCAATTACATACGTAAATGAATGGCTTCTGGTGTTTGAAATGTACTACATAACTTCTCCTCAGCTGCCAGTTAACCTGTCCGATCTTCGACCCACTTTTCTCCAGATTGTCGCTACGTTTCTCCATTTTCTCTTCTATTATTTTCTTTTCTTTTCTTTCTTACCGCTATTTTTTTAATTTTTCTTCTTCGTGCTACCGCTATTTTTATTTTTATTCTTCGTGACAGGGGTTCACTTTGGCCTGGGGAGTCAAGTTGAGCATTCGCTTCAATGATATCTGGCGCCATCTAACGTCGTGAATGGGTATAACGTCTAGACCCCGAATATAAGACGACGCCCACTTTTTCAGTCTTATTTCAATGCAAAAAAACCACCGTCTTATATTCGGGCCAATACGGTAATCAGGAATTCCGTGAAAGGGTCTTCAAGAGGAGCCCCGTGGGCGCCCACGTGGCTCCTGACTCGCAGGTCTCGTACAGACTTAAATTCATTAAAAGTGTTGCCGTGTGCTGAAGATTAACACGTATGGACTAACAGGATTGCCGCAATCCTTGCACTGATCTCACACGTCAGAACTGGACCTGCTCCAGGTCCGACGAGTAAAAGGCTTTCATTTTCACTTTCACCCACTGCATGCTTTAATACACAGGTGTCAAACTTTGGTCCTTGAGGGCCGCTCTCCTACATGTTTGGGATGCTTCCCAACTCCTTCAACACGCCTGACTGAAATTATCAGCCCAACAGCAAGCTCTGCAGAAACCTGAAAACGATCCTGAGCATTTGAACCGGGTGTGTTGGAGGAGGGAAACATCTAAAACATGCGGACAGCTGCCCTCGAGGACCAAAGTTTGACACCTGTGCTTTAATAGAATTCCGCAAACCAAGACACACTTGTAGTAGGTGGTAATGCATGATACGGAGACCTACAAAAACAATGTTATCCATATGACACGATTTCAATATGTACATGTTTAGGAAAACACATTTTTGAACAAACACACACACACAATTACAAGCATGAAATACTGCATATTAAAAAAAGGTGCGTCTTATCTGTTTTACATGTAGTACAATATGTGCCTTAAAGGGGCGGGGCCTGGTCAGATGGCATGCGAGTGTCTGGGCGCAAGCTATGGCCTACAGCAGCTCCTTTGTGAATGTGCTCACTGTGTTTAACTGTTCTGACGGCATCTCAGATAGCAACGGCGGATAAACATGACATTTCAACCAATTCAATTCATGTTCCTTTCTATGAAATAGGTCATGAATATTTATGTTGAAACACGAAAACAATCAAATCAGTCGCATGGTGCTTCAGGGTATGCAACGCAGTTATGTGACAGATACACTTCAAGAGCGCCAGTCCTCGGAAGTATGGAAAATGTTTCAACAGATTACAATCCACTCAACTGCGTCCCGGCAAATAATCCTGATTAAAGTACACACACACTCACACACACGCACACAGTGCTTTCCGCGCTCCGCTACATGCGTTTGTTCATCTGTGTGTGCGCGCGTGCGTGTGTGTGTGTGTGTGTGTGTGTGTGTGTGTCCTTCAGCTCCCATCAAGGCCAAAGTGCCGCTACATTGGTGCATTCTGGGATGTATGACATCATCACAAGGGGTTATGCAAAGAGTGGATGTCCTTATGTTTATGTGTGTGTGTGTGTGTTGCAAAAAATAAATAACGTGAGATCCACCAGGGGGCAGCTTCCACATCGTTGGGCATTAAAAAAAAAAAAAAAAACGACAACCAGCATCCAGAACCACATCTTCAGATAACTGATTGAAAACCAAAAATGACACAATTCCTCCATCGTGTCATTGACTATCACACTTAGGTGATTACATAAAACGCGATTTCAAGTCAAGCGTCACTTTTTTTTCTTTTTTTTTTCGGCACGCTATTTTGTGTGCGCGTGCGCGCGACTCACCCCAGCTGGCCGCGGTTCGACCCAGCAGCTCGTGCGTGCGCGGGTTCCAGAAGAACTCATGCCACTCGCCCGAACCCTTGCGGTCCCCCTGCTTGGCGGCGGACATGATGAAGAGGAGGTGGTGGAGGATGAAGGCCCCCGACGAAAGGACAAGACGAGAGTCGAGCGATGATGAAGATGGCGATGGCGATGGCGGAGGTGAGAAGGATGCTCTGGGAGGAGGGAGACGGACGGAGAACGAGAGTGGAAGGGGACGGGATGGCGTCACTTGCGGCGCACCTCCCCGCGTGACGTCACACACGCTGCTCTCTGCGCGTGCGCCCAAACCGACGTCACGCACGTGATGATTGCGGGAGGGAGGGGGGGGGGGAGTGAGAACACAGAGTGACATTTAACATGCACAATATATATATATTTTTTTAAATGGCACGACACGTTATACTGCGGTTTACACAACATTGTCATGTTATTGTTGTATGTTAAGCTACATGCGTTCGTACTCACGGAAGTGCTAAATGCGCAGCCCGGCTCAGATTTCAAGGTTGGTCCTCATTAAAAGCGGACAAATGGTCTCCTGCGAGCACTCCCAAGGTGCCCTGTTTCAAATTTAATTCGGTCCACTTCATTGAGTGCGTCAAACGAAATGGCTTAGTTATGTGAATGGACAGCGAACCCACTTGCAAATTGTTTGATAGAACCGAAATAAAATGGCCTGTAAAACGCACCTATCTGCGTATTCTTGGGCTCTCTGTAACGTTCATTCACAGACGCCGACCGCGTCGCTGCTCAACATAAAGTACAGTAGGTGCCCAAAATTAAAATAGTCGTTTGCGGTGTGATCGCCGCTCACAGATCCAATTTCTTTTGACCACATTAATATTGTATGGACTGAAGTCCCGATCAATTTCAGATATTTTCACAGAACAAAACATTTTCAAGCGTCAATAAACTCACTGGAATGGTAGTGTGTATTTCACATGTCAAAAACATAATAAAATGGCTATTAGGAAAGTAGTAAAGTCACACCTCGGTTTTCGAACGTCTCGGTTCTCGTCCAATTCGGTTTTCGACCAAAAATGTTTCGTTTTTTTTTATGCCTCGGATGACGAACAAATTTCGGTTCTCAAACAAACTGAGTGCACTTGAATGCACCATTTGACTTCTCTCGCCTTCCTTACGCGGGGAAGTCGACGTGGAAGTGACGCTTCCTCGCGTTGCTTTCCATTGTGAGCAGACGTGTTCAGTAAACATTTTTATTTTAAAAAGAGCGTGGTTTCGGTTTTCGAACAATTTCGGTTTTCGAACAACCTCAACAGATTATGGACGAAAACCGAGGTTTGACTGTTTTTGGCATAGACCTGAATGTGGTCTAGGTGGTTCATTTGAGCTTGGCACTGAGGTTTATTTTGAACGTGGTCCTGGTCTTGTCTGTCTGCTTGGTTGTGGCATTTGTGTTTGACATGATTAAGAGTTTGTTCCACCGGATCCCGTTGAGTAGGGCTTTTTCGGGCTTTGGATGAGGTCTTTGGGCTGTACGTTCACCTGAATGACATTTGAGCTTGGCACTGAGGTTGAACGTGGTCCTATTTTGGTTTGGGATAAGTAGCTCTTTGGATGAGGTGACGTTCACTCTGTGGTTGTCCAGAATCTCCATCCGAGCGTGGAACTGCTGCTTCTTTTTGCTCTGGATCTGGTTTTGAACCTGGTTCTTGATGTCTTTCCAGTGTCGTCCCCTGAGGACGGGCTCCAGCTCCAGACATCTCTCACAGACCTCGTTACCCGGTACGGTCTGGACCAGCACATGCGCTCCCACCTGTCTCCAGACAGCCTCTTTTCTGCAGACGACCGCGGACGGCGATGGACCTTCTTTGGCACGGAAGGGGCTGAAGACAAATGGTGATGAGACAAACATGAAAACAGACTCAGGAGAAGACTGAATGCTGCTGACAGATTGAAGTACCCACCTGTCACGGGACTCTGCGGTGTCGACTCCATTGCTGTGCTTGAGCTCTTCGACAAGACTGCGGACAGGCAAGTACTGTGCTGTTGTTCCAGGTTGGTGGAGGTGGCCAGCCATCTAATTTGGAACCTGCAAACGATGTATTTTTTTTTCTGAGAAAAAATTGTAATCATCATTCACGCCGTGCTGTTGCTTCAACAAACCTCAATATTGTGCTGGAAGTTGCCTCTGCAGCGCAGCTGCTCTAGCAGCAGCTGGCGCTTCTTGGAGCCCGTAGGCAGGACGGTCGCTGCCACAACTTCCTTTTCATCCGCGTGTTTTCTGAGCAGGTGGCGAGCAATCTGAACTTGCGGCCGGCGACAGAACATGCAGTAATGTTTCTTGTCCCACTGCCGCTTGCCGCCACTCAACCCCCTTTTCACCATGACACCCGCCTTCTCCACTTGGCCTCTTCTCTTGCCATTCTGAAGTCGTCTCTTTTCTTTCCGGCTGCACGGCGTTTTCTGGCTTTGCCTGCCCGCGGCAGCTGCAGCACGCGGGCGGGGACGAGGGCAATCTGGCATTGGTAGTTCTTTACTTGGACAGAGGCTGCAATTAGATACGGCAACCTCGGGGGTGTTCTCAGCCGCCGCCATGGGAAAAACAGGCCCTTCTATACAGAGAGAGCTCGTTCAAGTATACAGCGAGAATTCCAAAATGAGATCAAGCCGGAACCTTGGGATACCTTCTCTCTGGTTATTGTCACGTTTCTTGTTTTTTTTGTTTGGGTTTTTTTGTGTGCAATTGTGTTGCCAATGTCATTTGTCTTATGTTTCCTTGCTCAACACTCCATCCAACAGCGCACTGCAAACTAAGAGAAAATGATTTTCAGTGAATAACCAAGCTTCATGTTGTTTCACAGTGCTGAAGTACCGGGTTCAAAATCCAGAGTTTGCAATTACATGCATGGCAAACACTCTATAGATTGTCTTTGGAAACCGTACTGCCCGACAGCTGGGATACGGCACGTCACCAAGCTTCATGTTGTTTCATTGAGAAGACAATTACAGTAAACAATAGATTGTCTTTGGAACCACAACAAACGACGTCACTGAAAATGCGTTGGTACAGTTAACGAACACAAGCATAGGTACTGAATGCAAAGTGACATAAATGGGATATGTGACTAAGCAAGATATGACTTGATCATTTTGGGGATGGTAATTTAGGACTTGCACAGGACAGATGCTCTAATCTCTATCCATGCCATCGTTCTGACACCGCTTAACATCTTAATTGATTATGTAACATTTCTTATAGTAAAGACGTTAGGAGCATCCTAAAAAACAAGACGACATGTATGAAGTAGAAAAATGAATCATTTTTAGACAAGCAAAAACAAAAGCGGTCTAACATTTCTTGGTTTTAAAGACGTTGGGAGCACCCTATATAATAAGAGGAGTACATGTATTAAGTAGAAAAAGGAGTAATTTTTGCACAAGCAAAAATGAAAGCCAAGGCGTCCGATAATGGAAGCACCTTACCGACACGCCCCCTCCTGATAATTTGAAACGTTAGCACATTCAGATCTAACGGACACCTGTAAACGTAGCCTATGTTTTTTTTAAACCTTAATTACTCATCGTAAATTAATGAGCACATTATTGACAATGAGACGAATGTTGGTGAAAAACTCAAACACACGAACCAGTAAACATCTGTCTCGTCCCACCCTTGCCTTCCTTCTTCTTCGGCGTCTTCTTTGACGTGCGTGTCCGAGCTGAACCGAGCATTATCTCGGTCGCCGCCTGCTGTTCAGATAGTGAACTACGCCTGAAATGTCACTTTGTTTACCAATTTTTTTTCAATCTATTATACATTGTACACGCACGACATACATTCCGCAGGAAAAATGACAGACATATGATGAGTAAACATGAGAAAGACACGAAGAAGATGAAAATTGCATCAGTCTAAAAAGTTACAATCGAACTTCGAACACGCCTATATTGAACCAATCACGCCAAACCCACATGAACTCAGTCCTGATTTGCGGGCTGCGTACCGCCCACGAACAACGTATATGCGCGTAGCTTAGAGAGACCAGGCGTGTTTACGAAGTTTGATCGTGCGAAAAGTTTCCGCGAGAATATCCGATAGATTTCCGACGACTCTCCCCCGGCGAAGCCATCCCCCATGCAGATCCGCTTTGCCCCGCTCAACGTCCCGCTAAGGCGAAGATTGCAAACCGCTGCCGTGCTGCAGTGGATCTTCTCCTTCCTGGGTTTAGGTAAAGGGAACTTGCAAATACGGGATAAATTCTCGCGAGATGTCTTCTACGTTGTCGCTGCATTGAATGAATATCAATGTGAGTGAATAAAGGAAATCTTAACAAGCATTAACCGAACACAATTATATAAAAGAATACAAAAACAACGGATGTCTTTTTATAGTCCCATAGTAACGTGTTTTTTAAATCACGTGACAAAATCAATTCCAATGAAGTTGGGACGTTGCGTTAAACATAAATAAAAACGAAATACGATGATTTGTAAATCATGTTCAATCGATATTTCATTGAATACATTACAAAGTCAAGATATCTAATGTATTTTACTACGTGTAACACGTACAGAATCTGTGAAATAGTGAAGCCCTGAAAGATGAACCGTGTTATTGCGAGGGATTACTCTATTCTATTTTTATTTATGTTAAACACAACGTCCAAACTTTATTAGAATTGGGTTTGTATTTTGGGTGAGCAAGAAAATAACGATCAATAATAACACTGTCCTGATGTGTCTCTTCCTGCCAACCTACCTGTCTGTCCCTTAGCCCAATGCTGTCTGGCCGCCTTCATTCTGTTTTCTTTCTCCACCTGGTGGATGGCGGCGCTGCTCTACGCCGGCTGGTTGTGGCTGGACTGGGACACACCCAACCGCGGAGGTCGCAGGTGCCATTGGCTCCGACGCTGGGGAGTGTGGGAACATTTCCGCGACTACTTTCCCATAAAGGTGTCTCCACTTGCGCGACCACGTCACGAGTGTGTCTCGCGACGTGGACTTGATGAGTCTCGTCTATCTTCAGCTGGTGAAAACGGTTGACCTGGACCCTAGCAAGAACTACATATTTGGATTCCATCCACATGGTGAGATGCTCGAGTGTTTGTCCACCTTGCTGTCTGTCCCGCCTGTCTCACTCGCCACGTGTCATTTGCCAGGCGTGCTGGCCACCGGGGCGTTCTGTAACTTCTGCACCGAATCCACGGGTTTCACCGGTCTCTTTCCTGGACTCAAAACTCATCTGCTGATGCTGCCCTTCTGGTTCCGAGTGCCGTTCTTCAGAGATTATATCATGTGTGCAGGTAAAAAACCTTTCTGTCTGTCTGTCTGTCTGTCTGTTCGTCTGTCTGTTTGTTGGTCTGCCCGCATCTTGACGGCCTGGTCCCCTAATGCAGTGATTCCCAACCAGTGTGCCGGGACACATTTGTGTGTCGTGAGAGCTCTAATGGTGTGCTGCTGGAAATGATCAAAACTAGTGAGAAAAGTATTTATTAATAACAAATCATGTATCTTTGTCCAATCTATCTATGCCAGCAACTTATAGTGACAGAAAGAACAAATAAATGAGCTTCTCTTAGATGGAAAAAAAATAATATTAAATTGACATATGTATCCTTTTTTGGTGACCATGTTGTTTGGTGGTGTGCCCTGTGCGATTTTTCAAACTTTAAAATTTGTGCCTTAGCTCAATAAAGGTTTTGGATCACTGCCCGAATGAATGCGGACATGTTAAGACCTGAAGACTTTTTGAGACTTGCACATTGGAAGAACACAACTTGTAGGGACACAAGTCTTGTGGGGACATTTAGTGACATGAAGACACTTGTAGGGATATGAAGAAACTGGTGGGGGAGTGTAGGGACATGAATAGGCTTGTAAGGGGCTTTTTAGGAACAGTAAGAAACTAGTAGGGACACTGAAAGACGTGCAGAAACCCATAGCGCGGGGGTCGGCAACACGCGGCTCCAGAGCCACATGCGGCTCTTTAGCGACATCTAGTGGCTCCCTGGAGCTTTATAAAAAATGTTTGAAAATGGAAAAAGATTTTGATAGTAGGCTAATATAGCTCAAACAGATATAGATACATGTTGCAGCTCAGAAAAAGGAGAGCTGTGGTGTTGTTGTTTTTTTTTTAACGTACACTTTATTTATGCTTTTAACAGTCTCGACAAACACAAACACGTCTGCGTCCGACTCCGTGTCTTCTCTCTTCTCATTTGACTCGAGAGGCGTTCAAAGACAGCCTCAGAAAAATGGAAATTAATGATCACTTCACTGACACTAAGAAAAGCGAAAATAATACACCAAAACAAAAAAATCAAGCGAGGAAATCACGAAATAAATTCTATGGGGGCGTTTGTGAACACACAACAAAGGAATGAATAACATTAACAATTCGGAGACAGTCCAGTCTCCTACATACATACAGCATGTGTTTCCTTCATTGTAAGTTTTATAGAAGGCTTTTATTTTTTTTGCGGCTCCAGACATATTTGGGTTTTTTTGCCCTCTTTCAACATTTTGGGTTGCCGACCCCTGCCACAGAGGCTTGTAGGAAGTCACACAAGGATTACTTATAAGGACATGTAAGAACTTCAAGAGACTTCAGAAGACATGGAGAGAGACACTGAAACTTGTAGAGACTGAATTTTTTTTTCTTTTTAACTTCAAACGACGTACCTTGAAGGGACATATGAAGCTGCGACCAGAGGGGGGGGGGGGGGGGGGCAAATGCTGCCTTCCTCATTGCCTGTCTGATATGCTACAGATTTCCCCAGAGGTTCTGACCTGTTTGACACCCCCAGACAAGGAAAACAACGTGACACCTGTGTGTCTCTTAGGTCTGGTATCAAGCTCCAAGTCCAGCCTTTCCTACCTGCTGAGTCGTCCTCAAGGAGGAAACGTCGCCGTCATTGCAGTGGGCGCAGCTCCGGAGGCGCTGGATGCTCGCCCAGGAGCTTTGACGCTCCAGGTGTGAACGTGTAACTAAAAAAAAAAAAAATTCTGTTTCTTCATTTGTGTCAATGAATGTTCTCATAGGAACACGGAGAGACTTGTCGGGACTTGTGGGAATATGTCGAGACTTGTCGGGACATGAGGATGCTTTTTGGAACGTGCAGAGACATGAAGAGTCTTGTATAAGTTTGTCGTGACATGTCTTGTAGGGACACGAAGAGACTTGTGGGAACTTGTAGGTGCGCAACTTTTAAGGAAATGAAGAGCTGCAGGGACATAACTTGAAACGGAAAATGAAGAGTCGTGAAGAAACTCAAAGGGATATGACTTGTCGGGACGTGAAGACTTGTAGTGTTATGTGTTAGGAAGAGATCGAAGGCACATAACTTGAGGCTACATGACGGAATTAGGGACATAAAACTAAAATCGACATTTTTTTTTCCCCTATGTCAATAAAGTTTCTTCTTCTTACAGCTCCAGAAAAGGAAGGGCTTCATCAAACTGGCACTGAGACACGGGTGTGTGAGTTGGGAATGAGGGTCAGGAGGAGGTGGGCGGGGCTAGCACAAGCACATTGACCCCACTTGCTTTTTTTAAAATTTTTTTCTTGTGTGCGTTTGTGCATGTGCGCAGAGCTCAACTGGTACCCGTCTTCTCGTTTGGAGAAAACGAGCTGTTTGATCAAATTCAGAACCCGACCGGCTCCCCTCTCAGGACATTGCAGGTGAGTTTGGTTGCCATAGTGACGCTGGTTGTACGCATGAGTGTCATTGCGCTGGAAAGAGGTGGGTCCAACTTGGGTTTTTATCGGAAGGTCGTGAACATGAAGAAACGTTGGAAATGAAAAGACTTGTCGGCAATTTTAGGACCATGAAGAGACTCATTCGAACTTGTGACTTTTAAGGACATTAAAAGACTTGTAGGGACATAAAGTCTGTTGTTCTGTGACAGGACCGGATGCAAAGCATTATGGGAATAGCACTGCCTCTGATCAACGGCAGGGGAGTCTTTCAGTACAGCTTTGGGCTGATGCCGCACAGGAAAGCCATACTCACAGTTGGTACGATCCATCAATACATGTCAACACCGACCCCCCCCCCCCCACTCCCCGCCCCCTGGTCTGCGTCTGTCTCGCCGCACCACTCAGCTGTGTATCTGTTTGCAGTGGGGAAGCCAATCCAGATCGCACCCTGTCCGAGTCCAGAAAGCGAGGATATTGACGCTCTTCACAAAGTTTACCTGGAGCATCTGAGCGAGCTGTTTGAGCAGCACAAACAAGAATATGGTCTGCAGGAGCACCATCACTTGACCTTCACCTGACCTTTCTTGCACTGTTTTCTCTCTGTCCAATAAAAATGTTACACACAAATGCATGATTGACATAATATGAATCTACATTTTTTTTTGCTTCATACGAGGGGAAGGCAAAGTATTTTGAATTTGGGCCAGCAGGCATTTACATTATTATCAAAAGTCCTGTAATGCTGTACTGTGTTGGTTGCATTCATCTCGCTATTTTCTTCCTAAAAAATATTTTTGTCATTCAAATAATTGTTTATTTATTGTATATTAAAATATGTATATATTTTGTTATGAATAAATGACATACAGGGGGTGCAAAAGTAGGTATAGTTATAAAAATAAAAGCATGCACATTACTTATTGTTTATGATACAAAATAAAAATACATTCGTCACGTCACTAATTTCACCAATGAGATACTATTGTATACCTACTTTTGCAACCACCATATATAATAACTGAATTTGAATGAATGATGCAATGTAAAACTGAGAATCATTTGATTAAAATATCATTTATCTCATGAAATACTTGGTTTAATTAATTTGACAAATATAAGGAATAATATTTGCAACATGTACCCTTTTTATATGCACCGTTAACACATCAATTTCATTAAATTGGCCAACTATTACATTTTTTAGTAAAAGAAACCACACAACATATTTTACACACGTTTACTTTCTTTCTTTAACTCCTAATGACCTGGCCCATCAAAAAAAAAAAATCAATGTGGCCCTTGAACACAAAAGTTTGCACAACCAGCTAAGTCAAACAAATACACGAACACATTGAAGATGGATAAATACAAGTAATGTGAATGAGGGGCAACGTCTGTTAAATATTCCTTTTAAACTTAATAAGAAAATAAAAAAAGGACCGTTTTAATTTAATTTCGGAAATCAACCTGAGCCCTGTGTCGGGAACGTGTATACAGCGCATGCGCACTGAGCTGGTATGACTTTCGGGAGAAAAAAAAAAGAAAAAAGAATTGCTCCATTGTGACATCATCGCAGGAATAGAGGAGGAGCTGTCCGGTGACGTCACCCGGACTAAAAAAAACGTCATTTTAACCACATTGTCGCAAAAGTGGACGAGGACCCAACTATTGCGACTCGTCGTGGAAGCGTTCGTTATGTTTTTTTTGTTAAATTACTCTTACTTACTTTTTTCGCTGCCGTTCAGAAGAGAAGCTTCTTGACGCACGCGCAGTAACGTAGGCCGGCAGCTGACAGGACGAGCGAAGAAGAAAAGTAAAGGAGAGAAACAGGAAGTTTGACAACAATTCCAAAGACGCAAAGAAGCAGGTAAGACAATGATTTAAGAAAATATTAAGTGTAACCTTACATTACCGATGTGCTGGGGGGAAAACTGCGCTAAACTGGACAGTGCTTAGATTAAAAATAGAGGATTTAGTTCATCCTCATAAAATTATCAGTATTAGTGCAACATTTAGGTGGGAAATGCTCCTCCCACCTTGTAAATAGTTTGACGTGTTGTTTTAAGTGTACTTGGAGAAGAGTCTGATAAAACTGGCAGTTCCGCAGTCTCCGTCCATCCATTTTCCAGAACGCTTGTTCATTTGGGTTTTGCCAGACATATCCCACCTGATTTGAGCAGAAAGGCAGGGTGCACTCTGGATTACTTGACAGCCAATTGCAGGACCAAAATAGACACACATAAAAAAACAAAAAAAACCACCCAGGAAGTTTCTATCGAGCTTGTCCTTATTAGGGGTAGTTACAGGTGAGCTGAAGCCTATCACAGGTGACAATTTGAGTGGTCGCAGCCAAATGCAGGGTACATGCAGACAACAAACCATCTATTAATGTGCTATAGTTCCCGTCCTTATTTGGGTACATTTCCATTTCAGTTTAACAACCTGGGGCATAGCATTGTTTAGAAACAACCTCTGTTATCACCCTCTTAAACATGGTATATCCCCAGTGGTCCGTTTTGCTTCGGCCGGGGGTCGGCAACACGCGGCTCCAGAGCTCTTTAGCGACATCTAGTGGCTCCCTGGAGCTTTATAAAAAATGTTCGAAAATGGAAAAATATTTTGATAGTAGGCTAATATAGTTCAAATAAATATAGATACATGTTTCAGCTCCAAAAAAGCAGAGCTGTGGTGTTGGTTTTTAAAAACGTACACTTTATTTATGCTTTTAACAGTCTCAACAGACACATCTGCGCCCTCTCTTTTCTCGTTCGACTCGAGAGGCGTTCAAAGACAGCCTCAGAAAATCAGAAATTAATGATCACTTCACTGACACTAAGAAAAGTGAAAATAATGCAACAAAACAAAAAATTAAGCGAGGAAATCACAACATAAATTCTATGGGGGCGTTCGTGAACACACAACAAAGGAATGAAAAACATAAACAATTCGGAGACAGTCCAGTCCCCTACATACGTACAGCATGTGTTTCCTTCATTGTGAGTTTTAAAGAAGGCTTTTATTTTTTTTGGCGGCTCCAGACATATTTTTTTTGTTTTTGTTTTTTTTTTGTCCTATATGGCTCTTTCAACATTTTGGGTTGCCGACCCCTGGCTTCGGCCATCTATTTTCTACAAGAGTCCTTCTCACTCGGGTAAATATCATACTCAAATGTTAAGCAACCAGGTGCGTACCAATGTTGAAAATGAATCGCCATTATCCTTCCTCATGATACATCGTCTAATTTTGCCGATGTGATAATACCGGGTCAATTTCGCTTAGGCCATCAATTCATTTTCAAGGCCTACCTTTGCGTGTGTGTGTTCAGGGAGCGTATGCTCGGTGATGACCTGTGAAAAAAAGCGGAGTGGCTTCCAGATCACTAGTGTGACATCCGACTTCAGTCAATCCTGGGCCGGCCAATCATCTCCCGGCGTGTTCCTGACAGTCGTCCAATCGTCATCTACCTCCCACAGTCCCCGGGGCAGCTCCTCCCAGCCCACGACGCCCTCCCTGAAGAGGAAACACATCTCGCATGATGCCTTAGGGCAGGGGGCAGGCGCCTCATCCAGGTTCCGACTGGTCCGCTTGGCAGGAGGCAGCACAGGCGGGCGAGGGCATGGCGACACATATGGGCGTGGCCGTTGGGTGTGCACGGACTTTACGGATGGGCCGGGGCTGAAACGGGTCATGGACAGCATAAGACACGCACAATCACTCGAGTCTTTGGAGTCAATTACAGGAGCAGTCCATTTACCATCTCAGCCAATCAGAGATGGAGCAACGGTGGGGCGACGAGTGCCTTCCCCTCCTCCGCCATCACGCTTTGCCTCTAATACCGGGGGGCAGGTACGACAAAACATCACTGAGAGAAACATGAAGTAATTTAGCAAGACTTGAAGGGCCATGAGAGACTGGTTTGGGTTTTATAGGGACATGACTTGTAGAGACATGGAGAAACTTGTAGGGATATGACTTTTAGTCCTTTAGTACTTGAAAGGACTTTTTGGTACATGACTAGAAGGAACCTTAAGCGACTTTTTGGGACTTATTAGGGACATGTCTTGTGGGGGTATGAACAGATTTAGAAGGGCATGAGTTGTAGGGGCATTTAGAGACTTTTACCGCTAAGTATTAGGAACATATAGGGATTTTTTTAGGGTTATGTAAAGACTTTGAGGGACATGAAAACACTTGTAGGGACATAGAGAGATTTGTAAAGACCTGAAAAAACATGAGACTTGAAGATGCATCTGGATTTCTTGGGGTATGAGACTTAAAGGGACATGAAAAACCGTGTCAGAACTTTTAGGAACTCGAAGAGGAGAATTTTAGAGACTTTTAGACTTGCGGGGACAAGGGACAGCAACATGAAGGGACTTTAACTGATATGAAGGGACTTGAAAAAACATGAAGATATGTGTAACGACTTACATGGACATGTAAAGTCAAAAATTTACTGGGACTACTGTGGATATGAAGAGACTTGTCTGGACACGAGACTTGAAGGGACATGTAGAGATTTGTTGGGACTTGTGGAGAAATGTGACTTGAAGAGACTTTTAAGAACCTGTAGGGACTTCTTGGGACTTTTAGAGACAGGAAGGAATTTGTAAGGGCATGAAGAGACTTGTAGGGGCATGAAGAGTCTTTTAGGGACATGAAAAGACCTGAATAAACTTGCAGGGACATGAACGAGACTTGTAGGACTAGACTGGTTTTGATCAGAACGAAAGTAGAATGGTAAACTTCGAGATGACGATGTGGGTGTATTGGATCAAGAATTACAGATGAGACAGTGTTCAAAGTATTTCACAATTTATTTTTTTTTGCTTTCTCTGTGTGTCAGTCGGTCCTCAGGCTGTCTCGCTCTCAGCCAAGCTCACCCCCTCCCACTCTGACCCTCATCCCCACTCCGGCGGCGTTCAGCCTGGACCATAGCGCTGCCTTCAGCCTGCCGGCGGACATCAGGTAGTGTTGTGTGGGTCTGGGGACAAAGCAATGGAGGGTTTTTTTTGTGACTAAATGTGTTTGTGTCTGTCGCCAGTGTGGTTGCCATCGACAACAAGATCGAACAGGCCATGGTGAGTAGTTCAGATCAGAAAACGACATCTGTCATTATGCACATCCAGCTTTTATGGGGCAGAGTCTTTGTCCCACTGCATTGTTGGTTCACTCGCATGGAATATTGAGAGATTTCAACTTTGAGCGACATGAAAAGACTTTTCTAGATTTGAAGACACCTGTAGGGACTGAGAGACTTGTCAGAACCTGTCGGGACAGGACTGTAAGGGAGATGAAGAAACACGATGACACTCTTAGGGACTGAAGAGACTTGTCTCAACTTGTAGGGACATGAAGACATTTTGGGGGACAAAACGGACTTGTAAGGACATGACTTGTAATGAGGGACTTGTAGGGAAATTGAAAGACTCTTCTGGACTTGGAGCAACATGAAGACACCGATAGTGACTGAAGAGATTTGTCAGAAGTTGTGCTATGACTTGTAGGAGAATGAAGACACTTCTCCGGACTGAATATACTTGCTGGAACTTGGAACATGCCTTTTAGGGAAAGGAAGAGACTTGTCAGGAGTTTTAGAGACTGAAGAGACTTGTTGGAATTTACTGTATTGGCCCGAATATAAGACGGTGTTTTTTGCATTGAAATAAGACTGAAAAAGTGGGGGCCGTCTTATATTCGGGGTCTAGCCATTATACCCATTCACGACGCTAGATGGCGCCAGATATCAATGAAGCGAATGCTGAACTTGACTCCCCGGGCCAAAGTGAAACCCTGTCACCAAAGAATAAAAATAAAAATAGCGGTAGCACGAAGAAGAAAAATAAAAAATAGCGGTAAGAAAGAAAAGAGAAGAAAATAAGAGAAGCGATAACAGAAAATGGAGAAACGTAGCGACAATCTGGAGAAAAGTGGGTCGAAGATCGGCCAGGTTAACCGGCAGCTGAGGAGAAGTTATGTCATTTACATTTCAAAAACCAGAAGCCATTCATTTACGAATGTGATTGCACTTTAGTTTACATATTTAAATGTTCCGATATTAAGACTTGAATGAGGCAAAATAACATGCTTTTTCTCTCAAATATATTTTGGTAATAATCATTTGTTTCAGATGTACTGTAATTATTTTCTGTACGAAAAATTTATTTGGTGTTCAAAAAGTCTTTTTTCAAACTTGAGTCTTGAAAAAGAGGGGGTCGTCTTATAATCAGGGCCGTCTTATATTCGGGCCAATACGGTATTGGAACATGAAGACACTTGTGGAAGACACTCGTAGTGATGGAAGAGACTTGTCAGAACTTGTAGGGACATTAAGAGACTTGTAGGGACATTAAGAGACTTTTAGGGACATCAAGAGAATTTTCGTAACATGAACAGTAACGGACACTGAAGCATTGGTAGTTACTAACAAGACTTCAAGGAGACTTACTTTTAGGGACTAACAAGACTTGTCAGAACATGTGGGGACATGACTTTACGGGACTGAAGAGACTTGTCAGAAGTTGTAGGGACATAAAGAAATTTGAAAAGACTTTTAGGGACATGATGAGACCTGTAAGGGGTGTAGGGTTGAGTCGATCAATCTGAGGACTCCCAATGCCTGCTCCCATCTGAAGTTTACCCTCTGTCCACACTCAGGATCTGGTTAAGAGTCATTTGATGCTGGCTGTCCGGGAAGAGGTGGAGCTACTGAGGGAGCAAATCAGGGAGCTGCAAGAGAGGAACCAGCAACTAGAGGCCGAAAACCACGTCCTGCGAGCGCACGCAGACTTACCAAGGCCTCCCTCACCTGCTGCTGCACCAATGACACAACGGGACAACGGTCCGACGCAGGGGGGATTGTGACGGTTGCCACGCCAACAGCACCATTTTCTATAGTGCGTGTGAATTTCCACTTCAAATTGCAAAACAGTGCCTAACAGTTTTGAAAAACCAACATCCATTATCCATCTCTTGTCAAACGGACTAATCCTTGGATATTTTTTTCTTAAGCTTTCCATCCACCCATCCATTTTGTATAATGGCAAGGGCGCCAGCAAATTTCAGGCTACATTTTGATGAAAAAACACAACCAAAAAAAAAAAACATTCACATTTTAAAACAGAACTCATGCAAACATGGGGCAGCTTGTAGCCAAGATTTTAACGCGAACCTCAGAACTGTGAGGTAGACATGCTAACCACTACTCCACTGTGCCGCCCATTAAATAAGCAATCATAGGCAGTCGCTGTGACGTCTGAGCGCTTTCTCTGTCTCTGTGATTGATAGGTGATCAGTGCAGGATGATAGTGATTTTAAAATAAATTGTTTGTACAACAAAACTTAGTTGTTGTTGTTGTTTTCTAAACACACACACACACAAAGTGAAGAAAATGACTGCTTCTCAAATGTTCCAATTTCGGACCGGTGCTTTTTTTTTATAACCACCAGCATCTAGATGACACACTAAAAAATAGGCATGATGATTTTCTAAATGCATTCTGTTAATCCCCCCCCCCCTCTCACTCACCCCCCTGATCTTTGCCTAGATTCTCTTTGTTGACAACTACTGTGAGTGTGTGTGAGAGAGAGTGTGTGTGTGTGTAACATTAACAGCTGATGTGACATCACTGATCCTCTGCTTGTTCAGAGGTGTCACCTAGGGACAGAGGCACCACTCTGACACCCAAGCGGAGCCCAACAATGCTCTCCCCCTGTCACCGTTATTCATCTAAATATTATTTGGGGTGTATGACTCAAGAGTGTCAAAAATACCAAGCTGAAATTGAACATTTGCAATAATCCTGGGGGGGGGAAAAATGACCTCTTTGTGTGATAACAGAGTGAGAGCACTTTGTGTTGCCATTAGGAGTCTTTGGCAGAGGATGCTGGCCCTTTAAGAGGGGAAGTGGGCAAGAGAAGTCCCCCTCCCACCCCCCCACCCCCCCCCTGGAACTCCCCACCCCCTTCCTCCAGCACATTGTTCTGCCACTGCCGGCGAGCAGCGGCTTCCTCCGCACACTGCCCTCCGCAGCAAACACACACGGACAGACTGACGGACGCCTGGACTGGATGTGGACGCACGCCCCACGGTGGAAGGGCGGGTTGGAACGCCTGGTCACCGTCGATGACGCACAATTCGAAGCCTGACACTCAAACCGGAGACAAAGACACACCGGCTGGTTACAAGGATGCGCTGAGTGAAGACACGTCGCCGGACTGTGAACCAGCTCAGGTGACACACACACACACACACACACACACAGACGAGCGCGCGCACGCACTGAACAAAGGGGTAATCACAGCATGATGCTACCTTTCCTGTTGTCATGGCAACCATATCATAGTCTGAAGTCATGAGGAAGAGACAAGCAGAGGAGGTTGTCGGTTCATTTTGATCAAACCAAGTCAAGGTCTTCCTAGCAGATATAAATCATTTTAGTGACAAATCCTCTTCCGCGCAGAGCAACAGGAAATGTTTGCGTGTGCGTGTGCGCGCACGTGTCCTACTTTTTTGGCCTTTGTTTGACGGGCCCATAGAAAACACACAAAAATGTAAAGAGGCAAACGGAGATTCCCGCGAAAATAAGACGGCCGAGTGCCTCAAAAAGGTTCCCCAAAGAGGAATTAAAGGCCCGCAGACATGAACACATCCACCTGTCTGTCTGTCCGTCTGTCTGTGTCAGCTGCCGGAGGTGAGGCGGTTGCCATGGCACCCTCAACATCGTCAGGGGAAAATAGGAGTCTTGTAGGGACTTTCACAGACTTGAAGAGACCGAAAGGGATTTTTAGGGACGAGACTTGAGGATTACAACCAAAAGAACAACAGCCATTGAAAGGGTAAAGTTGGTTGGCATGGCATTCTCATCAGGGTAACTATGACAACTGAAGCAATATCAAAAGACTTTCAAATTTTTTTTTTAAGGACATGACAAGACGTGGGAATTGGTACGGACGTGATTTGGAAAAGACTTGTTGGGAAAATGACTTGGAGGGACATGAAGACACTTGTATGGACTTGTAAATACATAAAGAGACTTGGAGGGACGTGTAAGGATCATCAGGACCAAGACGAGGCTTCTCGGAACTTTAAGGGATATGACAAGACTTAAGGGACATAATGAGATCTGTAGACCAATGACTTGGGACTTGTTATGGGCACAAGACTTGTATGGACATAAGGAGACTCAAAGCATAAAGCATGATGAACAAATGTCACGGACATCATCACGTCCACCAATCTGTCTGACAGGTGCTCCGGAGGTGAGGCAGCTGCCATGGCACCCCGACCGTCGTCAGGGGAATTATGGGGTCTCCACCTGATGCCCCCGCGCATCCTGGTGGACTGCTGCCTTCCCAACGGTACGACTCTCCTCACCTGTTTCGTGTTCCAATCCGACACAGATTGCAATGTCGGCGGTGTTGTGTTGTTCGCAGGGATGATGGTGAGCCTGGAGTGTCTTCGAGAAACTCCTCTCAGCAGCATCAAACAGCAGCTCTTCACAGAGGCCAGGAAGTATCCCCTCTACCACCTTCTCCAGGTACGGCCCGTTATCGGGCACTGCGGCCTTTACTGGCGGACGTTACTGGTGGGGCGGGACAGGAAGAGACGAGAAGAAATCAAAAGACTTGAACAGACAGAAAGGGACTCGTAGGGACATGAGGATTTGTCGGGACTTAGGCGGACAAGAATTTATACGACACTTCTCGGGACATTTGGCGATTTCTGGGTACAGTCAGGAACATGACAAAACTTGAAAGGATGTGACTTCTCGAGACATTCAGAGACTTCCATGGATACGAAAAAAACTTGTAGCGACACAAAACAACTGTTAGGGACATGAAAAGATTGTCCAAACTTGTCGGGGGAAGAGAAAACTTGATGGGACTTTTAGGACCCCTCTGCTCTCTGGCCGACGACAGGAGGAGTCCAGCTACATCTTTGTGGGCGTGACCCAGGAAGCAGAAAGGGAAGAATTTTACGATGAGACAAGGCGGTTGTGCGACCTCCGCTTGTTTCACCCCATCCTGAAAGTGATTGAGCCACTGGGAAATCGTGAGGAGAAGATTCTGAACCGAGAGATCGGTAAGGTGCGGGGAAGGGGGGGGGAATGGCGAAGTACCGGTTGCCATGCCGCACTGTTTACTCACAGGATTCGCCATCGGGATGCCAGTCTGCGAGTTTGAGATGATGAAGGACCCAGAGGTTCAAGACTTCCGTCGAGCCATATTGGGCGTGTGCAGGGAGGCCATGGAGGAGCGGGAAGGGGGCGGCGCCCACAGCCAAGCACTCTACGTTTATCCGCCGAATGTCGAGTCCAGCCCCCAACTCCCACAGCACATCTACAGCAAGCTGGACAAAGGTAGGAGACTCTTGTCCATCACACGTGCAAAACTGCATCTTGAACGTCTGAATGAAACTGACTTATGCACTCGGTATGTGTAAAGACATGAAGAAGTTTCCAGTGGTTTGGAGGACATGAATTCGAAGGACTTTCAGGGATATTAGGATGCTTGAATAGAGTTTAAGAGACTTTTAAGGACACGACTTTTAGGGAGTTGTTGGTACATAAAGACGTTTCTTGCCATGAAGAACATGAATGGATTTGAAGGGTGATGGAGAGACCTTATGAAGACATAAAGAAACTTTGTCCACTCCTGCGCCAGACCTTTCCATCAAGGAAATGACAAGAACTGACTCGCTTCTTTGTGTCTCTCCACAGGCAGACTGATTGTAACCATCTGGGTGATCGTGTCGCCGACAAACTCCAAACAGAAATATACGCTAAAGGTAACCCTGGATGCTGCGAAACCCGATATACAGTATTGTAAAAGAGAGAACATATTTAAAAACAAATCAACGTTTCAAGTCTAAAACCAAAGTACCGTATTGGCCCGAATATAAGACAGTGTTTTTTTGCATTGAAATAAGACTGAAAAAGTGGAGGTCGTCTTATATTCGGAGTCTAGACAGTATACCCATTCGCGACACTAGATGGCGCCAGATATCAATGAAGCGAATGCTGAACTTGACTCCCCAGGCCAAAGTGAAACCCTGTCACCGAAGAATAAAAATAAAAAATAGCGGCAAGAAGGCAAAGAGAAGAAATAGAAGAGATAACAGAAAATGGAGAAACGTAGCGACAATCTGGAGAAAGGTGGGTCGAAGATCGGCCAGGTTAACCGGCAGCTGAGGAGAAGTTATGATGTCATTTACATTTCAGAAACCAAAAGCCATTCAGTTACGAATGTGATTGCACTTTAGTTTACATATTTTAAATGTTCCGATATTAAGATTTGAATGAGGCAAAATAACATGCTTTTTCTCTCAAATCTATTGTTATAATCATTTGTTTCAGATGTACTGTAATTATTTTCTGTATAAAAATGAAATAGGTGTTCAAAAAGTCTTTTTTCAAACTTGAGTATTGAAAAAGAGGGGGTCGTCTTATAATCAGGGCCGTCTTATATTCGGGTCAATACGGTAAGTGTTCTATCCAACAGTGCATGTGTGATGTTAGGAAGCAGTCTATCGGAGCCCAAGATATTGCTTAAATCGCAGATTTTGGCTATATATCGTTGCCACGGTAGACGAACTGCAATATGATGAGTGCAGTCTGTATTTTTTTATTTTTTTTACTTCAACAACTCACCTGAAAGATGTACTTTTGTGTGCACAGGTGAGCCACGATAGCCTTCCCGAGCAGCTGATAGCAGAGTCCATCAGGAAGAAGAGCAGGTCCATGCACCTTTCCCCTCAGCAGCTGCGCCTCTGCGTACAAGAGTACCAGGGCCAGTACATCCTCAAGGTAGGCCCGGAATTCGACTCTTACCGTGGCCGTCTGACTCACGCACACACCTCCATCTCCTCAGGTGTGTGGCTGTGACGAGTACCTGTTGGAAAAGTATCCACTCAGTCAGTACAAGGTAACAGCTTTCACGGATAGGTTCTCCCACTACGATTAAAAAGCCGTTGAAAATGTATTTGAAATCATATACAGTCAAAGCTCGGTTTTCGTCCATAATCCGTTCCAGAAGGCTGTTCGAAAACCGAAATTGTTCGAAAACCGAAACCACGCTCTTTTTAAAATAAAAATGTTTACTGAACACACAGTGGAAAGCAACACGAGGAAACGTCACTTCCTCGTCTACCCGAGGAAGCGTCACTTCCTCGTGTAAGGAAGGCGAGAGGAGTCAAATGGTGCATTCAAGTGCGCTCAGTTTGTTCGAGAACCGAAATTTGTTCGTCATCCGAGGCATAAAAACCTCAAAATTTTGGGTCGAAAAACGAATTGGTCGAGAACAGAGACGTTCAAAAACCGAGGTTTGACTGTACTACAAAAAAAAAACAAACAGCCTCACCTGTGACTTGTGTCTCCCCGCAGTACATCCGCTCCTGTATCATCGTAGGTCGTCTTCCTCACCTCATGCTGGTCTCCAAGGACAGTCTTTACTGTCAACTTCCCGCCTCCAGCTTCGTCACTCCTTCCTACAGGTAACTCTAGCGCTCAAACGGAGAACCGATCAGGGGTCGAGGACTTCTTTCCGTTTCAGTCGCCGGACCCCGCAGCCATCTCCCTGTCCCGGAGGGACCGACGGCTCTCCGCCACGCTCGCTGTGGGCCTTCAACAGCCGGCTGAGGGTCCGATTGCTCTGCGCCACCTACGTCAACGTCAACATCCGAGACATTGACAAGGTTCGTCCGCATGTCTTTGTCCCGCGCCGTCTTTTTCTTGACTCTGTCTAACAATGTGTGTAGATCTATGTAAGAACGGGGATTTATCACGGAGGAGAGCCGCTGTGTGACAATGTCAACACGCAAAGAGTCCCGTGCTCCAACCCGAGGTAACATAGCGACCAGTTACTTTTAATAATTCTTTTTTTCCCTGCAGCTACGAGTTTAAATAGTACAGTCAAACCTCGGTTTTCGAACGTCTCGGTTCTCAACCAATTCGGTTTTCGACCAAAATTTTTTAGTTTTTTATGCCTCGGATGACGACCGAATTTCGGTTGTCGAACAAACTGAGCGCACTTGAATGCACCATTTGACTCCTCTCACCTTCCTTACACGAGGAAGCGTCACTTCGTGTAAGGAACGTTGAACAGACGTGTTCTATAAAGATGTTTTTTTTTTAAAAGAGCGTGGTTTCGGTTTTCGAACAGCCTTCTGGAACGGATTATGGTCAAAAACCGAGGTATGACTGTACTTTTATGTGTCTTTTTTTTTCCTTTTAAACTAGTATCCGGACTCTTACTTAAAATCACCATTTTACCTCTTCTGCATAACACGTAGATGGAACGAATGGCTGACCTACGACATCTACCTGGCCGACCTGCCCCGCTCAGCCCGACTCTGCCTGTCTATCTGCTCTGTGAAGGGAAGGAAAGGAGCTAAGGAGGTAGGAATTGGAGAAAGGAAACAGGAGAGAAGAGGAAGAGAAGCCACCAAATGAATGACTCTCTGTCCACTTGTCCTTCAGGAACACTGTCCACTGGCTTGGGGAAATGTGAATCTCTTCGACTATAAGGACATTCTGGTTTCGGGGAAAGTGGCGCTAAGTTTATGGCCCGTGCCTCACGGCCTCGAAGACTTGCTGAATCCAATCGGGGTGGCCGGTTCCAATCCCAACAAGGTAAGCCGCCCTGGGGTTTTTTTGCGTCTGGTTGGTCCAGGCCCCGAGATCAGCTCTCCTAATTGGTTGTTCCTGATCGCTAGGAATCTCCCTGTGTCGAACTCGAGTTCTCCTGGTTCAACCAGCCGGTTGTTTTTCCAGACGAGCAGCAAATTGAAGAACACGCCAACTGGACCATCAGCAGGGAGCTGGGCTTCAACTACACGCATGGCCTGGTAACACACACACACACACACACACACTAACACGCACGCACGCACACACACACGCACGCGCGGCCTGGCTGTCAGAAAAAAAACAAAAAGCCTGTCTCACTGTGTAGAACAGTCGCCTGGCGTGTGACAGCAGTGTTTCAGCAGCAGACGCTGAGCAGCTTCGGTCCCTTTGCTCCAAAGATCCCCTCTATGAACTCTCGGAACAAGAGAAGGACTTCCTGTGGAGACACAGGTGAGGACCAAATTCCCACGCATGCAAGCAAGGGTCTAATCTTTATATTGTGTGTGTGTGTGTCGCTGTTTTGCAGACATTACTGTGTCAATATCCCAGAGTCTCTTCCCAAGCTCCTTCTCTCTGTCAAATGGAATTCCAGAGATGAAGTATCTCAGGTAGGTGATGTACAACCAAATTCCAAAGGTTGGTAGGAAATAAGGCACACATGCACAAGTCATAAGGAAAAGTAAATTTTCACCTTCCAAGTTTCAAGCACGTCACATTCCGCACCAAATCTCACACACGTCAAGTGACTTTTGGGTTAAAAGCAAGGCATCGGTCAGGTCATACAATCTTGCTCAGTGACATCTGTGTCATGTACTGTTCAAGTTAAGTCTCATGAATACAGAGTCATGCAATCCACTATTAAATATACCAAAAAAAACACACTAAAATTAGTTATACAAAATCCATTATAATTTCTTCCACTAGGGGCACAATTGAGATGACTGAACTGAGTGCCCCACTTCCCCCAAAATTTCTCTTGAACTCATTGCTTATTTATCTGCCCAACTCCTCTTGCCAGATGTACTGCCTTTTGAAGGAGTGGCCTCTGATGGAGTCCGAGTCAGCTCTGGAGTTACTGGACTGCAATTTTCCTGACCCGATGGTGAGAGAGTTTGCGCTGCGCTGCCTGGTCCAGAGTCTGACGGACGACAAGCTCTCCCAGTACCTACTGCAGCTCGTACAGGTTCGCTACTCACCTGCAGGCAGAGGTGTGCAAATCCAGGTCCAGAGAGTAAAAACCCTGCCACAGTTTAGCTTTCGTTTTCCGTGCTTCATCTCAAGAGCTTGTTTAACTGCCTTTTGAGTTGAAGCACCTGTGGCGGAGTTTTTACTATCTGGACCTGGACTTGCCATCTCTGTCCTCAGGGAAAGGTACGCCACCCTGGCACACAAGCGGAAATATACAGTCAAACCTCGGTTTTTGTGCATAATCCGTTCCAGAAGGCTGTTTGAAAACCGAAATTGTTTGAAAAAAACGAAACCACGCTCTTTTTAAAATAAAAATTGTTTATTGCACACGTCTGCTCACAATGGAAAGCAACACGAGGAAGCGTCACTTCCTCGTCTACCCGAGGAAGCGTCACTTCTTCGTGTAAGGAAGGCGAGAGGAGTCAAATGGTGCATTCAAGTGCGCTCAGTTTGTTCGACAACCGAAATTTGTTTTTCATCCGAGGCATAAAAAACTCGAAATTTTTGGTCGAAAACCGAATTGGTCGAGAACGAGACGGTCGAAAACCGAGGTTTGACTGTATTTGTAATACCTGTTCAGGTGTTGAAGTATGAGATGTACCTGGACAACCCGCTGGCCCGTTTCCTGATCAAGAAAGCCTTGACCAATCAGAGGATTGGACACTTCTTCTTCTGGCATCTCAAGTGAGCAAGACGGTCAGAGGATGATGACTTGAGAGGCCGACAGGCGGAATTGACATTGGCGTGTTGCCGTCATCAGGTCAGAGATGCACAATAAGACGGTGTCGCGTCGCTTTGGCTTGCTGCTGGAAGCCTTCTGCAGAGCTTGTGGCATGTACCTCAAACATCTGAACCGACAGGTGAGGAGGCCCCTTCTGTCCGTTATTCGGTCCTTGATTGGTTGAACCATGGGATCTATGCACGCGTGCATGCAGGTGGAGGCCATGGATAAACTGGTGAACCTCACGGATACGCTGAAACAGGAAAAAAAAGACGAGACGCAGAAAGTAAGGAACGGAAGCGTGGAGCCACGCACCCGAGTCTGACTTGTTCCATAATCCCATGCGGTGATTGCTTCTTTAGACTCAGATGAAGTTCCTGGTGGAGCACATGTCCCGTCCAGATTACATGGAAGCTCTGCAGGGATTCGTCTCTCCTTTGAACCCCGTGCACCAGCTGGGACACCTCAGGTGATACTCCCCTCCACCAATGTTGCTGCTATGCAATGCAGAAGTGGGGCATTTGGCATGAGTCAGACCTGAGCTGCCAATTCGAAGAATTGGGACTTGCTTGACTAAAATTTGGGGGTAGATTCCGTTAGACCAGGGGTCGGCAAACCAAAATGTTGATAGAGCCATATAGGATAAAAAAATTTCAAAAAAAACGTTCCCACGCTTATGTATGTAGGAGACTGGACTGTCTCACAATTGTTTATGTTATTCATTCCTTTGTTGTGTGTTCACAAACGCCCCCTGAGAATTTATTTTGTAATTTCCTCGCTTGATTTTTTGTTTTGATTCATTATTTTCGCTTTTCTTAGTGTCAGTGAAGTGATCATTAATGTCCGATTTTCTGAGGCTGTCTTTGAACGCCTCTCGAGTCGAACGAGAAGAGAGGAGACACGGAGTCCGACGCAGACGTGTCTGTGTTTGACGAGACTGTTAAAAGCATAAATAAAGTGTACGTTTTAAAAAAAAAAAAACACCACAGCTCTCCTTTTTCAGAGCTGCAACATGTATCTATATCTTTTTGCGCTATATTAGCCTACTATCAAAATCTTTTTCCATTTTCAAACATTTTTCATAAAGCTCCAGTGAGCCACTAGATGCCGCTAAAGAACCGCGTGTTGCCGACCCCCGTTTGACTTTGCGGGTGTTTATTTATGACTTGCTCCTTCCTACCTGTGAGTCTATGAAACTCGACCTTTGTGGCCAGGCTGGAGGAGTGCAGGATAATGTCGTCGGCAAAGCGTCCACTGTGGCTGAACTGGGAGAACCCCGACATCATGTCGGAGCTGCTCTTCACCAACAACGAGATCATCTTCAAGAATGGCGACGGTAGCGTGCGTTGCACGGGATGGCGGGTCATGTGGCTGCATGTGTAACCAACTCGTGTTTGAGTGTTTTCCAGATCTACGGCAGGACATGCTGACGCTACAGATCATCAAGATTATGGAGAACATCTGGCAGAACCAAGGCCTGGACCTGCGGTGAGACATCGACGAAAATTGACCAAACATTCATGACGGAGGACTCACGCTTTGTGTACGTTGGTCTCAGCATGCTCCCCTATGGATGCCTGTCCATCGGCGACTGTGTTGGTCTCATCGAGGTGGTGAAGAGCAGTTTCACCATCATGCAGATTCAGTGCAAAGGAGGCCTGAAGGGGGCGCTGCAGTTCAACTCCAACACTTTACACCACTGGATTAAAGACAAGAACCGTGGAGAAGCGTCAGTATCTGTTTCGCTTGTGTGTTTGTCAGCATAAATTAGTTTCCACACCATGAGTAGACAGGATCCAAACGAGAAATCTAGAATATCACTCGGCCGCAATAGGTGAACTGCAATTTAGTGGGGCAACCGGACGGAGATCCAAGATGTTATAAACAAGTGTGACCTCACTCTTTCAGGTACGACCGCGCCATCGACTTGTTTACCAGGTCGTGCGCCGGCTACTGCGTGGCCACGTTCATTCTGGGAATTGGCGACCGCCACAATTCCAACATCATGGTGAAAGAGAACGGACAGGTGAGTCCTGCCCCCCCACCCCCACCCCCCGCCCCCGCCCACTATCCCCTCCCCTCCGTCTCTGACCGACAGCTGTCCTGCAGCTCTTCCACATAGACTTCGGTCACTTCCTGGACCACAAGAAAAAGAAATTCGGCTACAAGCGGGAGCGCGTCCCCTTTGTCCTCACGCAGGACTTCCTGATCGTCATCAGCAAAGGAGTCCAGGAGTCCACCAAGACAAAAGAGTTTGACAGGTAGTCTTGTATTTTTGCCGCCCATCTGTGTGTGTGTGTCCAAGGACGTTGCTCACCCACCCGTCTCGCCGCCAGGTTCCAGGAGATGTGCTACAAGGCCTACCTGGCCATTCGCCAGCACGCCAGCCTCTTCATCAACTTGTTCTCTCTGCTGCTCGGATGCGGGATGCCCGAACTGCAGAGCTTCGACGACATTGCCTACCTGAGGAAAACCCTGGCACTGGGTAAACACACACACACACACACAAAAACATGGTCAAAGCACCTGGCAAATGCTTTGGCATCTATCCAATATCTCAGATTTTCCATCTTGAGGCCCATGTACAAGTTCACTCTTTCTCCTCACTCGTAAGACAATTCAGCGCACCAGTCGGTAAATAAATGCACGAAAGGCTTCATGGCAAGCCATTTGAGGACATTGACCTCAAGATGGATATCAAGGACATCGATGAAAAGCTCAAATGGCTTGGTACAAAGGCATCTAATGAAGTTGTTGTTTTTTTGGGGGGGGGGGTGGACAGAGAAAAGCCAGCAGGAGGCGTTGGAGTACTTCAGCAAACAGATGAATGACGCCCATCATGGAGGCTGGAGCACCAAGATGGACTGGATCTTCCACACTATCCGACACATGCCCAATGAGCACTAGCTAACAAACGCACACGCACTACAACGTTGTAACAGCAACGCCAATCTCAGGGTTGCGGGTCCGAGAAATGCCAAAGGCGTCGTCCCCCTTCTTTCGGTGCTAATGTTTAAGCCAGTGAGCTGCTGTTGTAGCATGCATTTGAAACAAACTTTATTGACCAGCTGCTGTGAAGACAAAAAAAAAAAAAAAAAAAGCAATAAAAACTTTGAGACAATCAGCCCGAGCCAATTTAGGGGGTGGGTGGGTGGGGGGGTGATTAGCAGGGCACAGAGTAAAACCACTTTTGAAATTTGGGGTTAAACCTATGAATTCTCGCATCAACAGCAGCATAACTGGTGAATGATGAAGAATGATTGGTTGTTGATGCAATCACCGTTTATTGATTGAGTCCATTGCGTGTATAGTGATGTTTGCACTGTGTGACAGTACTTCGCTAAAACGAGGTGTGACTTTTCTTGCGAAAGAAATCGATGAAATAAATGATTTCAAGAAGTCGTTCTCAATGGTTGCCGTCACTTATTTCATTTCGATATGGTTTGCTTTGTCACCATCTTGTGGTTTATATTATTATTACACACCTTTTCAACCCACAGGAGGTATCTGAGGCTTACTCATACCTCACCTTTTGGCACAAAGTCCAAAAAATAAATCTAATTCACGAAGCAAATGGTACACAAGTAAAAAAAAAAAAAAAAGAAAAGAAAATGGGAGCCTCAAAGTCAGTGGGCACAAAATTTAAGTTATAGCTTGGCACTGATGTTTAAAGTGCAAAATCTAGTTTGTCGTCCTTTTGGGGAGAGTGAAAAATCAAGTTTGTGTTTCAGACCGCTTAACGACGCGGTGAAGGCTTTGCGAGTGTTAGGGAACGTGGCAAATGTTTTTTCGCCAGGGTTAGTTCAAGGTTGCAAAGACCTTCTCCAGACATCTAGTTTTAATGGTCACAAACAATTTTTCTTGTCACCATCAAATGTTGAACATGTTCAAAATGTATTTGCGGCTATTAGAACTGTTTGCGAATGTCTGCCGAAGGTTTTTGGTACCTTGAACAAAACCAGGGAGGAAAAAAAAAAAAAACATTACGGCCATGCGCAAACACTGGCAAACCTTTGCTCCGCAGTGAGATACGGCCATTAGGAAAATGCAATACTATATACAGTTTGTCGTCATCTTAGAAAAAGACAAGGACAACTGCAAGTTTGAACAGTATGAATTGTGCTATGAACTGGTGACATCTGGGGGTTGCATTTTCAGGAAAAAGGAGAAATTATGTCACATTAAAATAGTGATTCCCAACCCACTGACACAATCGAGTGCGCCGCAGGAAATGATCCAATTTCAATTTCAATTGTTTATCGACTACAAATAACGTCGCTTCAGTTCATCTATGCGTGTGATGAATAGTAGCAGGGAGGACGCCGCAGGTGTCATTGACCTTTTGCCATGATACAACAGAATAAGACTTGATTTGTTATTGTGGCAGTTTTATTGCATAAAATATGTGCCATGGCTCAATAAGGTTGGGAAACACTGCAATAAACCTCCACCATGACTTTTCACCAAGAATACCGCTACTCACCAATCCGTCGTCCAGCACGTGACACCTGCTACAAAAAAAAAAAAAAAAAACAACAACAGATGTGTGCGTTTTCCTCTCTTGTTTTATTATAAAAGTTGTTTCTACATTGACTGTGAACAAAAACAAACAAATAAAAGCATGACAATTAATAGTCCAGGGTCTCCATGGCAACATACAGGTAAGCATGGCTGAGGGGAGGGGGCTGGTGTTGGGGTAACCATGGCAACAGTGGTGGTTGTGGGGAGGGGTCTCTATTATCATCGTCCTTGGACCTCACCTTACCTACACACACACACACTAAATCACTCAACCAGAGTGTGTTTATGTCACATCTGGAACCCACCACACAGGAAGCAAGGTGCTTTGAGAACTCAAGTAATTACAATTTTTAAAAGGCATCAGCCCATTGGGGGGGGGGGGGGGTGGCTGTCACCGTGGCAAGACAAGTGTCTCTGATGGGCTGTAACTGAACCTTCCTGTGAAGCTCCGCCCCTGCCACTTTATAAGCCAATCAGCAGCTTGGAGACGTATTTGTCTTAAAAAGAAAAAGCAAAATGTTTGAACACTTGACTTGACCCCTCCTCTCTCTCACACACACACACGCACATACATACAACCGTGGGTCCCTACTCGTCATCATCATCCTCTTCATCATCATCCTCGCCTTCGTCATCATCCTCTTCCTCACCGCCCTGAGCGGATGAACCGGGGTTCCTGGCATATGACACGCCACCCCGGTACGCTACCATATCCTGGGAGGACAGGAAGCACAGAGAAGTCTTCAAACCCTGCGACATGCTTTCAACGCAAACAAATTAAAACGCTCCCTTTCAACACATAGCGGAACATAAAAAGCGCTAAAATAAAATACATTGATATTATCAGTGTTGATAAGTGTTTTGAATACCCCAAGATGGCAGTAATGACTCAGTCACCGTCCGTGTTCCATAGCTGGCTGTCATGTCAATACAACAGCGGGGTAATTAAGTCCTTCCCATAGCATATTCAAGTTTGATCTTCTGAATGTTTAGGATTTTCCTCTGGCAATTAAGCTTACTACTACAAACCTTCAGGGACCAGTGTAGGGCTTAAAAACGGAGTAAGATTGTTTTATTTGACAGAAAGTGACATTAGCACCAGCAAATCAGAGCCGAAGAAAATATCTGTCTCTCTCCATTATTTTATAGAACTTTTTACTGCATTTTAATCAATTTTTAATTATTTTTTTCACTACTTAATGGTATTTATATTAGCCCACAAAAATAAAAACTGTAGATTTACATGACAGACAAGTAAATACGTTCCACAAAAAGAATCTGCTATATAGTGGGTCGGTATTATAAGGGGTAGTGGGGGACAATGTTGATGTGCGACGCAATAGTGTGTCCGTTTCCTCACCCGGTCATATTTCTCCCGGAGTTTCTGCGCCTTCTCCTCGTACGGCAGCTTGTCAGACTGTGATAACTTGCTCCACATCTCGCCCAGCTTCTTGGCGCAGTCGCCTATGGAGAGCCCGGGGTACTGCTGCTTCACGCTGGGACGGTACTCACTGCAGAACACGAAGAACGCCGACCTACGAGACAAGCATGGCTGTGAGTTCAAGATGGCTGTCGCCCTCTGGTGGAGAGAAGGCGCCAATTTCAACCCCCAGGTTCTCCTCAGAGGAATTTGACTTACGGTGGCCGCTTGGGTGCGTTGGGGTCTTTCCTCTTGCGCCCCCTCTTTCCAAAGCCTTTGGGTGGGACGTAATCTCTCATCTCCCTGTTGTAACGCACTTTGTCGGCCTTGGCCATGTCCTCAAAACACTTCTTATCACAGGGAGTCAAACCCTATCGAGAGACAAACGTTGACTGAATGAACCCCACATCCTCATACCCCCCCCCCCACCACCACCACCACCACCACGTCCTCGCCCCTTATCGCGGATCTCACCTTCCATCGCTCTGAACACTTCTTGGAGAACTCGGCAAAGTTCACTGACTGCTCCGGGTTCTTCTTGCGATGTTCCTCTCGACACGTCTGCACGAAGAAAGCGTACGCAGACGTCTTCCCCTTGGGCTTGTTCACGTCCTTTCGCATCATGGTGGCGGCCTGAGATGTGACACAGATGTTCACCATATATACAATGCGCGTGTGTGTCTATATCTATCTATCTATATATTATATATATATATATAATATATATAGATAGATATAGACACACATTATATATATATATATATAATATATATAGATATAGACACACACACACACACACACATATATATATATATAGTTATTTGTGTGTGTGTGTCTATATCTATCTATATATATATATAATATATATAGATAGATATAGACACACACACACACATATATATATATATATATATATATAGTTATTTGTGTGTGTGCGCTACTCCTGACAAATAGCACTTTTTACTGTGCTTACCACCAGATTCAGACATTTTCATCTCAAGAAATTATGATGATATGGATACTTTCAATTATGTTGCTTGTCTTTTGACAAAGCCAAGACACTGATCACCACCAAAGTCTCATCAACCCACTATTTATTTATCCATTTATTACCTATACCACTTGCGCTCATTAGGGTGAGGTGCAGCCTACATTTTTTTGCATTTTCCCACCAAGTGATTCATCATTTTCCCTCTGTTAAGATAACACACTATTTTTATTTGATTTTTTCCACCATCCAACCAGATGACCTTGGTTCAAGAGGGTTAGTACGCCCTGGACTGGTCGCCGGCCAATCACAAGGCACATTTCTATGAAAATAAATGCAAATGTAACAATTCTTCATGACACCAAAAAAAAAAAAAAAAAAACCCATTTCGTAGGAACAATAACATTGTTTATATAGGGGTGGACTTGCTCTTTACTTTCAAACAAGCGTCACGTAAACGCTCGACTGGGGGGCAAATAACGGCCCATCCTTCGGCTACTAACAAAGAACTGATGGGCATCCATTTTCTCCTCGGTCGGGGTTCTCGGGGACACAACGTGACATTCCGGGATGTGTCTCGGGAGATGGGATGAAGTGCCGCAGCCACGAGCCGCTCGCAGTCGGGGGAGAAAAAGAAGACGCATCAGGGGTTGGATGGGTGAATGGATGGTGGGCAAGCAGTTAGCAACGGTTAGCTTAGCCTGGCTACCAGAACAATGAGCCACCATTTGCTTCCCGCCCTCTGCGGAACGAGCCTCCCATCCCCCTACGAGACGTCACAACGGGGCCGTTTTGGAGCACAAAGGGGCCCGGAGAAGAGAGCATTAATCTCCGACTTTCCGTTGCTTATCCGAGCGACACTTTAGTGTTCGCAATGGAAATAAATTCCCCTGTGCCACACTGCTCTGCATTTTCAATCACGGGGCTACGGCTATGCTCCGGATAGTAGTGGAGCACGGGGCGGCGTAGACTATTTCCTGGCGTTCGAAGTGCCTCAAAATGGGCGTTTCTTGATCACCACAGCGCGACTCGAAGAGTCACCGGAGGGCACGCACGTAAAACGACAGTAGCGGAGGCACACTTTGAGCCCCACCGCGGTACATTTATGCCCTTTTTATGGTCGGGCTGATTGGAGCGCTCTGGCTCAAGCTTTTGCAAACCCACGTCCCATACAAGATGGCCGGCTGTACTCACTCGTTAGGAGGGCCGGCGGCAGGTTGAAGCACACTCGGGATCGGGGATGCTGTTTATTTTTTGTTTTTTTTTGTTGACAAGTAGGCTAATTGTTGACGTCTGGTGGCTGAAGCGGAGACTGGACCGTCCGTTCACTTTCAAACTGGGTCGAGCTGAGGACCGCTCCCGCCCCCAGAACACGCCCCCCACGTCGTCTTCCAAATCAGTGGGGCGGAGGGAAGGATGCGCCCTTGGTGGGGCTTGGGGGAATAATCGCATTTGAATGGCTGCATTTTTGACGCGGGGCGGAAATTCTCGTTTTGACTAGGCGGGGCGAGTTAATAGTGGAGCGCGATTGGTCGTAGGCGATGTCAGTCAAAGCATGACGTCGGCGTCACATCACGTTGTTTTGTTTGGTAAAATGGCGCCGATAGAAATATTTGCTCTTGTAGCTTTATCGCTGCTTTTGTAAACAAACACGTCGTTATATTCATGGTACACTAACTGGAGGAAATACGAAAATACATATACGATAAAGTAAAGCAGCAAGGCAAACAATACAACTACACTAATGTAGTAACTGTATATTCAATCCAGGTTTACTATCCCACGGCACAGTCTTGGCAAACAAACTGCAATAAAATCAATCCATCCAATTTCTCAACTGCTTCTCTTAACTCAGGTGGCTACTCACCTGGGGCCTTCCTCACCTGACTTTGGGCCAGAGGTGGGATACACCCTGAACTGGTCACCAGCCAATCGCAGGGCACTCTATGCAATTCTAATACATTCTAGGGAATTCTTAAGGAGGATGGGGCTACCAGCCGACCACCATGCTGCCCATTTTGAGTTTATTCATATCTATAATTCTGTCGTACTGATTCTCAAGTAGCAGCACAGTGTTTGACTTCTTAGCATGTCTGCCTCATAGTGCAGAGGTGCAGGGTTCGATTCCGGCTCCGGCCTTCCTGTGTGGAGTTTGCATGTTCTCCCCGGGCCTGGGTGGGTTTTCTCCAGTTTCCTCCCACATTCCAAAAACATGCATGGCAGGCTAATGGAACACTCTAAATTGTCCGGAGGTGTGGGTATGAGCACGGATGGTTGTTTGTCTATGTGTGATCGTCGATTAGCTGACAACCAGTCCACGGTAGTCCGCGTCTACTGCGCGAAGACTGCTGGGATAGGCTCCAGCATGCCCGCGACCATTGTGAGGATGAAGCGGTTCGGAAAATGGATGGATGGATGGATGATTCACCAGTGTGGTATCAGTACCCAATGATACACAGACTCTCGTGGAATGACAAAAATCACTGAAATAAATACAAATACAATTTACAACATGTTTAAAATGCAATAAAATCCAAATGAAGCTTGTCACAGTATATTTTTTTTATTTTTCAAGAAATGTACATTCATTAAGTACAGTTCAGTTGTATTTTCGTACAGTGTAATGCATTTGCAAAAGATTTTTACGAACATTTTTTAATTAAACTTTTTATATGATTATGTATAATCCATATCAACATTTAAGGTTTTTTTTTCTTTTACAGTATAAAAGCACAGTGCTAATATTCTGAACTTTACAGTGGCGGAAAGCGATAAAAGATACATTTTAGGCATAAAAATTGTATAGGTTTTGATGAACCTTTAGGCACCTGTGCTTTCGTGTTGGTGATGGTGATGTTTGCAGCGATAACAACAGTATTACATTTTTTAGGTTGTATTATGCTAGGAATATGGAACTATTTCTTTTTGTGGTTTATATTTACCTAATATGAATTTAAAAAAGTAATCATTTCAGGCATAAGGGCAAAACGGCTTAAAAATGTCACGCAACCTGATGTAATGCTCAGTGCAGTGAACAAAGAAGCCGCAATGCGTCGTGTTTGAGCCTCAGCTGCTGCCGTAGTCGTCCAGGAAGCGCGATGTTTATACAGCCGACGATCCTCGGCGCACTATTTTGAATTTGTTTGTTTTTATAAAATAATTATACAATTTATGGATGACATGGACGCCGTGCAGCTGTTCAGGGATCAGTTTAATCCGCAGACTGAAGCCGTCAGTATAACCAAGTCTCAGCATTAAAAAGTGTATTTTGTGCTTGTGAATATTGACATACATCCCACTTTTTTCATTCTCTGGGCATTGATTCGATCAAAATTAGACCTTTCCGACTCTCACGATCAATCGTTTTGACTCCGATTCAAGCAGTTTACCCAGTTCACATGCGATCGATGCAAAGCCCAGAATGTGTGTGTGTTTTCGTGTGACGACACGATGTACGCTTACGCGATATACCAAGTTGAATTGTTGCTTCACTATTGAGTAAAAGAGTCAATTAACTTTGGTCATGTTCTCAACTGTAAAACCTCTAATGTTGAATGTTGTTTACAGGAAGTCAGATGGTTAGAAGAACTATTTCACTTTGTTAGAGAGCACTTGTGGCCTTTGAAAACTGGCCCCGCCCCCTGCTGTCAGACGGGTGAGTCGAGATCTCTCTCTCTCTACATACATACAGTACATACATAAAAAAACACACACACACACACTCTCTACATATATATACAGTACTACTTGTTTTCAGACCAATCCCAGCAGAAGTACTCAACTCTTGAGTGCTCACCAATATCTAGTGACTAATACCACTCCTGCTTTTGAGACATGCAATTTCTATTAAACCAATGACAGATCAAGAAATACCTTCAGTTTATTTCTACCAAAGGGCAGAGCAAGTCACTCTGCAGTAGAGAATTTAAATTCAAAATAACACAGAGATAACTCACTCTGCTTTCGGATTTATTTGTAATTAAAAGAAGGTGCAAAATAAATCTAACTACTCTTTATTCAAAATAAATTGTAGTGCAAAATAATATATAGAAGGGTCAATTGTTAACAGTTTAGCATGACACTATAAAAGTGGAAAATAGGGATGGGGGATACAGCTGAAAGATTGATCCCAATATATGCATGTGTGTTTGTGTGTATAAATACATTTGTTACACTTATCAAATTCAGTTTGAATGTCCTCCCCATGATTTGCAGCTGATGAGGGTGTGTCTCACCTGAGTGCGACTCTGCTCAAGAGGATACGCGGAAAGATGTCCAACACATGCTCGCTGCCCCTCAGCTACAGGCAAGACGTGCCGTCCCCGTCCGTGCCTCCGCCATCGTTGAGATGCATCGCTTACTTTAGCTGTCTGCTCACCAGGCTGGTGTGCATCTCCGAGCTTCTTTCTCATCAGCGGCTGGCGTGCGTCAGTAATCTGTCGTGGAGCACCAGTGAGGAGCGGGCATCAGCCGAGCAAGCGGCGGCGGCGCTGCCGGGCCAGCGGACTCCACCCCGGGCGCACCTCCTGCTGATGGGCCGCCTGACGCACGACCGTGACGGAGAGTGGACACTGACGGACGTCAGCGGCAGTATTCGATGTGAGGTGAGTTAGCGTAAACATTTTGCCAGAGATTGCGGCGCAGGAAATAATTCAGTTTGACGTAGCTGAGTAAGCGCATCCATCCATCCATCCGTCCATTTTCTGGAGCACTCTGGAAATGACGTTTGCCTGTCTAGGTTGTGTCCCCCTCACCTCTGTGGATGGGTCGTCTCGTCTTTCTCCCCTCCTGGCACTACATCCCCCACGATGCCCCTGGGGAAGCGCAGCCAGAAGCCCCAGGCTACGTGGAGGTGATTGGCTCTCCTGTTCTGCTGTGTCCTGGTCCTGCACAGAAGTTGGCCTCCAGTCCCGTCGCCATCAGAGAGGCTGCGGCCTTAATCCACGACAGGTGTGTCACACTTTCAGATCATTACAAACTCACCACGCGACATTAAACGTTATTTTGGGAAAATGCATCTGGAGGTGTGAGGATACTGGAGTGTATGTTCACAACATATTACGCTACCAATGACTCCTTTCCCATCAGCCATATTATTTATTATGTTATTATACAAATGTGAAATGTACTTTTATCATTCACATATATGCAATGCAACTGATCCCACTGATTGTACAAAGGCACAAAACTTGAACAAGTAATTAGTATTAAAAAAATGTAGTCATGCATTTTAAGATTAAACGAGATTTATCAAGAAGGGATTTTTTAAAAACCCATTTACACATGTGCATTTGAAATCTAAATGTAATCCCTGCCTACACTTTACTGACTTTACACTTTCACAAACTAAAGAGAAAAGAGTGTGTCCCCTAGCGGATAATATATGAATTTCATCTTATTAAAAATATTCATTCCGTGTCTTTTATGCATGTTTTCATTTTTAAATTATCCCGCGGGCCTGATCGAACCCCCTCGGGGGCCGGTTCTGGCCCGCGGGCCGTATGTTTGACACCCCTGATTTCGCGTGTGTGGCAGCTCATTTCCTACCTCAGCCTGGTTTCTACTGTCGATTGTATTTGTGCTTGCACATTAAAGATTAAGGCGCCACGGTGGTAAACTGGTTAGAACATCGGCCTCACAGTGCAGAATTGCAGGGTTTGATTCAGACTCCGACCTTCCTGTGTGAAGTTTGCATGTTCTCCCCAGGCCTGGGTGGGTTTTCTCCGGGTACTCCGGTTTCTTCCCACATTCCAAAAACACAGACAGTTAATGGAACACTCCAAATTGTCCCTAGGTGTGAGTGTGGATGGTTTTTCGTTTTTGTGTGATCCGCGATTGGCTGGCAACCGGTTCAAGGTGTTCCCCGCCCACTGCCCGAAGACAGCTGGGGTAGGCTCCAGTTTTAGTTCCATCTGACTTCTTATCTGTCTGTCAGGGTGCCAGGACTACGTCTGTCCATTTTCGGACAGGTGGCTTCTGTCTGCCCCCTGCTGGTGATCTCAGGAACTTCCTTCTTCTTCTTGACACTGTCAGACGAGATGCACACACTACCCGTCCTGGTCAAGGTACACACAGACACACACGTGAACCGTCGTCTCTGTGTTTTGAACTTTTGCTTCTGATGTGTGCGTAGAACAAGAGCAAGCTGTGGTGGGCGCAGTGCGTGTCGTTGGGCGAGTCCGTGTGCGTGACAGCGTTGCGTGTGTGTGTCCTACGGCCATGGGGAGAGAAGAACATCCTGTGCGCGACCGATCACTCCGAAATACACAAGACGCACGATCGACGGCGCCCGCCGGCCGAGGACACGCCGCCGGCCCCGCCTCCGTCGGAGCCCAGGAGATGCGAGGGCGAACCGGACGGCAGGACCAAAGAGTCTCAAGTCATCAGCTACCAGGTGAGAAGCGCTGCCAGTTTTTTGTGTATGCCTCTACTAGTGCCGCTCTTTTCTGTTGTTAGGGGACAGTCACAGAGGTGGTGAGCGCGGGGGCGGGGCTTTACGTGATGGACAGGAAGCTCGGACTGTGCCTGGCCTATCAGCCCGAGTTGAAGAGGAAGCTGCGAGTTGGCGACGCGCTGGCGGTGAGATAGTGTTAGCCCATCCGGGTTTGGGTTAACTTTTTCCTTCCTTTCTGCCTTCTTCCTCTGCCTTCCTTCCTTCCTACCTTCCTTCCATCAGAATCACTTTGCATTTTGCATTCCTTCCTTTGTCTTTGGGACCTTTTTATCTTTCCTTCCTCTTTGACCTGTTTTTTATCCATGCATGCCTACATCCATCCTTCCTCCGCTTGAACCTACTTCTCTGCTCTCCTTCCCTCCATCACACCTGTTTTTTATTCACGCTGCCCTACTTCCATCTTTTGTTTGCTCACACTTATTTTTTTCCCTTCCTTCCTTTTGTTTTAAGCTCTTTCTTGCCTTCCTTGGCTTCTGACGTGTGTTTTTTAGGGGGCATCTTTTCCTTCTGACCTCTTTCCTTGTTTCCTTCCGGCCTTCCTACGCCCAGACCCACTTTTATTCATGCATCCGTTCTTCTGCCCCATCGTTAAACATACCGTATTTTCCGCACTAAAAGACGCACTGGATTTTTTTTCATACATGGGACGCAATCTACAATGCCTCCACTAGATGGTGCTATGCTCCTTCCATTCAACTCGAGAGGCGTCCGTTTGACTTGAGAGGCGTTCATCACTGCCTCTGATAAACGTAAATTAACTTTTACTGTACTTGAATGAAACTACGAAAACTGACAACAATGCATCAAAACAGAAAATCAAGCGAGGAAATCACAAAATAAATTCAATACCCCCCTACAGAATTTATTTTGTGATTCCCTCGCTTGATTTGCTTCGTGGTTTCATTGAAGTAATAATTTACGGTTTTCGGAGGCGGCCATGAACGCCTCTGGAGTGGAACGGAAGAGAAGGCAGTACTGTACCTGGATTTGTTGAGACTGTGAAAACCATGAATAAAGTCTGCGTTTAAGAAAATACAATAAAACCACAACCACAGCTCTACTTTTTTCAACACATACAGGTGCGTCTTTGTTCGTCTCCGTGCCTTCTTTTCTTCCGGTCAACTCGAGAGGCGTTCACGAGCGCCTCCGAAAAACACAATGGCATGTCCTTGATCATAGCTCCAATAGAACTATGAGAAGAAAGTACAGTAGTAGTTATTTATTCCTTTGTTGTGTATTCACAAATGATAAAATCACAATATAAATTCTGTAGGGGGGGTATAGAATTTATTTAGTGATATCCTCGCTTGCTCTCCAGTTTTGACGGACAGTATTATTTTCAATTTTTGTAATTTCATTGAAGTACTTGTTAGTTTACGGTTTTTTTGGAGGCGGTCTTGAACGCCTCTCGAGTCCAACGGAAGAAGGCAGGAGACAAAGACGTACCTGTATTTGTTGAGACTGTTTTCAAAAATTAACACCACAGCTCTCCTTTTTTCAGAGCTGCAACAAAAACTTATTTAATAAAGCAGCGACACAGTTCACTGAACCAACAGCAAGTTATAACACTGGAAGCATGTCTCCAGGAAGGAGCCATCTTGGAGTCGATGTATTACCGTAATAACCATACTCAAACTCGATTTCTGGCTTCCTTCCGTTACCTGCTCAATACATTTGTTCATTATTCAAGATATGAGCCATTTTTCACAGTGCCTTATAGAAAAATGGATAAATTAAAAATATCATTTAAAAAGTGCTTGCCTTGATGCATTGATTTTCGCGTGATAATTAAACAAAAAGGATCCATGTTGCCGTCCCCAATCCAGCTCCATCACGTTCACTTCCTGTACCAGCCGTGTCCGGACTTCCCGCCCAGCATGCTTTGCACTTGCCTGCGCTCCACTGTGACGGTGACAAAGTTTAGCGCCGTTCTAGCCTCGGACTCGGACCGCAATTGCCCTGACGACGGCGTGTTGCAGAGGTTACTGGTAGAGAGGAACCCGGATGTGTCCCGGTACCTGTGGACGTGCCACCTTTGCTCGCAGCTTCGACACAGGTAAAAGGGGATGGAGGGTGGTGGGTTGGATTAGCATCCATATGATAACTCATGTCTCCGTCTCAGCTTGCTCCCCAGTACGTCGCCACAGTGCACGTGCCTGTTGTCGTGGAAACTGATGGAGGTTGCGTTTGGACAAGGACAACGACACAGAAGAGACATCTATGCTGAGATGTTGGACAACCCTCACACTTGTCCGCTGACACAGGTAGACCCTCCGCAGCAACAATACTACATCACTAGCCATAATTTGTGTGTGTGTGTGTTGTTTTTTGCATATACTAAGCTATTAACATGCAATACTGCCATCTCAGAATATACCGTATTGGCCCGAATATAAGACGACACCCTCTTTTTCAAAACTCAAGTTTGAAAAAAAGACTTTTTGAACACCAAATTAATTTTTATACAGATAATAATTACAGTTCATCTGAAACAAATGATTATAACAATATATTTGAGAGAAAAATCATGTTATTTTGCCTAATTCAAATCTTAATATCTGAACATTTAAATATGTAAACTAAAGCGCAATCACATTCGTAAATGAATGGCTTCTGGTTTTTGAAATATAAATAACCTCATAACCTTTCCTAAGATGCCGGTTAACCTGGCCGATCTTCGACCCACTTTTCTCCAGATTGTCGCTACGTTTCTCCATTTTCTGTCATCTCTTCTATTATTTTCTTCTCTTTTCTTTCTTACCGCTATTTTTATTTTTCTTCTTCGTGGCAGGGGTTCACTTTGGCCTGGGGAGTCAAGTTCAGCATTCGCTTCAATGATATCTGGCGCCATCTAGCGTCGTAAATGGGTATAATGTCTCGACCCCGAATATAAGACGACCCCCACTTTTTCAGTCTTATTTCAATGCAAAAAACACCGTCTTATATTCGGGCCAATACGGTACTTAACCAAACTGTACAGTATTTTCAATACATTTCATGATCGCAATTTTTTTTTGTAATCAAATTCATGTCACGTGTTGAAAGGTGAGCTTTAATAAGTTTAAATATGATTAAAGTTTGTGGTAGGGGTGAAACCACGCTAATATATGGACAGATAGATGGCTGTATTTATAATATGCACTCTCTCAGCTGCAGATTTTCACCAATTGTGGCTGGGTTTGTACCTGTGTATCTCTCCAGTACGACGGTGACTCGGTGCAGCATCAATATGTCAGCCTGTCAGAGCTCAGCGACTCCCTTCAGGAGGACTGCTGGGCTTCCTTGTGTCTCAGCTCTCTGCTGCCACCCGATGGAGGTGGTCTGACCCGAGTCCAGATGAACACCGCCCTGGCCTGGTCAAGCAGAACTTTGAGGTCGGACCCAAAGCACAAGCTGCAGCCTGGAGAGACGCTCAGGTAAGCCTCCAGCATGCATGTGTTTGGCTTTTTTTTTTTTTTTTTTTTTAACAAAATGTGAAAAAGTAAAAATCAAATTTGAATGAAAAGTAGCAGGGGGGCACCCTGAACTGGTTGCCAGCCAATCGCAGGGCACACATAGACAAAAACAATCACATCTAAGGGCAATTTTGAGTTTTCAATTAACCTACCGTGCATGATTTTGGCATGTGGGTGGAAAAAGGAGTACCCGGAGAAAACCCACGCGGGCACAGTTTTTTTTTTTTAATACAATGACGTAAACAAAAAAGTACAGTACTGTAGTCTTTAATGCCATCCATCCATTCATTTTCTACTCAGTCAACCTGCCATGCATGTTTTTGGTTTGGAACCTGGGAGGAACCAGAGTACCCAGAGAAACCCCACGCAGGCCCAGGGAGAACATGCAAACTTCACCCAGGAAGGCCAGGGCAGGATTTGAACCCATGACCTCTCCGCTGAGAGGCACACGTGCTAAGCAGTCAATCAGTGTGCCGTTTTGTGATAAGAATTTTTCCAAAATATACCCAAATGAAACAAGTAAAACATGCCTAAGGTATAAAATCTTGAAATGCAAAAGGTGGAGAAACACTTGTGTGGGTCTGAACCTTGAAAAATGACAAAAAAGGTCAAAAACGGGAGATACAAAATCTTATTTTGTTATTCAAAATGTGCGCTTCTCACCTACTGGCCCGCAGACAGCGCCCCCTGCTGCTTGTGGGAGTGCTGGAACTGCCGTCAGGCGCCTCCCTACATACGCTGCAGCTGAGAGACCGCACAGGAGCCATCGCCTGCGTCATCACGGAAACGACCCGGGAAGAGGCGGCAGGCCACAGCGCGGCCTTCAATACTGCATGGATAGGTACACACGCACACACTGATTGACAGCAAGTGCAACCTGTGTTTACTCCTTTTCATGTGTGTGTGTGTGTGTGTGTGTGTGTGTGTCATGTTCAGGTTGTCTTGTGTGTGTCCAGCAGTTCACCATGATAACGGAGCGTTTCCTCCAATCAGATTTCCCCTCTTACCAACACCTGAACCAGCATAAGTTCATCACACACAAACACTGCAGGTTTACACGGAAACACACACACACACACACACATACATACACACACAGACTACAGTTGTGGTTTCTGATCATGTGTGTTTGTGTGTGTGAAACAGCATTTACCTCCAGTTCTCCCAGGAGAGCATCCACATTTTGAGTCCATCCGTTGCCATGGAAACGCACCTGCGTGTCAAAGGGGAGGAATCGGGGGAAGAAGAAGAAGAAGAGAAGGAAACTGTGGCGAGGAAGCGAAGACGAACGACCGATGACCCAGAGCCCTTGCGGCCTTTGCGGCCTTCGCCTGTTCCTGCGACAACCTGCGTCTCGGTGGTCCTTCGGGTAGAGCAGAAGACCGGCGTGATGTGGCGGGAGGATGCGGAGGCGTCTTTTTCCGTCACAGCGACTGTGATTGGGCCGGTGAAGGCCTGGGGGCGGGACCCCAAAAACAGGCCAATGAAAGACTTTGAGACAGGCAATGAGAAAAAGGTGAGAGGTTAACAAAGGGCTTCAGCAAGCAGCGATGTTACACACATTTGTGTGTGTGTGTGTGTGTACACAAATACACACACACACAAACATAGACATAATTGGGAGACTCACACACATATAGCGACACATTCAAAGAGAGAGACAAATGAAAAGGGACTCAAGACCACACCCACCCACAAACAGACACACATATACACTCACACAGAGAAACCTGTACAATAGGATTCAAATGATCCACGTGTGTGCGCGCAGGTGACCCTCTTGTGTTCCGGCGCGTCGGCTCGCTGGTTTCCTCTCCTGCAGCCGGGACGCGTCTACAGACTGGTGGCGAGCGGCACGCGCGTACGTACCTATGCCACCGATTCATCGTCGCGCCTGTCCGCTCGCTCATTGTTGGCTCTCCGTCAGGACGTCGGCGTTCTGGCGGCCGACGCCGGCCCTCGATGGTGCCAGGACGTCACCCTGGCAGTCCAGCCCGATTGGAAGTTCCACACGCTAACCCAACTCCTCGCACACGCGTGCCACTGCAGCGCGTGCCCCACGCTGTCCACGGTGTCGCAAGTTCTGGACGGCAGGTGTGTTGTGCTTGGTGTTTAATGTCATCGTCACAGGACGCATCGATCGATAAAGTTGATCTGTGTGTGTGTGTGTGTGTGTGTGTGTGTGTGTGTGTGTGTGTGTGTGTGTGTGTGTGTGTGTGTGCGTGCGTGCGTGCATACAGCGCCGATGTAGTGTCTTTTCAGGGTTTTGTCTCAGACCGAATCAATCTGAATGACAGTACCAGGGATGCTGGACACACAAACACTGGTGTGTGTCTCTCTCTCACACACAAATACACACGTTTGACAAAAGAAAGCACTTCACCGACTGTGTGTGTGTGTAGGTGTGCGTCTTACAGTGTGTGACCAAAGTGGACGGAGCCTCCATGTCTTCCTGAACTTCAACCGTAACCAGTACCCGCCTGGCCTGTTACCGGGCAACACACTGCTGATGTGTGCTTTCCGCAGGAGGTTATCCAGGTAACCTACACTCAGAAACACACACACACACACACACACACACGCGATGTCTGTTACAACTCACGTGTGTGTTTATCAGGTCGGGACGCGTGTATTGCAGTAACATAGCAGTCAGCTGGGTAGCAGTGTTGCGGGTTCGAGATGAGAGGTATCGGCAAGCGTCCGAATTCCCAAGTCATCTGCGCCACACACTTAGACTTGTTGTTATGTAGGTTGGAGGACCTCGCACCCGCTCCCATCATGCACCTGGCCCTGTGGACACAGCGCAGCCGCACCGTGGGCCGAGTCAAGGGACACGTGGTGTGTTTCCTCTTCATGCAGCTGCAGTGGAACTGCTTTGAGTGTGGCAGTGTGTACGCACAGGTACACACACATATACACCCACACAAAGGCCAGAGGGCATAGTGTAGGTGGCATTTATTGCTGTATTGTAGGGCAAAGTGGGAACGTCAATACAATACAATACAATACATGCTGATTTTTATTGCGATTTCGCAACAGTTGCAGCTGTAACAAAGCGCTTAAGGAAACAGTTAACATCAAGTCAAATAATAAACACAACACTGGTCGCTGTTATTCTATACAGTCAAACCTCGGTTTTCGTCCATAAATCCGTTCCAGAAGGCTGTTTGAAAACCGAAATTGTTCGAAAACTGAAACCACGCTCTTTTTAAAATAAAAATGTTTACTGAACACGTCTGCTTACAATGGAAAGCAACACGAGGAAGCGTCATTTCCTCGTGTAAGGAAGGCGAGAGGAGTCAAATGGTGCATTCAAGTGCGCTCAGTTTGTTCGAGAACCGAAATTTGTTTGTCATCCGAGGCATAAAAACCTCAACATTTTTGGTCGAAAACCGAAGTTTGACTGTACTACAGAGCCCACAGCACTGTCTAAAATAAAAGTATTGCTTTGAAGTGAGTGGTCGTGCTCAATAGCATTTTTTTGGGTGGTACAGGGATGAGCAACTTCAACTTCCAAACCAGGTGTATGAACAAAATTTGCCACTTTTAATGCGGAAGAATATGTGCTCTTAATATATTTCATCAGGCATGGCAGGCTAATGGAACATTCAAAATTGTCTCGAGGGGTGATTGTGAACGTGAATGGTTGTTCGGTTCTGTGTGTGCCCTGCGATTGGCTGGCAACCAGTTCAGGGTGTCACCCGGGAGAGGCTCCATCACACCCGCGACCCTCGAGAGGATAAGCGGATTAGAATATGGATGGATGGATGGATAATACAATTCTCAATTCATGGATAAAAGACCCCGTGTCCTCTGATTTGATTGATTTATTTATTGTGCAATGGGCTCTCTTGCGCATCAATTACCATTCAAGGATGGCACCAAAACAAAAACAAAAAAACAGCACACCACCATTAAATGTAAGAACTCATTTTGTGCATTTTTTCCCCTCAAAATGTTAATAGAATTGAGGTACTATGTTTGACTCGTGTTGTTGTACGTAGCAGTACGAGACCCGGTATAAGCGTAACCAAGCCACATCTGCATTAATGCATCCATCCATTTTCCAATCTGCTTTATCCTCACAAGGGTCGCAGGGGTTGCTGGAGCCAATCCCAGCTGTCTTCAGGCAGTAGGTCGGGGGACACCCTGAACCGGGTGCCAGCCAATCGCAGGGCAACTGCATTTACTGATGAAAAAAAAACTACAGTCAACCCTGCGTACTTGCGATTTGGCCCTCACAGATTTGCATATTTTCTCATTTCTTTTGTTATATATCCCCAGTTTCGTGAGGATTTTTTTCCCCCTTTTCCCGTATTTTTTGTTGTAAGCGCACACTGAATATTTATCAGCGTCTTTTTGAAGAATTTTTTAGGTTTGAAAAAAATAACTTGTTAATTCAAATTATTGGGGGGGGGGGGCAACAACGGGGGGTTAATCAGTCTCTCAAAGTGTGGTCCTCTCTCTCTTTTTCTCGCTCTTAGTCATCTTGCAGTGGTCAGTGTCTCTCGCCCTCGGCTGTCTTTGACTGCACCGTCAAGTAAGTGTGCCACGTGATCGGCGACTGCTTACCTTGATGATGATGATGATGATGATGATGATGATGCTGGCGGCCAGGTTGGTCATGGAGGATGGCACAGGCCAAGCTCACGTCCAATTCGCCGGGGCGCTCGTGCGCCAGCTGCTGGGACTGAACGGTCCCCAGTGGGAGGGGCTTCAAAGGGCAGTGAAGGCCAGAGGACACATCCAAGTGCACCCCCGCGGGCGGAGCCAGGTCGGGTCGAACCCTCGCCTCCCGCCGCCCCGTCGACGACGGCGATTGGCCGCTCGTCAGTAAAACGCTTCCCGCTTCTTTCTTGCAGGCGTGCGACGACAGGCTCCTTGACTTCCTGTTGTTGTGCGCGGACGGCGTCAACTCGTTGTTTCTGACCTGCAACATAGACAACCAGGCCAAAGAAGGTAACACACACACAAACACAGACACACACACAGCACACACGGGACTTACAGACTAACGCGGGTGCATTACTCTCACACACAACCTCACACAAGGACAAGACACACACGCACACTCACTCACAAACATGTCGTGCTTGCACAAAAATACATACATGGAGATACAAACATAATACATGAACACAAAACACAGCGATAGACACAAAGATGGACTCAAACACACAAAATGGCTGCATGTGTCACCCGATGGATCTGTACTGCGGTTTGTTTCAGAGGTCAAAAGGTTGAGACGTGGCAAGAGGGACTTCCTGACGAGAATGGCGCCCCCCCTCAAACTCACCTGTCAACAAATTCACTGAGCAATGTCAATTCGTCTATGCTTGCTCTCCGTGGCAACAGCCAACAAAACAGAAAGTCACGTGATGTTTGCAAATGTTTAATAAAGTGAAGTGAAACAAGCTCTGAGTCCTTTTTTTTTTTCCACTCCCCAAAAAAAAAAAAAATCAACTTGGAAAGTTGGAGATGGGCCTTCCTAGTTACTGATGACAGCAGCAATTCTCTGCATTGTGATTGGCTCAAAATCCACTTTTGCTCTGGAGCTGTCGGTCAAGTCTAACATTGCAGCAGAAGCTTCAAGTCAACAAGATGAAGGCGCTGGTCTTTCTCGTCCTCTTACTCCGTTGCGGCGACGCCGCGGCAGACGGTAAATGTAGCGACCTGAAAGCAACACTTGAGTACAATTATCTTAACAGGAAATACCTTTGATAGAAGCTTAAGTCAGCTTTTAGAGTTTAACTTGATGAGATGTCTTTCGGTTTCTGACACTTGCTGTTTTCAAGTGTCAAAAATCATTTTCCAGTGTTAAATGTACGGAAGTATTGTAGAGACGTTTTTTTTTTTTTTTTAAATGAGTGGTTATTTTGATTAATTTCCCCGGGGTGCGCATTAGTTCAAGTTTTGCATGTTGCCATTTTATTTTTTTTAAATCAGTGGTTATTTTGATTTATTTTCATGTTTTCTTTCCCCCAGAGTATGCATGAGTTACATTTTTACCTGTGCGAAGTTACGTGGCCAGGAGACGAATAAGCCAATATAAAAACTTCCAGTGTGCGTATTAATAAATAAAGAAATACACATTTAAAGGGGCAGTTTGTAAAAAAAAAAAAAAAAAATTTCTTCCAATGTTGATTTATTTAATATGTTTTTGTTGTAAGCATATACTGAATATTCAATGAAACTCGCCGTGAAACATGCCATGTTTGTTGTTTTCAGTTACCAGGACAATGACCCGGAAGTACATCAACGCCATTAAAAAAAAAAGTTTGCGATATCTCGCAATCTTTGCGAGGGAATGCAAAGTTGTTGTTTTTTTCTTCCATGTCCCCTTAGGGCATGGGTGTCAAACATACGGCCCGCGGGCTGGAAGCGGCCCCCAAGGAGGTTCGATCCGGCCCCCCGGGATCATTTATAAATGAAATAAAAATGCATTAAAGACACAGAATGAATATTTTAACTAAAATGCAATTCGTGGATTATCCGCAAGGGAGGCACACTGTTTTGATCACAGTCGAAGACAACATTGTTTTGATCAGGGGAAGAAAACAGCAGTCTCAGTCTGTCACCGAGACAGACCAAACGCAGCAAATGATATGAAAGCGCCAATCAATGCTTCTTGAGACCAAAACAAAGGAAAGAGATGACATTTTGGTGATTCATAGCACAGTATGGTATAATGTTAATGGTTCGGCCCACTTGACATCTACCGAGTCCGTATGTGGCCCACAATGTGAAATGAGTTTGACACCCCTGCCTTAGGGGCTCCATAGAATGGCCATCATCTGTTGTGCTTGCCTTGGCCACGGGCAGATTAACCGAACTGTCTAAACGCCTCTTATCTCATCAGTACATCATGAATATTAGTTGTTCTTCACCTCAGATAAAGAAGATGACTGAGTCTTGTTCCATTGTCCCCATGTTGGCTAGTTCTGTTCATTTCTGTCCCTAACCCTAACCAGTGCTAAAAGGATTATAGAACATTACAGGAGACGCTAATTATGAGCATAAACCAAGCGGACCGAAAGTCTTAACTATGTGGTTGTTTCACATACACAAGGTATAACTCATATTTACTTGTTGCTTCAACTGCGAGTGGAATAGCTTGAAGCCTCTTTTCGAAACAACTTTTGACTATTTCCCCCAAAAAGCGGTGCTTATCGAGTTGTTTCACTGTCACCATATGGTACTTGTATCTCAAGTTAAAGCAAATAGAAATAGTCATAAGTTGAGTGACTCATATCTCAAGGGCACCAATGAAAGACAAATATAAACATTTTAGGTGCGGCGGGGGGCGGGGGGGTCGATTACTTGTGGTTTTTCACTGTTGGTGGTAGGGCTTGCGGGGGAAACGGCGAAGTTTATCCAAATGTATCGGTGCCTAAGCGCTTGAAAAGACAATCGTTGATGGGTCGCTTCTTCTCAGTCATCCACACAGAAATGCACATGATTGGCTGCTCTGAGACGGAAGGAGCATTTGACGTCTCTCTGGACGAGGAGGACGTGATCGTTGTCGATTTCATCGCAGAGAGGGTTGTGGATACACGGCCCAGCTTTGTGGATCACATCAGCTTTGGCAAAGATACTTTTCAGGTGGCAATGGGGAATCTAATCACATGCAGAAGAAACCTCAACATAACCCAGAAAGCATTGAAGGATCAGCCACTAGAATCTGGTACTGTAACGCCGCCAAGCCGAGTGTGTGAGAGAATGTGTGTGACAGACACACTGAGACACCGAAATATGGAGACACAAAGATATTGACACCGAACCACACAATCTATTGGCACAAACAAACATAAAAAGACACACATGGACAGAAAAATATTGAGACACACAAACATGAACACAAAGTTGGGCGCATGGAGAAATACACACACACACACACACACACAATATTGGGTGCCAACACACATGCATTTGTCTTTTCAGATCCTCCCTCCCATCCCATCATCTACCCGGAAGACAATGTGGCTCTCGGAGAGAAGAACTCACTCGTATGCCACGTGAGCGGCTTCTTTCCGGCGCCCGTCAAAGTTCACTGGACCAAGAATGGTGAACCGGTGGCGGGCGCAGGGACCCGCGCCACCAGCGCCTTTCCCGATAAGGACGGCTCCTTCCACCAGACCTTCCAACTGGACTTCACTCCCGCACAAGACGACATCTACTCGTGCGTGGTGGAACATCCGGCCTTGGAGCGACCACGCAACACCTTCTGGAGTGAGTGAGCGTCGCAAGCGAGCGCTCGGCTTGCCAAATTTTCCAGCTCGGAGATTTTTCCATGGGAAGCAAACGGCAATGTACAAAATCACAATCATCTTTCCCCATTGATATGAACGCAATGCCATTAATTCGTGCCAGCCTTCCCCTAAAAAGAACCAACACAAATTCTTGTCCGGTGTATTTTAATGAGGGGGGGGGGGGGATCACTTTATAATCGTGTATGTGATTAAAAAAACAAAATTGTAGACAGAATTGTAAACAAATGAATTGCCACGGTTCTTTCTTACTGGTGTACCTGCTTTGGTCACTTTGGGGTGGGGCTAAAAAGACAGATGTCCATTGAGTTGTCTCATCTCCTCTCTCAGTTCATCACTGCGGCAGTAATATTTCACTCTATGCCGATGATAAATAACGTGACTGTGGGTACTGTTATATCTGTCGAGATGTGTTGCTGCATCATTTGTGTTAAATCAGTTTCTTAAAGGGTTACAGCACCATAACATAAATTCTCATTTGTTTTAGCATTAAGCTAGTGGACTGATCAATGTTTTGGCATTTTCCATGTGTGCAGGTTATGTGAACAGCAAATACTTTGCATTTGTGTCATGTGAGGGTTTATGTTTATTAAAAACATTTGTGTTGTTTTTTTTTTTTCTATGGAGGGCTGGAACGTGTAATTGCATTCCCATTAATTTCACTGCAGAAAGATTACATGATTGTTTTGTGATTCAAGTGTGGTCACAGAGTAAATGAAACTGCTGTCTTGAAGCACCATGTAAATGTAATTCAAAAATTTGCCATCTGAACTTCCCTTGGAAATGGAGCGGTCCTTTTAAGCGCTAATGCTAATGCTAACCGCAACTTCCTTTTTCCAGCGGTGACGGTGAACCAGCCGGGTATCGGAGCCACCGTCTTCTGTGCACTGGGGCTGACTGTGGGACTTGTGGGCGTGGCCACTGGAACCTTCTTCCTCATCAAAGGAAACCAATGCAACTGATTGGCTGGCGCACATTATGTCCTCATTTTTTTTTTTTTCCTGCTTCAATAAAAAGTACAGAGAACCCCAGTGTATTGCAGAACATGGATGATTTTTTTTAAACCACAAAATGTACAACCAAACATTATGATTAGTGTTAAGGAATTTATTCCTTACTGTGATTTTATTTAGCCCCACTCTAGTTGGCTCTGAAAGAAACAAAGAATGTAGAATGTTGTTGGAGGTATTTCCGGCTCACTGTGCTTACAATCACCTTTAGTGTCCCTCGACCCCCACCACTTTTAAGGCCCCCTCCATAGGATTTGTTTAACATCAAAAGAACAACTGTTATCTCAAGTATCTGTGTTGCAGCTATTGCGGGACTGCGCCTTACTATGAGTACGATTGTTCCCAGTCTCTTTCGTGGGCATCTGTTCGCTCACCTGGAGCAATGTATGTAGTGTTAGATTGTATCTTCTTCCCCCTTGGTTGATTAACGGCTCCCAAGTGTCTCCTGTTGTCCCCCGACCCTTGGGAAGACCTTTTTTCTCAGGATGTATGCACAGCGGGGGTCTGCAACTTGCTATCACACCAAATGGTGGGTAGTGGTGTTCTGGTCACACCTCACCGCTCCCAACTTCCTCCAGCCACACCGGGTCAGATGACAAGTTACTTTCTTTGTTTCCGGGATTTGCATGAGAGGCGTACCTCCCCGCCTCTCATTATCATATTGTCTCTATATAATCTCATGAATGTGTTTGTCCTGGGCTTCCTGACGAAATCTGAGAATCTCAGGAGCCCGAATCGATTCGTGTTGCGTTGTGATAAACTGAGAAAAAGACGACGTGGTGTTGGGTCTTCTTCCACCTTATAGAGAAATAAAAGAACCTGTGTCCAAGGAGGGCAGTAAGGAATTGGACAGCTCCCCTCCTCTACATTAGGGATGGGCCAGTACCGATAGCAGATATCGGTAACAGTCTCATATTGGCCATTGTGTTTTATTGTTTTTGTTCCTGATTGTAAAGTGTCCTTGGATGTCTTGAAAGGCGCTTATAAATAAAATGTATTATTATTATTATTTTAAGGTACTGGGTACTTGTGGAGGCTGCCTAAATCAACTACCAATACTTAAGCCAAAACAAATCTGGCATTGAGTAAGTCCTCCTCAGTGGTAGGTGGCGCTATATTGTGATGAATATTAAACAAGGAAATTGTGTTAAATTAATGTTTTTTATACAAAAATAGGAGGTACTGATACTTTGTATCAGCGAGTACTCAGGTTGAATACTGTACTCATACGATCATACCTCGGTTTGCGACCAAAATCCGTTCCAGAAGGCTGTTCGAAAAGCGATTTGTTCTAAATCCGAAACTATTAGCTCATGATTAGGGGCTAATAATACACTATGCAGAAATAACAAAAAAAACAGATTTGTGTAAATCACAACAAACACGCCTGCTCACAATGAACGTCACACGAGGAAGCGTCACTTCCTCGTGTATGGAAGCCCAGAGGAGTCGAGTGGCGTATTTGGGTTTGCTCAATTTGGTCGAAAACCGTTTTTTCGGCCGTAATCTGAAGCATAGAAAAGTCTTGAAATTTCTGGTCGAAATCCGATTTAGTCGATAACGGACACGTTCGAAAACCGAGGTTAGACTGTAATGACCCCAAAAAAAGTGGTATTGGACATTTCTAATTACAAAGACACAAATTCACGAAACTTAACGCGAAGATAACAAACAAAATTGGCATTGATACCGTAAAACCTCAAAACCTACACTGTATTGCGAAAAAACTTGGCAGTACTGTGGGGGCACAAAGGACGAACCAACAATTATCTGGGGTTCACTGTACATATTCTTGTGATTCCAATGCTTGTTTGCCAATTTTATTTTTTTTTGCATCTTGAAGACGGCAAAAATAAAAGGATGGCCCTCTCTGTTTTTTGGTACTTTTGTATCCGATTCAATTACTCTTCCGAATGCACAGGGTTTTTATCACACTGCCCAAAGTTGAATGTGTGGTGTGGGATCATGTGCAATCGAATAATTGCTCCATTTTTCTTCAACGAGACATCAATTTCTGCCAATGTTTACCTTGACCTTTTAACTGAATATGTGGCACCACAACTGAATGAACTTCAACCAGCAAGATGGTGCACCACCACATTGGGGGCTGTATGTTCGTGGGTTCCTCAATCAAACATTTCCAGACCGGTGGATTGGAAGGGATGGGCCAATTCCTTGGCCGCCACGTTCACCAGATATCACTCCCCTGGACTTCTTTCTATGGGGCCATGTTAAAGATATCATGTATCGAACAAAGGGACATTACTAACATATAGCAAAGGATTACTGATGCCATTGGCACAATTGATGAGGCTGCGCTACAGCGAACATGGCAAGAAATCGAGTACCGTCTTGATGTGCTTTGTGCAACTAATTGTGCCCATGTAGAAGTGTATTAAAAGAGGTTAAAATAAACTTTAATAAACGCTGAATACAATAGAACAAACTTGAATAAAATATCTAATCAATTGCATTTTTAATACATTTTTGAAATGGTAAAGAGACTTTATGGACACCCTGTATTTACGGGATTCAGATTAGACTGGATCCAGTGACTGGTGACAAGTTTGTGCTCAGGTTGGCGAACTCGTTTGCCTGGCAACAACTGACGCACGTCACGTGACCGGGCGCTTCTTTTTTTTTGAAGCGTCAATTCCTCATTCAAGCACAGTTCATTTTTCTGGACTTCGGGATATGGCTACGTTTGCTCGGGTCGCCTGCCTCCTTTTCCTCACCTTCTACGTGACAGGTACGTGTATTTTCATACAACTACATGCACTATACGCATCAGTGCTTTTGAGCGTCGGAAGTGACAAGAGTTCACAAAGTAGCAAAACATGCGACTCTACGTTGCCGCACAGCACTTTTGTTAAATCACCCTCTCACCGCAAACAAAAGAAGTGGGACTGAAAAGTTTTTAAAAAAATTTTAAATTGCGACTACACATTCAGCATTGTACACACAAAAAAAGTGAACTTAATCGGATGAAAATTGTCAGAGTGAAATAATTTGTTTGGGCAGATGGCTACCTGTGGCATGTGGACACTGGTTGTGTGTTCAACTCGAGTGACCAGAATGACATCGAGTACTTCGAGATTTACAACTACAACAAACTGAAGCTTTTCCGCTTCAGCAGCACTTTGGATAAGTACGTCGGCTACACAGAGTTTGGCATCAAGCAGGCTACCGCCTTCAACAACGACAAAGACATCATCGCCGACGTCAGAGCCAAGAAAGAATACCTTTGTTTAAACAATATTAAGCTTGACTACGAAAGTGCGCTCACCAAGTCAGGTACAAAAACATGATAATCAGCCGCCGAAGAGAAGCACAAAACGTGCGTGTCTGTAATAACATACCTGGCGTCTGGAAAGTATTTGCAGCTCTTATGTTACAGTCGCCTTTCCCAAATGAAAATGGATTCAATTTATTTCTGCACTCAAACAAATCCGTCATGACAACACGACGATAAGAGAACAAACCACATTCGGCGGGTCAACGAGTTCTCAAAATTTTTTTTACACCACGTACAATTTTTAGCTCTCCAAGTAGCACCATTATGAGCAACATTAAAACCATGAAAAAGGTTATAGTTGATGTTATTGTAAGTTACTTTAACATGATGCAGTTTGAATATCACACTGATTAAAATTTACTTTACGATTAATTTAAAATGATATATATTAATACGTTTAATAAAAATGACATCTTAACAGGACTTTTGTAAGCGGGTTAGCGGGATCCTGCAGACCATTATCACACCCGAACAATCATTGGTTGAGTCCAGACTAGGGCCTGACGAATATGGATATTTTGAGTCTGGCAGAATAAAATTGTTATCATTAATTAATCTGGTGAATAATTAAATCTGTAATAAGGATAAAATAACTATCCCTTAAAAATAACTTCTTTTTTTTTTTTTATCCCTTAACACTTAGAATACAGATATGAACTACCGGGAGAATATTCCACTCTGCATAATATGCGGCGATGGATGAGTCGTATTTTTCATGCACTTTTTATTTGCGGTGTATTTTATTTTGAAGGCACGTGTAAACATTGCCATAGCGACCAGAGAGTGTTGCGGCCGATCACTCGTGTCATGATTCGTGATTATTATTATACTGTATTACGAAAAGACCACAGGTTTTCATGCATGTCATATCATATTACAGTATTTTGTTGTATTCATCCGGACATAAGTGCCGGTCCCTGAAAATATTGTGACATTAAACCGGTCCTTGGCGCAAAAAAAAAAAAAAAAAAGGTTGGGGACCGCTGCTTTAGGATTTGACTTTTGTGGTGAGCAAAAATAAAGAAATAAACGGAATCCATTTGGGAGTGCGGCTGTCACAAAGTGTGGGGAAAATTGAAGTGCTGCAAATCCTTTCGAGCAACGCTGTTCATCGGAAAGCCAGGCGCTTTTACTTGCGTGACCCGTTGCAGCCAAGCCTTACGTCAGACTTCACTCGGAGTCTCCTCCGGAGGGCTCCCACTCCGCCATGCTGGTGTGCATCGTCTACGACTTCTACCCCAAGCAGATCCGCGTCAACTGGCTGAGGGACGGCCAGGAAGCCACGGGCGAGGTGACCTCCACCGACGAGATGCCCGACGGCGACTGGTACTACCAGGTCCACTCTCACCTGGTCTACACGCCGAAGTGAGTCCATTCGCCGTCGCACCGTGACATTCGGCGGCCATGAAAACCAAGTAACGGTTGGCATTTTGTTTCCAAGGTCCGGAGAGAAGATCACCTGTGTGGTGGAACACGCCAGCCTTGAGAAACCTCTGCATGTGGACTGGGGTAATGCTCGTCTGGCTCAACCGCCTCGTTCTCACTCACCTGTTCCGTATCAACCGCGGTCTCTCACTCGAAAGAAGTAATTCCGTGTGGTATCAGGATCATTAGTGGTTCAAGGGCTCCCTCTAGTGGTCACTGCCTAATTACAACACAGTTGTAGCAAGCTTTTTCATTCCATCTTGATATGTATGTACAGATCGTTTAATTTAAAAACAAAACAAATCAACCTGCATTATGTTACAGCTACTTTTTGTAAAAATAAATTCAGTTCGTTTCTAATGTTACAACTGATATGTCATTTTCTCTTGAAACATTTTGACTTTTCATTTTTTGTAAAACGACATATTTTAATTGTAATAATACAACTTTATTTTCCCCCCAAATTGAGCTTATGTTGAGATTGTTCACATTAACTTTATGCTCGACACCTTTATTTCTGTAAAGCGGGGGTCTTAAATCCTGTTTTTTCGTTGAGAAACCGCCGTCCTGCCCGGCTTCCATTGTTCCCCGCCGCAACGCACCTGATTCAGATGATTAGGATTGTTATCCAGCCTCTCCGGACCGTGCTGATTATCTGATCATTTGAATCAGGTGTGTTCAGGTGAAAAATAGGACGGTGGCCTTTGAGGAACATTATTGAAGACCCCTGCTGTAAAGTTATTGAGTTTTTGCTTGGAATATTTTGACATCATTCTCATATAGGATACATCTGACATGTAACATTCGAACTTGTTGTTGCTTTGTTTTTCAGTTTTCTCTTTTTTGGTGTGATATTTTTTTGTACTCTGCATTGTAGTCTGGAATAATCCCCCCCCCCCCCCCCCCCCCCGCCTCCCATTTACATATTGAGTTTATACTGTCAACCAACCCGAGAGATGTTTTCCCACACGGTATCACAACTTTGTTCATTTTGTTTTCAATTTGAAGTTTTGAAAATCAACTTTAGGGATAAAACATTTCATTTTGATAAAACATTTCACTCTGCCACGCTACTGGATTTAAACGTTGGCTACAATGGCGGTCGGGCCGGAGCTAAATATTTTTCAAGATGCTCCGTGACGTTATGAATTTGAAAAGCACCGCTCGAACATGTCTGAGTCGCTCATCCGTATCACTCTGGTGTCTCTCTCTTAACTCATCTGTCTCACTCACCTCTTTGGTTGTGTGTGCAACTTGGCTCCGGGTAGATCCGTCCCTCCCTAAGTCGGAGAAAAACAAGTTGGCCATCGGTGGGGCTGGACTGACTCTGGGTGTGGTCCTTTCCCTGGGAGGCTTCTTGTACTACCGCAAGCAGTGTCGCGGTAAGACTTGCTCCGCGTGTCATGTGATTCTTCTCCTTCTTCTTGACTCTTCTTCTCGAATTCTGGACGCAGGTCGCATTCTGGTTCCCACCGACTGATTCGGCTGCTGGACCAACCCGCTTGGGCTTTGCCGCATTTGATCAAGATTGTACACGTTTCTGCTCGCACTGAGTGATCAATAGATTGGATTGGTTGCTCATCATTTTAGCTTTATGAGACAACTCAGAGTCACTGGCTGCCGATTTGTTCTGCTTAACTGACTCCAGCTCTCACCCAATGATTTGCCTCACTGCACTTGACGACTAGCCTTTTATTATTAAAATAGTCCAGATGAGAAATGACATGATCAGACGACGACAAACCAGATCGGGGAAGACTAGGATAGACCATTACGATCTGGACTAGTCTCCAGCAGACCAGACTAAAACAGTGTAATCAAGTCAACAACATACCGAACAAGACCAGGCTAGATGGACTACTACAACAGGCCACATTAAATTTGACTTGCACAGAACAGACAAATCGACCACATGCTGGACTAGGACAGTCTAGACCCAGGGTAGGCAACTCCGGTCCTAGAGAGCCGCAGTCCTGCTTGTTTTAGAAGTTCCCTCTTCCAACACACCTAATTCGAGGGATCAGGATCGTTATCGGGCTCTTACAGAGCTTGCTGATGAGCTCTGCGTTTGAATCAGGTGTGTCGGAGGAAGGGGAAACTTTGAAAACAAGCAGGACTGCGGCTCTCTCGGACCCGAGTTGCCGACCCCTGGTCAAGACAAAACAAAGCAAACCCAGATGAGACTACAAGAACGGTACAGGACAGACTACAACAGATGCAACAGCCAACACCATCCTACTACGGGCCAGATAAGACGCGCATGCAACTCGCCCGCCCAGCAAAAGACTACAATCAATCACTCTCGAAAAGATCAGTGAAGAATATAACAGGATCAGTCAAGATTAGCACAGATCAGCAGACAACCACAACAGACCACCAGACTAGACCAAAACAGACCCTCACAGCACAAGACTACAATAAATCAAACTAGAAACTTCAGTGAAGAACAAAACAAGATTAGACAAGACTACAACACACCTGACTAGAAGGGTGGTGGAGGACCAGACCAGATTAGACTTGGCTACACCAGATGAGATCAGGCTAGATTACTTTTTTTTTTGCTTATGAATAAACTTCAGTGATTGTGATGTGTTGTCTTTTTGTGTGTGTGTGTGTGTGTGTGTGTGTGAGAGCGAGACGGTAAAGCGGTTGAGGACTTCAAGACCGGAAGCCAAAAAGTAAAGAAAAGCCGTTTGAGCATTTATTCTGATATTAGTACACTCTTTGTCCTCATTTGTCAAACAAAAATTCCCATTAGGAGAATGAAATGTGAGATAATCAGGAAAAAATAGTCACAGCCTCATCCGCCCAACTCATTCTGAGTAGCGTAATTGTTTAAAAAAAAAAAAAAAAAGGAGAGTGCCTTTAGGTCACTTGGCCTGCTGCGGAATTGCAATACATTCGCACAAAGCCATGATTCAGGAGACTTGGCTTTTAAAAAATTTTTTTTTTTTTTTAGCAATTTATTCCAAGATTTCCACAAATTCATTTGCCGTTTTTTTCTTCCCGCCGACGCAGCGGCACGGGAGGAATCATTGGGAAGTGTCGATTGACAGTCGTCGGCTGTTCATGTTCGCTCACCGAGTCTCTGTGCTGTACAGTGGAGGTGGCGGAGCCAGTGCGGTGGCCACAGTGTTGCACAAAGGAATTGTGGGAGGTGTAGTCCATGTGGGAGGTGGGGGGGAGGGGGGGGGGGGGCGGTGGTTCGGACATGGCCCAGCAAAGCATCTTGTGATCTCAAAGCCCTGAATTCACTCTGTGTGTGTGTGTGTGTGTGTGTTTGAGCCCCATTGTTGTATTTACACACTCACACGGTGTGTGTATATAACATCCATCAATGAATCAATCCAGAAATAAATAGCAGAATATAAACACATTACCTACACTCTACACTGATCATACTTTGCCCACTCCTGCGTTGCCATGGATACTCATCATGTGCACAGGAGTGAGGTGGGGGGGTGGGGGGGTCTTTTGTGCAATCAGAGCCGGTCGCGGGTCACCACCCAGATGTACGGGCCGCTCTGTTCCTCGATGACCACTTTGACCTGGTGGTACACTTCCTCGAAGGTGTCCCCATGCACGATGGCTGCACACGCACACACACACACACGCGTTAAAAGCTGGACAGTCACGCCCACAAACAACGTCAACGGGCAGCGCGTCCAGTGTACCCGCTACCCTCGTGAGCATAAGCGGCTCAAAAAATGGCTTGGATGAATGGAAGTTCCATTTTTTTGTCCATTGTCCATCTTTTATCTCTTTCTATTGAACTCCAGAGCAATTTTCTGACATGCATTTGTTGGAATCGGTTGAACTGCCTGGCAGAATTATTATTTTTTTATGTTCTCTTGCATTTCATTATGAATTCAAACCTTTCAGCATTAAAAGAGATGTTTTCGGTATCACAATTTCTAAGAAATGTAATAGCCTCAAGTTATTGATTAAGGGCATTTCAGAAGAGTAATTTAGATCAAGTGTATGTATGGCCTGTCAATCTCATTTTTGTCACGGGCCACATTTTAGTTACCGTTTTCCTGGCAGAGCAGTTATGACTGAAACCATATGAAGAAGTCAAGAATAAATGTTGATTCACCCATTGTTTAAGTTACTGAAATAAGAAAATAGAGAACAAGAAAATGCTTACAGCATCACTCTTATTTACAGAGATGAAAGTGGACTTTTCTGGAAATTCCGGGGGGAAAAAATATTATACACCGTCATTTCTGGACGATAGACCGCACCTGATTATAAGCCGCACCACTACATTTTTAAAGGAAAAAAAAACATTTTGTACACACATAAGCCGCACCTGTCTATAAGCCGCAGGTGCCCATATTGTTACATGAGATATTTACAAAGAAAGACGGTACACAGGCGGCCGTTAAAAAAGTCTTTATATAGGCCGCTTCATTAAATAAGCCGCAGAGTTGAAAGCGTGTGACAAAAGTCGCGGCTTATAGTCCGGAAATTACGATATATATATATATATATATATATATATATATATATATATACCCGCGACCCTCGTGAGGATCAAGCGGTTCGGAAAATGGATGGATGGATATATATATATATATATATATATATATACAGATATACACACACACACACACACACACACCTGGCCGATCACGCATGAATTAGTTTACACAAAAGGCTATTCAAATACTCGACATTCAATGATTACTCTTCCTTTTGTGTGCACATGTGCACCCTTCGTAGCTTCCGTTCTCGCCGAAATTTCGAAATCTCCGAGATATGGCGAGGCCATGAGAATGCGAGGCGAGGGTATTACTGTTGTGGCGACGCCACTCAAGCTAAGCGCGCCTCAGCAGTAGATAGTCCGCTGCTCTCTGCTGCGCGTGCTTCAGCGCGAACATGTACGCAAGCGCGTCTTTTGATTTCAACCAATCGGCGCCGACGCAACCGACGTCACACACGACAACAGCTAAGCTAAGCTAGCCGAGACGACACTCGAAGTCGGACGGACACGTTTTTCTGCCAATCCGTGTGTTTCCCTTTTTGTCCAAATATATATTTTTACGACAACAACTGTCTTGTCCACTGCATCTTTTATTCGTTCCACTGAGGTTTAGCAAGTGTGTTTATAAAGAGGCGAAAATCTCTTTACTGTTACTAGTGTTAGTGTCTCAACATGGCTACGCTCGTGAAAGCAAACGAACTCAAACGCGTGTTCGTTCAATGTTGTCAACTAATATCCGGATTAATTTTAGGCAATTTTTCCTCAGTTTTCAGAAAAATGTGAAAATCCGGAGGACTTTCATCTCTGAATTTATTACAAATTCAGCAAGCGATTTCAGCAAGCATCATGAAAGTTGCTATCTTTGATTTGCTTTCGCGGGCCACATAGAATGATATGGCGGGCCAGATCTGGCCCCTGGGCCTTGAGTTTGATACCTGTGGACTAAACTATTGTACAAAAGACACATAACCGAAAAATTGAAGCGCTGTGAATACTTTCCGGGTGCGCAGTAGCCAGCAAACATATTTACCAGTGAAACACTCGAGGAAGTCCTGTTCCATTTTGATGGCTCGATCCAGAACTTTCCTGGCCTGGTCCTCAGACAGACGCTTGTTCAGGTCACTGCACACAGACACAAACGCATCAAATGAGAAGATTTCCTGACCGGTCAGCAGGTGGCTTGACGGACTAACAGGATGTTCTCCAGAGATCGCGGTCGGATGAAGATCGCGATGGGGTGGAGCTGAGCGGCCTGCAGCCTCCTGACGGCGTTGGCTGACACATCCAGGATGCAGTGCTTGCCCTACACAGACGCAGGCAAACAGTAAGCCCGATAAGAGAACGCGTATGCAAGCATCGTCATGGCAACCCGAAGTCTGCCCAGCGGCGGCGTCATCGGAGCGAGGGGAGCGTCTCACCTGGCGGGCAACCTGTCTGACGCTTTGCACCGACGTGCCGTACAGGTGGTTGTTGTATTGACCCGCCTCGATGAAGTGATGCGACTGGATGTCGCGCTCCATCTGTTCGCGGGACGCCACAAAGTGGTAGTCCCGACCGTCCACCTCGTAGTCCCTCCGGGGGCGAGTCGTGTCTGCAGAGGTTACGAGGAGGTCACATATGTGCATTGCAAATTTGATTGTATTTTTATTTTTTTAAGTTGGGAAATAATTCAACTGCTGTGTAAGTTACTGTAATGAGAGGTTTGGTCACAAGGAAATCTCTCTTATTTGTTACGTATGAGAATTTGACATTTCGGTACAGATTTTAGCAAGCGCCATGGAAGTTGATTCGCTTTCGCGGGCCACATAAAATGATACGGCGGGCCAGATCTGGCCCCCGGGCTTTGAGTTTGACACCTATGTACATGGACACATGAACAGCACAAATGATCAGATCAGCTCCTTACAAAGGATAAAGAAGATACGACTGAGAGTACTTACATTGAATGTGTTCAAATATCAGTTGCTATACATTTCCCAATCTATGTTAGCATTAGCATTGGGCTAGCGGATTAAATGCTAAGATGTGCTGGTTTTAATAACACGAGGTGTAATTCTTCAAGTGGTAGGTTTAGTTTGACAGTAAACCTCAACTAGGATTTATAATAAACAGCTTGAAGGCTATTTTTTTTCGAGAATTCTTCACCATTTGCCAAAGTGCCGCTTTCTTGTCAAGTGATTTGACCCGACGGCCACTATACAGCGCTCATATTTTGCTTGTCGAATCAATCAAACTGCCCAAATGATGGCTTTTTTTTTTTTTTCCTCAGGCCAATTTGAAGTGAAGGCACCACCGTAATTCACGACTCCGTCAAGTTGAGTTTTAGCCGAGCGAGTCGCGCATCCCTCACACTCACGTGGTACGCAGGAGCCGAACTTGTCCGGGAAATCTGTGAGCAGGTCGTCGTTGACTCGGTCTTTGGTGGGTCCCAGGACGATGATGGGTCGGGCGTAATCCACTGCGGAAACAGCGGTTAGTGGGCCGTCATTTTCACTCGCTCACGTTTTACTCTTTGTCAGTGAGAAAAATCGTGGAACACCTTTTTGCTTTCTTTGGATGTTTTTTCTAGTTGTACTGATACCCTCGATATATACCTGTCCTTTTGTAAAACGGGTCACTTGCCAATGAACCCCAACCTATTCACTGATTTACTAAGCCCCGCCCACCTCGCCCAACCCACCTTCAGTCTGCGCCACCGCCTCGTAGCTCTGGACCAGCCCTGCAGCAGGAAACCACAACAGTTACACACTGCCAATTCATCCCCTCATTGAATTTGTCATCACCGCACAACTTGCCTTGAGGTTTCATTCGGGACCACTCCTTCCTCTCAACCCTAAAACACACACACACACACACACACACACACGGCATCAGTCGCAAAGCCAAGCCAGACACGAGGGTTGTCTGCAGTTGTTCACCTGTGTTTGGACGGAATGTATCCCAGCTCCTCCAGCTCCCCCTGTTGGTTGACCCGTCTGGCCTGCCACCATTCGTCGTCCGAGCTGTCAATCACATGAAGCACCTCCCCAAAGTTAAAGTCCAGGGCTTGGGACAGCACGCCGCAGTCCCACGTCTTGTCGTAATCGAACAAGGCCCTGTGACACAAAAGGATGGCGTCGACGCCTTGCTGAGTTACTTCCTGGGTGTGTGTGGGTGTGTGTGTGTGTGTGTGTGTGTTTTACCTGACGTAGAAAGTCCGGTTGGCACGCAGGCTTCCTGGCGAGTTGTTCATCATCTGCTCACGCAGGTCGTGGATCTTGGCTTCAAAGCGGCTATATTCTACACACATCCACACAAAAACAGAAACACCCGCACAAACAGGCAGACACACCCAAAGAAAAGCAAAGATGGACACGGTGACTTTGAAAGCACACTTGATATCAACAAGCTGATGGTGCGTACACGAGCGCGAGTGCACTCACCCTCGGGTCTGTACTGTGTTACTATGGTAACCGTTTGACCTGCGTTCTTGAGAGCGGCTGCGGCCTGCTCATGCGTCGCAAACCTGAGATCCACGCCATTCACCTGCATACACACACACACACATACATACCGTCGCTCAAGGTGTGATGTCACAGCGACGGCGGGCGTGTATGTGTCACACGCACGCTGAGAATCTGGTCGCCCTTCTGGAGTTCTCCGCTGAGGTCCGCCGGTCCCCCGGCGAGGATGAAGGAGATGAAGATCCCTTCGCCGTCTTCGCCGCCCACGATGTTGAAGCCCAGGCCACTGGCGCCACGCTGCACGCACACGCGGCGGGGCTCTCGGCCGTAGTCGTCCTCGACCATCATGCCGCGGTGGAGCGGCGAGTAGCGGCGCGGGGACGGCGGCGGGAGGGCTTGTGGGTAATCGCACATGTAGTCCGGCTCCATGTAGGCTACATGGGGGAGACGGAAACATTTCCACACGCTGCCAGGACAGGATGCAAAAGACGGACGGCGTGAATTGCATTCGTTGAAAAGCTGTTGATCTACCACTCATTTTGAATGTTTTTTTTGTTTTTATTTTGGGGCCACTCTTGACACATCTTGAATTCATGTAATTGTTGGGTCAAAAAATATGCATGTATGGAGTAATAATCTCCCCCATGCATTTCATGTGCCCTCCCTAAAGGCTGGGCTCGGTTCTGCCTCTGCTATTAGCCTCTCTCCCACGGCATCATGCACGGACTCTGCTTTTTTTCTGGTGGTGGTGGATGCGGGGGATTGGGAGACTGGGACGGGAGTGTTTTAAAAAAATGCGCACTGATGGGGACGGAGGACAATTCTTTATGAATAAGGACGAGGGACGCTGACGGAAGGGTACCCGGCTCGCGGATGGAGGACGGATCGGCAAATAGACTAAAGTGCTGATTATCGCATCATCCATCCATTTTCGGATCCGCTTTATCGTCACAAGGGTCGCGGGGGGTGCTGGAGCCTATCCCAGCTGTCTTCGGGCAGTAGGCAGGGGACACCCTGAACCAGTTGCCAGCCAATCGCAAGGCACACAGAGACAAACAACCATCCGCGCTCACACTCACACCGTGGGACAATTTTGAGTGTTCAATCAGCCTGCCATGCATGTTTTTAGAATTCGGCAGGAAACCGGAGTACCCAGAGAAAACCCACCGGGAGAACATGCAAACTCCAAACAGGAAGGCCGGAGCCGGCATCGAACCCACAACCTCTGCGCTGTGAGGCCACTCGACCAGCAGGCCGCCTATTTTTATTATTGTTATACAGTCAAACCTCGGTTTTCGTCCATAATCCGTTCCAGAAGGCTGTTCGAAAACCGAAATTGTTCGAAAAGCAAATCCACGCTCTTTTTTAAATAAAAATGTTTACTGAACACGTCTGCGAAAATCTCTTTACTGTTACTAGTGTTAGTGTCTCAACATGGCTACGCTCGTGAAAGCAAACGAACTCAAACGCGTGTTCGTCTGCTCACAATGGAAAGCAACACGAGGAAGCGTCACTTCCTCATGTAAGGAAGGCGAGAGGAGTCAAATGGTGCATTCAAGTGCGCTAAGTTTGTTCGAGAACCGAAATTTGTTCGTCATCCGAGGCTCGAAATTTTTGGTCGAAAACCGAATTGGGCAAGAACCGAGACATTCGAAAAACGAGGTTTGACTGTATTATCGCATCATCATCATATGAAATTGTAAACTTGGTTCAACGGTGTCGTAAGACACAAAACGTGTGCTCTAGTCTATCGACTATTTGTCTTGTCTGAAACACGGAAATAGATTTTTCGAGTATATGGGCTGTCTTTTGCGACGTTCCCACATCATGCAATGGCAATTCATATTTTGGATCGCTCCCAAAGCAACGGCTGAGATTCACCACTTGTGAAAAGTTTTGATACGCTGCGAGTGTGAATAGTACAGCGCAAACATGCACAGTACAGTTGATGCCGCCGCTCATTTCAACATTGAACACGGTTATTTCGACAGCGGACGTACAGCTGGTGAGGTCCGGAGGGCTGAATCGCTCGGTCGGGTGGATGTAGTGCGAGGTGGGCGTGACCACCTTCAAGTAGACCACCTCTCCCGTGTTTTTCAGGGCCGAGACGGCGTCTTCGTGCAGGACGTCCTCCAGAGACAAATGGTTGACCTACAGGGGTCAAAGCTCGGCAGTCAGGTGGGTTTGGCACAAGTGGATGAAAATACAAACGAAGACGCAGACTTGTACAGTCAAACCTCGGTTTTCGAACGTCTCGGTTCTCGACCAAAAATGTCTATTTTTTTTATGCCTCGGATGACGAACACATTTCGGTTCTCGAACAAACTGAGCGCACTTGAATGCACCATTTGACTCCTCTCGCTTTCCTTACAAGAGGAAGTGACGCTTCCTCGTGTTGCTTTCCATTGTAAGCAGACGTGTTCAATAAACATTTTTATTTTAAAAAGAGCGTGGTTTCGGTTTTCGAACAGCCTTCTGGAACGGATTATGGATGAAAACCGAGGTTTGACTGTATTAATTAAATATAAATCCACACAGAGACACAGACAAATAGAGACAGAGCTTGCGTACGGCCAGGATCTTGTCGCCGATCTGGAGCCGCCCGTCCCGCTGCGCCGCGCCGCCCTCAATGATCTTGGTGACGTAGATGCTGTTGTCGCCGGGGACGTGCTGGTTGCCGATCCCGCCGGCGATGCTGAAGCCCAGACCTGCAGCCAAAATATCTCAAAATCCTTCCTTTCCAAGCGGGGTCAAACTCAGACGTCCGCATTACGACCTTTGGGTCCCTTCATCAGCTTGATCTTGGCGACGTGCTCGCTGAGCGGACGTCGCCTCAGGATGTAGAGCCGCACCACGGGCCCCGCCTCTTTCAGGGCCTCCACGGCCACCGAGTGCGTGACCTCGCGCACGTCCACGTCGTTGACGAACACGATGCTGTCGTTCACCCTGTGAACGGACGCGCAAACATTGATGTGTGCGCGCGCCCGCGCGCATGCATGCGTGTGCGTACCTCAGACGTCCGTCCTGTGCGGCGGCTCCTCCGGGGATGATCTTGGTGATGAAGATGGACGGGTCATCTCCAATGTGAGGGTTGTCGGTTCCTCCTGCGATGCTGAAGCCCAATCCGGAGTTTCCCTGCACACGCACGCGTGAGGGTTAAACTTCTAAACCTCAAACTACTGCGTTGAGATAAAAGCAACAATAACAAAAATGAATGCAAATGGCAATTCATCCAGTCCAGCCTCCGAAAACAAATAAAAGATTCACAACTACAGTAGGTGACCCAGTAAGCTACTGTAAATATTACACATTTTTTGCAGAGGATAAAGAATATATGCTTGTGGGTTCTACAGCCATTGCAGCATCATCTGTGTTAAAATACCTGTACTGTAAAATCCCATGCATAATATGCATTCCCCCCCCCAAAAATGATCAAAAATGTGGCGGGGGGGGGGGGGGGCTATATTATACAATGGTGTTAACATGACACAAAAAAATTGACCTTTTTTAGACATTTACCAGTGCCTGGACAATACCTGGACCGGGGGTCGGCAACACGCGGCTCCAGAGCCGCATGCGGCTCTTTAGCGACATCTAGTGGCTCCCTGGAGCTTTATAAAAAATGTTTGAAAATGGAAAAAGATTTTGATAGTAGGCTAATATAGCTCAAACAGATATAGATACATGTTGCAGCTCTGAAAAAGGAGAGCTGTGGTGTTGTTGTTTTTATAAAAAACGTACACTTTATTTATGCTTTTAACAGTCTTGACAAACACAGACACGTCTGCGTCCGACTCCGTGCCTTCTCTCTTCTCGTGCAAATCGAGAGGCGTTCAAAGACAGCCTCAGAAAAACGGAAATTAATGATCACTTCACTGACACTAAGAAAAGCGAAAACAATGAACCAAAACAAAAAATCAAGCGAGGAAATTACAAAATAAATTCTATGGGGGTGTTTGTGAACACACAACAAAGGAATGAATAACAAACAATTCTGAGACAGTCCAGTCTCCTACATACATACAGCATGTGTTTCCCCTTCATTGTGAGTTTTATCGAAGGCTTTTATTTTTTTGCGGCTCCAGACATATTTGTTTTTTTTGTCCTATATGGCTCTTTCAACATTTTGGGTTGCCGACCCCTGACCTAGACGCTGCAGCACCAAAACTTCATGCTATGCATAACGCCGCCAATTCGCTATAAAGGCCCACTTCAAAATACAACTTTCTCAACCAAATAATATCCGGACATCAATCCCTAGGTAAGCTTTTGTTTGAAGTTGTCCCCATCAGTGTGTCACGGCATAAAGGTTGACTTCACTCGTTTTCCAGACGCTGAGGCAATGCCGTTAACCGTTGCGATTTGCGACTGCCTTTAAGGACACAAACGGCATCCTGAAAAATATTCCAATCTCTGACTGCGCCTGTTGCCGGTCTTGAGTGGCAGCCGAGCTAGCAACGCTGAAGAAGACAGCTGTCGGATTACTTTTCGAACGCACTTTATGAGACATAAATGATTCTGCACACTTTGATGCTGACAGCGTGACACAGTTGCCGTTCCTACTCATAACTTTATAACAAAGTAGGCTTTCTCAAATGTGCTTTTAGCTGGCAAAAACCGCGCCTGTGGATGTGCCGTTACTTCGCGGACAAGTGGTGCGTTTATGAGCTTGTACATTTGAAAGAGCTAATTTGGCAAGCTCATTACAACTCCTCAGCTAGCAAATTTAGTCATGAGCACTCGTGCCTGAAAGTCAACACAAATTGCCCGAACTTCCCAAATCCCCCAAGTGAGGTCACTCGTATGTCAAGGTATGCTGTTAAATAATTTAGGATCAATGAGATGCCAGCAGAATGGAAAAGTTTGACACTGCTAGCATGAAAGATGCTACTTAAACCTATCCGGGATTATGGTGTTTCGTAATTTCAGATATATTTGTTCCTAACCAGTTTTCTTCTGGAAAAAATATACAAGCATTATTTGTGTGTGACAGCAAATATGACGAAGAAGGTCCGCATCTGTGTGCCTTTGTGTATGCATGATGTACGTGCATGCTTACCCTCTCGAGCGTGATCTCCTCATACTCCAGCTCTCCTTCGGATCCGTTCATCTGCGAAATCACACCATGGGTTAAATCACATTCGGTGCAAAACAGCCTACGACCCCCCCCCCCCCCCACACACACACACACACTTCTGACGACCGGTTGCCATGGCAACAGTCGCCTTCAGGGCCCAGGCAAACGTGTCTCTCTCTCTCTCTCTCTCTCTCTCTCTCTCAAGTCTTGGCCGTTGCTATGACATCACTTCCGCCTGTCCTGCGTGCGGCTTGTGCATCGAGGCAGGATATGGCGCTCCCGGTGTACGCGATTCGTGGGAGGGCAGCAAAAACAAATAAATAATTGGAGCACGTGACACCCCTTCAAAAATATTCATAAATGCCTTTATGAATAGTTTAAACAATAAACGACAATCGCAAAACACTCAAAACATCATTTCAAACTCATATGACGACATGACAAAGCCTCTCCACTAACGACCCAGGTTAAACGTAAATCTCCCTCACTTAAAAAGAACTTTAAGATGTGTAGCATGTTCACTAAGGAAACTAGCATTCTATTTTATAGCCCTTGTCCAAAACAAACTGAATTTAAAAGAATTAAATAGTTGTGTGCATCACAATTTAATGCTTCGATTTCATTCATGGGTGATGCGCCTCGGTGGCAGTATGATAGAATCATGCAGACAGAAGTGAATTATAGTTTTACATCTACTGCACCGTGCCTCAGGAAGCTGCTGCAATATTATTATTATTGATGATGATGATGATGATGATGATGAGGCTAAGGAATATATGCCCGTGAGTTTTGTGAAATTGTCTGCCTACATGTGTGGCTGCACCATTTGTGTTGCTTATCGGCTATCCATTAGCTGGTCTTTGGTGTTTTCCATTATGTGTTAGCATTAAGCTAGTGGCAGCATTTTTAAGCCAAATTTGTTGTTTTGTGTAGAATACACAAAGTGTAATTCACTTTCGTTTTTTTACTCTGACAGTAAACTTCAACTGGGCGTGTCATCAAACAGCTTCAAGCCTCTGCTGCTTCCTGTGAACTGGAGGTGAATTTTAATTTTTGCACTCATCTGAGAATTCTTCTTTCAGATTAACGTCAAAATGATATTTAAGTGTTTGGGGATGATCGCTCGTGGTATATTTACAGTTTAAATTATTAACACGGGCACTTATGATCGTTTTTAGGGGGAGCGTGAATTATTGGGAGCATTTTCGCTGCTTCCAGGGGTTGACTGAAGCTTCATGCTTGCAAATCCTGACCTGATCGGGGGAGCAGAACGGGTGTGCGGCAGGTGGAAGGATGAGGAGATGACACGTTTTATGTCCAGGAGAAGGAGGAGGAGGTTGTGGAGTCTGTGATTATGTAACAGCGATGTTAGTTACACTTCACACTCAGTTTCCCATGACACCTCCGTGAGTGCGTGCGCGTGGAGGTCAAAAATGAACGTTTATCGCACAATGAGGAGGATGAAGAGGAGGCGGCTTTCTTGCAGCTTTTTGGAATGTGGGAGGAAGCCACACACAGTCAAACCACACACAGAATGGGGGACTCAAACCCCGACCTCTGAACTGCCTGGCAGACGCGCAAATCACCCCCCTACGCCGCGCTGCCCATGATGATGACCGACGCAACCGACAAGCCGGGCGATTATCCCCGCCCCCCTGATTGGTCGGGCTGGGTAAAAGGTGAACTTGTAACGTTACCATCATCCTCTGTCTGTGTCTCTTGGCTCTGCGCACGTTGTTGATGAAGCGACGTCCCATCTTCTTGGCGTACCACACCGACACAAACATCACTTCCTGTCTACGCAGCGTCTTGCCCCCTTCGCGGTAAGGGAGGGCGGGAGGGGGGGGGGATAGTGGGCTTGGGGGGCTTACATAAAGATGGAGGAGTGACGGATGAACGATCAAGCACCCTCGTTAGGTCTTGCCGTGATCGTTAACTTTGCTCATCCCAGTCAGGAAAAAAAAAAAAAAAGGACTAACGGGCAAATCCGGCGATGAGAAGACGACGCTCTTCGGCGCTCGTCATCCTCATCCTCATCCTCCCCCGCTCGCTGCGCTCAACCCAACTGCTGCGTTTCTTCTCTCTCTCTCTGCCCCCTCCCCCACCCATGCCAGGAATCACCTCCCCTCCATGATGTCACACACACACACACACACACACACACAAAATATTGCTGCCATGGAGACCCCCCCCCCCCACCCGCCATTTTTTTGCCCATTGCTATGGCGACAAGCAGGAATACATGTGCATGTGTGTGTCAGTACGTACAGTGAGCGCTGCAGGCCGTGCGAGGGTGTCCAGGTGTGCGTGCCCGAACTCGGGGGCGTGTCCGTCGGTCACGTTTCCAGGGCTTGGTTGGTCGTCGTCGTCATGGTAACGATACTTCTGCGAGGGATGGGGACACACACACAGTTACAACACAAACTTTAGCATTCGGCGACTAGCGTGACCCGGAAACAGCCGGCGGCGCCGTCTTCCGACATTTGTGTGACCCGAGTGAGGAGCAGGAAGTGGAAGACACACAAGTGGTATGTTCTCGTTCACGCACGCAAACACACACACACACACACGTGCAAATACAGCCGGCTTATGTTAAAGACACACATGAGCACGCTGATGTGTGGCGCTCTGCTCTTACCTTGGTGGTGACAATGCAGAGGCAGTCCATATCCACACACACACACTCAGTCACACACACATTTTCACACAGACACGCACGCACACACACACGCACACACACACACACACACACACACACACTTATATCGCACTTAGTGCCCCCCCCCCTCCGCTGTTCTACTCCTCCGCTTCCCACCGTCTGTCGACAATGAGCCAATGAGGAGGAGGGGGAGAAGGGGGGGGGGGGGGGGCGCGCAATGCAACGAGTGTTATTTTCTGCTGGGGGGGAGGGGGGGTCACCTCCTTGACGACAGAAAGAGAGAGGAGAGAGGAGAGGAGGGGGCTGTGCTCTCGTTGCCATGGTGTGATGCAGTTGTTGCTAAGGAAAGGCGGTCGGCCGTTGGACGGCGAGCGTACCTGGACAGGTGTCGGCGGTCGGCTGGCCGCGTGGCTTTCACACACCGTCAGCTCATAGAACTCCTGGATGTCTGCACACATGGTGACATATTGAGTGCTTGGAAGTATACTTGATCATCACTGTACTTAAAAACCCTGTCCAGTAAATTTAGAGATTTGTTTCTACTTCATAGATAGATGTTGGAAGATAATTGTTGAACTATGTACCGGTAGTAATCAATTAGGGAGACTGCCTTAATTAAATACAGTCAAACCTCGGTTTTCGTTGATAATCCGTTCCAGAAGGCTGTTGGAAAACCGAAATTGTTCGAAAACTGAAACCACGCTCTTTTTAAAATAAAAATGTTTCCTGAACACGTCTGCTCACAATGGAAAGCAACACGGGGAAGCGTCACTTCCTCGTCTACCCGAGGAAGCGTCACTTCCTCGTCTAAGGAAGGTGAAAGGAGTCAAATGGTGCATTCAAGTGCGCTCAGTTTGTTCGAAAACCGAAATTTCGTCACGCAGAGAAAGCGGAAGAACAAGCGAGGTAAAAATGTTTTTTTTTTGCCTTGATAGTCAGCTTGTAGACCAGGATTTCGCTTTAGAGCGCCCCGTAGTCACAGCGTGGAAAAGCCCCACAACGACCCGGTAAGATACATTGCGGCCAGATGAGGCTTTAAGCAAATACGTATATTTACATGACTCAACGTAAAATGCGTTGTAGAACATTTGAACTTTATTTGGGGTTAATAAAAGACATTTTAAATGTTGCTTGGGTGTGTGCTGACTCCCATTTTACATTTTAACGCGATTCATTCGGAACACAGCTACATCCCGTTTTGTTTTGTCTTTTTTTTTGTCACACAAACCTGCCGCTTGAGCAGGGGTGTGTCAAGTTTTTATACCCACTGTATGCAGATATACGTACACTACACACGTTCCAACGTTAGTGTCAGTGCCCGAGAAGTGAAATTGCAGTACCAAGCAACGCCTGAAACAGGTCACTCTGGAAGATGTTGAGCAGCTTCTCAGCTTCTCTCCCTTTGACTCCCTCCGAGCAGGCCTCCATCAGTTGCAGCGCTCGCTGAGTGTCTGGAAACGGACGCGAGGCATAAGCCAAGGCACCGCGCGCGCAATGCAAAGAAGCGTTTGACAAAAATGACTAAAAGGTCATCTCACCGTCTCGCTTCAGCGGCATGTTGTCCTGTGATTCCACAGAAATCCTCTTTAGGGATTTGCCAGGAGCACTGCATGCTGGGTAGTGGAGTCTGCTTGTGAGATGGACTCCACTTAAGCCCAAAGGCAGGAATCAATCACACATGAAGGAATCGCTGACATCGTGATGGTAAAATTCAAGTCCAATGTCTTGATTTATTTGAATGATCGGGCGGCGCAGGGAGAACGGCGAAGACATGTTTTCCCGCAGTTTTTGGTGACCCTACGCGACATACAAACTGAGGGGTAGACTTGACAAACATTAAGAAAGGCTGCGTCTGAACTATTTTTTTTCTCGAAAACGTTCTCAAAACCTCAAAGTTCTTCGGAGACACTAACTGGAGGTTTGGCTGGCAGACGCAGGCCCTTCTTCGTCTTCTGCGTTGATTTTCTGCTCAGTTTTCTTCACCAAAAAAAAAAGAAACAAAGAGTAACAGTCTCGGGCACAGGTGTCAGAACCGGCCCGCCACCTCATTTTATGTGGCCCGCCATAGCAAATCAAACACATCAACTTCCATGATGCCAGCTAAAATCTGGACTAAAATTAAAAAATTCATCTGTTATAAATAAGAACGATTTTGAAAGCATTTGCTTGTTACCAAACCCGCCATGACAGTAACCTAAACAAAAAAAAAGAATAAACCGTTATTCTTGACTTCTTTACATGGTTTCAGTCGTAACAGCCGACAAAACGGTCAAAACAAAAATAACAAGAGTCGAGGAAATGGTATTTAATGTCAAACGGTGTCGTAGGGCTCCATGAATTTTTTTAATTTTTTTTTTGCCAGTAACGTCACTCATGTTGCTTCGACACTTCGTCCGTCAAGAACCTGAAGCTAAAGTTAATTCATCAGTTTGTTTGTTTCTTTTTGTATGCTTTCATACTTTAATTTTCCTCTCTGTCGTAAAGATTTTTTAAAAAAATAAAAACTTGTAATGGGCAAAGTATTGTAAAACCGTCAGATGTTCTGCCTGTGTAATTCATCACTGTTGTTCCAAGTGTTCAGACCAAAAAAAAAAAAAAAAAAGATATTGGCGCGGGCCCAATCCAAACGATGGTTTTCCCCTCACACTTTTTAAGGATTAAAAAATGCTTTGTTATAAACCCACTGTGTAAAACCTACAAGTAAAATGCCGAGGAGACGTAAAGTACATTTACAATTCGACCTTGAAAACACACAAGTCCTGTCACCTCAAGTTCAGCTGTCTTACTCCAAAGAGAACTCTGATCGCATTTCCACAGTCTCGAACCCAAAGTCAGCCGGGGCTCCAACTCACCCGCGACCACAAAGACGGCAAGTGTTGTACAAAACGGACGGATGGTCACGCGACTTTCAAAATCCAAGCGCTGACACATGACATGCGAGTGAGAACACCGCCGCACGGACTTCTGCGTAGCGATCCCAAATCCCCTCCAAATGCATGATGGGGACACGTCCAGTTTTCTCACGATACAAACAAATGAGCATCACTTCCTGTCTGTGGTGCGTCATCCAATCACGAGCTCACGTCACCGTATGGGGGCTCACTTCTTGTGGAACAGGTAGATAGGCTGTTTCTCACCTGGAAACAAACTTCAGATCAGTGTGTGTGTGTGTGTGTGTGTGTGTGTGTGTGCGCGCGCGTGCGTGTACGTACCAGTGTGTGTGAGGAGTCTGTAGGAGCTGAAGCCGACAGTGTCCATCAAGTAGGAAGTGAAGTTCTCTGGTCTCACTTGTAAATTCCTGTAGTGGTAGGATGTAGTTGCCTAGGAGACAACACCAGTGCCGTCAATCAAATCAAACAGTGAACCCCAATAAGCGAGTGTGCGTGAGTATTACCGAGATTTTTTTGCTGCGGCCGTAGCGTCGCCACGGGTGCGGTTCGAGGATGAACAATCCGCCCGGGGACAGGCTCTGATAGGCTCGTCGGAAAAGTCTGGCCACGCCCTCGTCACCGGCTTGCAGCTGCACCCACTTCGTCATGCAGAGACACATGATGACATCATATTGACCCCTCCCGGGCCACGCCTCCTGCTCTGACACGTAGTCCCCCTGCGGCAGGAACCACAAAAGGGTGTTAAATCTCAGGTCACGATGACCACAAACAGGAAGTGGTGAGCGACACTCACCTGAATGAAGGAGATGTTGTTGGGAAACCTGCGCGAGGGCGGGGGAGCGGCCAGGAGGAGAGGGGGCGCGGCCAGAGGACCGCGACTCACCCTCAGTGAGAGAGGGAAGGCCATGAGACGCACAGCTTCGTCCTCCTTCGGCTCCTCTTGCTTTTGCTCCTCCTTTTCAACGCCTTCTCTACTTGGGGAGGAGCAGGACTTGAGGGAGCACCTCCTCTTCCTCTCCTCCTCCACGAGGTCATGTGACAGGAAGTGCCTGATGTTCTGCCTGGCAGCGCGCACCAGTCGCCCATCCAGCTCCACCCCGAGGATGTGCGTGGGGTTGAAGGCGCGCGCCACGGTGAGAGTCAGGTGACCGGCGCCGCAGCCCACATCCAGCACCTTCTTGTCTTGGAACCAATTGGCTTGCAGCAAGCGCAGCCGCGGGTCCTCCGCCGGCCCCACGCGCCCTTCCCACCCGTTGCCGTAGAACCCGTGGTAGCCGTAGAAGCGGCAACAGTTCCCGTACTGGTAGCGACGTTTGTCCTTTTCCGGAGGCTTGCGTGTGCACCTGCAGAGCAACGGTCAAGTAGACCAGCAGGCAATTAGGGTAGCTGAACATCAACAATTTTCAAAATTGGAAACATTCCACTTATGTTTTTGGAATTGCAGGTTGGGTTCTAATGGGAAAACTTAAACATTGTTGGGGAAAATGCCTTTAGCATAATAATACAGTCAAACATCGGTTATCGTCCATAATCCGTTCCAGAAGGCTGTTGGAAAACCGAAATTGTTCGAAAACCGAAACCATGCTCTTTTTAAAATAAAACTGTTTACTGAACAGTCTGCTCACAATGGAAAGCAACACAAGGAAGCGTCACTTCCTCGTCTACCCGAGGAAGCGTCACTTCCTCGTGTAAGGAAGGCGAGAGGAGTCAAATGGTGCATTGAAGTGCGCTCAGTTTGTTCGAGAACCGAAATTTGTTCATCATCCGAGGCATAAAAAACTCGAACTTTTTGGTCGAAAACCGAATTGGTTGAGAACCGAGACGTTCGAAAACCGAGGTTTGACTGTCTATGGTATAGGCTAAACTCAATCAATGAAAGAATAAATTATATATAAAACATAATAAAGTTCTACTTGCAAATTAATCCGTTGAAGTCTTTTACAACTTCATCTAATTCTCCTTTGGACAAAACTGTTTGGATTTATGCTTGAATATGATCCCGTTCCAAATTTCCCCAGTTTGTCTTCACATAGAAATTAAGCAGAAAAACGAATCTTAAATCATCCACCACTTTACAAGACTTCATCAAATGACATGCAAGTGTTTGTATTTCATCCAGAAGACTCACTTGTCGGGCCCTCGCCCTCCGGCCAGCGGCGTGTGGAACTGGGTGGCCTCCACCCTGTCCTCGACGGCACACGTTAACCTCGCCGAAGTGGTGCGCCGTCGACCCCTCTGGCGCCGGTCGCCAGATTTCCGTGCGGTGCCTGGAGGAGGGTGCGAGTGCCTCCTTGGAAGGATCGGGGGCGGGGCGATGTCCTCTCGACAGGTGATAGCCGTGTTGAGTTCACAAGGCAGAGGCGACACTGCAACACTGCCCTCTCTGGACAATACTGGAACTGTCACAATAAACCAAACAGTCTGTACAGTTTTATTTTGATTTGTTGCGGAAAGCATCAACGTTGTGAATGGGCAGGAGAAACCATACAGAGAACATTTTTATGTTTTTTTTTGTCCCCTTCGATATATAGAAACTTATTAACGGTCAAGGTCCCCAAACCACGGAAACAGTGAGGTTGACTGCACTGTATGCATGCCAGCGGGTGCCTCACCTGTCAGTCCATCTGTGGAGGGGAAGATGGGACGGTTCACTGCTTCCTTGTCGCCGCCATGATGGTTCCTGTGTCTTCTTCTGGACTTGAGGGGGGACAGCAGGACGCCTTGAGCCCCGCCGCCTGGTCTTCCTTCTTCCTTCAGGTTCAAAGGGTCTGTGATGTCTCTGGGAACCAGGATATCTACAGGGTCCCTGCTGCGGGATGGGAGGGGTGAACACTTTGGAGTCGTCTCATTGGTTGCCCTTATGATGAGAAATGGGGGAAAAAGGCGGCAGCTGAGAGACACATGGATGTTACAGGTAAAGTGCAGAATGCATAAAGTCAGTGATGGGAAGTAACCAAGTATAAATAATTGATTACTGTACTGTAAAAAAAAAAAAAACATAAGAGAATGTAAAGAGATAAACTACTTTCATTTAGTTTTTGTTTATGTGCCTTTAAAGGGCATGGCCTTTTGCCACCTCCTCTTCCTCACCTGTTGATGTCTTCGTCCAACAACGAATTCAAGTTGAGAGGGTCGAAGATGTTTCCGCCCAACAGGAAGTGAGTGGGCAGCAGGGATTCCACTTGACTTTCACTGCGGACGCGACGACGTCGCTTGGCCGGTCCTTTGAAGGCGAGACCTACGGAGTAACGCTTCCTTGGGATGCGCTGTGCAGATGCCGTCACAGTACTCTGACCACTGCCGTTTGTTGAGGCTCGGGGCTGACGGCCAACGGAGATCTTTTCGGACTTGTCTAGTGACATCATCTTCCCGCTGCTTTAGCTCCTTGCTACAGAACAAAGTAGTGAAATGTTGAACAATATGACATGTGCATTCAAAACTTTAGCTCAATTAAGTGCCCCTTTAAAGGTTACAGTGCATTTTACATTCATTCAGAAGTTTCACTTGTGAACCCTATACCCAATTGTTTTGTGAATAGTGTAGGGTTACAAAGGGTTTGTTTTTTGTTTTAAGGAAATTGTTTTCAAATGCCCATCCGTGGGGAACAACATTTGACAACCACTGTACTAAATATTTGTGATGCCTTGGGAATTCTGTGCATGTCACCACTGACTCCACACCCCCTTTTTACACCTTAGCTTTCTGTTTGCTGCATGCTGTCAAAACGTCCGCTGGTTGCAAGTAAAAACTTATACTTTGATTGTACGTGTGTGCGTGGGGGGTGCTTACTTGGTCAAAAGACTTTTCTTCTCCAGCGTGTTGTTTCCCAAAGACCCTCGCGATCACTCCAAGTGTGTGACGGGCAAAAATAGAAAAGTGAAGTGCCCTTTTTCTATACCCCCACCCACCGGAAGCTATGTGCGCCAATCGCGGACCAAGACCAGCGGACAGTTAGCTTCTCATTAGCAGTTTGGAGGAAGTGGATAACACAGTGCTAACTCGACTCCTCCACGAAGTCCAGCGAGAACAAACATTGTATAGCGCGGGTTTGGAGTGCATGTGCGTGTCAAACGTACCTCGACGAGACGCGACGGCTAGCGTTAACCCGCGCGAACTGTTTGGCATCGTCTCACGTCGTCGCGAGACGGCCTGTTTTCATTTACACCAGTCAGAGCAAGGGGACACGCCAGCATGAGTGATTGACGACACGAATAACCAATCAGAAACCAGGGTGTCTGTTTGCCACCCGCAAATGCACCAATCAGAGAGAAGGGATGTCCCTAGCGGCGCCTGACTAAAAAACAATCTACAGATCGATATACGAGGTGGGCCAAAAAGCAGCTGTGCACTTAGTAAATCAACTTAATTAAAGAAGTAAATAAAGTATGACCGAAACAAGCGGGTGTGAAAGTATGGTAAGAGGGAAAGGTGGAAGGAAAATGGGTGGTATGGAAGGAAGGAAGGAAGGAAGGAAGGAAGGAAGGAAGGAAGGAAGGAAGGAAGGAAGAAAGAAGGAAGGAAGGAAGGAAGACAGAGGGGGTAAGGGTGCCAGTCAAGACGGATAGAATGTAGCAGGAAAGAAGCACATTTGACAATAAAGTTGTATTCAAATCAAATCAAAATAAATTCAAAATGGTATAAATGAAAGGATGAAATGGGGTAAGGGAGTAAGGAACTGAGGAAGGATGATATGAAGGGAACAAGGATGTATGAATAAAATAGGATACCTTTATTGTCGTTGTTCACAACAAAATTGGAACATTTAAATGGATGACAGTGTGATCTGTGAAAAATTATACAGGGTGGAAGAATGGATGAAGCAGAAGTCTCAAACTTTGGTATTTTTGCTTTTTTAAATAAAACACCCCAGGCTCATGTGAGTATTGCACCACTTTTATGTTTAACTGAAATAACCAGCTCCTTCAAAACCATCAAAATGCAAAGAAAAAAAAAACGTGTCAAGTGGTGCGTGGGTTGTAATATGGCAGAGCTCTGATGAAGCCGTCCAGTCGTGTGCTGAAGAGATCACTGTCCAACGAGTTACCCAGAATACACGTCGGGTTCTTGACGATGTTCTCCACATACAGCTGAAATACACACATGTGCGCGCACACGTCATTCACGTGGGGATGATGGCGTGGATTTGCAGAGCACCTCACTGACATTGCTGTAGATGTGCTGCAGCGCATCCCGGCCGTTGCTCACGGAAAGATCGGTGTTCATGACAAATTTGAGTCCACTGGGGGTTTCGAAGTAGTGAAGACGATAGCGGCTGGTCTGGAAGGACTGGAAGCCCTCCTTCCTGAAAATGGCTAAGGAACACAAGGGCAATGCAAACAAAAGGACTGAAAGACTGACCATGTAGCCCAAAGGATACGAGTCCAAAGGAGACATTTTACTAACGAAGGAGCGGATGGAGAACAGCATGCCGTACATCAGCTTGTACTCCTGCAGGCAAAAGGGTCAATTAGATTTTTTTCATCTCCCTTCAAATCGGGATTTCATTCAATCTATTATGGTTAAACTCAAGTCACTTGTTTTCAAATCAACTTTACCCATTAAAAGAAATGGAAATCCATTCCACCAGCAAAATTTGGAACATTTCTAAGTACTGTAAGAAACAGAGTAATAACATAAGTAAATAGAATGTAAATAATTTTACATCAGGATTTTGTAGTTCATTTCACTGGACTTTGTGCTGCTCCTTCTGGTGTGCATGCCTACTCCACCAGGGGGCGATTATACATTAAAATTATTAAGCAGCTGTATTTGTTATTTTTCACAGCACATAACAGATATATGCCTGCGATTATTGAATAAACTCTGTCTGCATGTATTTATGCACCGTTTGTGCTCAAATATCAGTTGTTTGAAAGTTTACAACGACTGCAACGTCGATCCTAGTTTTTGTGACCACTGCAATGCAAAAAAACAAAAGGATCAACTGTACCTCCTCCTTTGAGATACCAGCTTGCTTCTTTCGGTTCCATTCGTTGTAATACAGGCACTTTCCATTTCGGTCGAATATGTACAGGTTATGCACAGTCATCTGAAGCACACACCACGAATGAATGAACGGATTTAGGACATAATTTTGACAAACATTTTTTTAATAAAGTTTCTGTTGTATTTTGATTTTTTAAGGATTTTATCTGAACCGAGCAAGAGACATGATTTTGGTATGTGGAGGGTGAATCCCCACGCAGGCGCGGGTACATGGAAGAGAGATTCGAACCAACCACCCAACTATGAAGCAGACGTGCAAACGCTTCACGGTGCTGTCAACTGCCGACTTCCCCGGTGTACATGTGAATTCAAGAGATTCAAACCCTCAAATCCCTCACTAACACCGAACTAGTATTGTTACAATTCAATTGCTTTAAATGGACGAGGGAAATCAAGTCTTGTAAGGCCAAAATAGAGATAACATTTATGAAATGAAATCTGTATTTACCTTGTTTTCCCATTTCCCGTAGGACCCCCAATGCAGAGGCGCCTGCTCATACGCCTGATTACAATATGCGCGCCGTGTAATCATTTGCACTTTGAAAAAAAAAAACTAAAATTGGAGCAAATGCACATCATGATTATCTTATTTATCTAATGCATCATTATATACACCTTTTTTTGAAACTACGACACAGAACTTATTTTTTCACGACGAGTGGACGTTGGCGGCATCGGCGGGCAGCTCTGCTGGGGTCGATGCTACCTTTGGAGTGGCATTAAACTTCCAAAGACGAAATAGCCGTCAAGAAATCATTATCGGGTTTTTGGCCAACAATGCGGAGAGATTTTTATTTTAGACATGCGTTGAGGGATGTCATCAAATAAACAATTTCGTTGGTACGTCGGAGCTGTTACTCTACTAAAGTCCAGTAGGTGGCGGCAGATGATTGTGTTGACCAAAGCGCCGTTGCCCGAGACGCAAGCGTGAAACGACTGGCTAGTGACGCCATTGACGTGTCCCCCTGTTTGCGAAGCTGAAATACAGACTGACAGGTGGTGGGGCACTCGAGAGATTCTGGGTGCGAATACTCCTTTTCATTAAAGTAAATTAAAGTATCTAAATTCGCCATGGGTGTGAATATGAGTATGAACGGTTGCCTCTCTCTCTCTCTCTATATAGTTTGTGACTATATATAGAGAGAGAGATATATAGAGAGAGATGTATATATCTGTATATATATATATATATATATAGAGAGAGAGAGAGAGAGATGTATATATCTCTTGACTGGTAGTGACCAGTTCCGAGTGGACACAAAGTCAACTGGGACTGACTCCAGATCACCAAAACCTTAATGAGGACAAGCAATAGAAAATAGATGGGTGGATTGATGGATGGATGGATGAATGAATGCTTTGGTGATCAAATATGTTGTCCTTATGGCCTAAGCGAAAGTGTAGTGATTAAAGAAGAACACTGACCTATGGATTCACCCATGTCAAGAGTTAGGATAATAGAGGCTGTTTTATCTGCACTAATCTGCACTAGGGTGTTTATCAGTTGAGGTGGAAATTTACCCTAATGAGGACAAACGGTATAGAAAACAGATTAATGCCCTGAGAATAACTAACCCATGTGTTAGCTAATACGTCAAGAGGGGATAATACGATGGGGACATAGTTCTTTGAGGGCCTGATTGTCCAAACGCCCTTGTCATCCAACTAAAAATAATATACATCTGCATCTATCAGCTTTTATGAGCAATCTACTGCTTTTTTGTCTCACTCCCCCCCTCTCATGTGTACCAGGAGAAAACCCCAAATCCTCTTCTTTCTTGTCCCTTCCACTTCCCATCAACTCACTCTCACGTCCAAAAATACACATTTAATTAGTGAGTCTATCATGGATTGTGAGCAACAAAATGAAGTCCAGAAATCCACCATCATGTGGGGTCAGAACTCCATGTCACTTCTTTCCTGACAAGAAGTCCATGTACTGTACATCCACCTGTATGTAGTAGTCCGGAATGCTGCAATTGGTTGGCGGTCATTGACCGTTTTCCGGAGTCCTCTTTGGTTCAGCACTCGCTTCATTATTTGGAAACCGGTGCGATTTAATGTCTTTGTATTTCAAGCAAATAAAATTCTATTAAACTCACGAACGGTTGAAAATGATTGTTGTTTTCCGTTAGTGGACCCGGAAGCACATCAACAGGAATTAAAAAAAAAAAAAGCAAGTGTCCACATGTCCCTTTAGGGGCTCCGTACTCGAGAGATTCTGGGTGCGAATACTCCTTTTCATTAAAGTAAATTAAAGTATCATCTGTGCGGTTGCCTCTCTGTTTGTGACCTGCAGGCCAGTCCAGTGGACACAAAGTCATGGGACTGACTCCAGATGAGGACAAGCAATAGAAAATAGATGGGTGGATTGATGGATGGATGGATGGATGAATGGGTGGATGGCTTTTTTTTCAAGAGTTAGGATAATAGAGGCTCACTTCTTAGGGTTAAGTTGAGGTGGAAATTTACCCTAATGAGGACAAACGGTATAGAAAACAGATTAATGCAGAATAACTAACCCATGATACGTCAAGAGGGGATGAGTCGTGATAGGTTAGATTAGCGCTGAAGTCCAAGGGGTGGTCACATCTGTTATGATAATTAATCAGTGGGCATGCCATGAGCGGATATTTGGGCTTTTTTTTTAAGGTAGATCGTGAGGACGGAAAAAGCAGGGCGACGGACAGGGGAGACCAGGTAGTCAATCGCACTACTTTGTCATTAAAATTAGCATTGTTAGTTACCTCTTTGTCAGCTCACATCATTGCTAAAATAAAAATATTTATTTAGATAGTCTTGTTCAATGGTTGCTTGCATTGGCCACTGGCTTGACCTCAAACAACACCGTGACAGAAGATTCCAGTAGAAGTCAGGTATGAGCTAAGGTTGAAGCCAACTTCAAAAACTAACACTGGAGACTCATGTTAACTGGCTAACTGGAGGCTAACCCTGATAGTTAACGTTAGAGGTAAAGTTAAAAGGTAACTTTGTGATCTAACGTTGGATGCTAACTTTGGAAGCTAACATTTGAAGCTAACAGTAAATGTGAAAAGATAACTTTGGAGTCCGATACTTAGAAAGCTAAAATTGAGGCTAACTTAATTGAACGTTTGGAAATTACTTTCCGAATCTAAGTTCAGAAACTAACGTGAAAGCTAATGTTGGTCGCCAGTGTCAGTGAGTGATAAAATTGGCGCTCCTTTTTCAGTCATGTTCGCGAGCCGGGCGCCAGCGACGGTGGGAAAAGGTGCCAAGTTTTCTGTGGAAGAGCTGTACGGTTTTACCAAAAAGCCAAAGTTTACCAAAGGGCATTGCGGGAAAGCGGACAAAGCGGACAGCAAGAAGGACGTGAAAGAGAATGAAGAAGCGGTCTTGGCGTCTCACATCTTGGAGGCAGCCAAGCACGTTATGGAAAGGCGACGGCTAGAAATCTACATGAGGGAATGTGACGTGACCATGGAGGACTGCGGCATGGCCTACAGGTGAGTGACCCATGCAGACATGCCCACAGCACCTCCTTTTATGGGTCTTGTCTGTTGGCTGTCATGACATCCCATAGCCACAAGACGCTTGAATAAAATGTTCCCCCCTAGCTGACAGAAAAAGCAAATAACAGTTATTCAAATCAGGTTTTGCCTTTTGATTCCTTTTTAAAATCTGCTTTATAGCTCTTAAAAATGCAGTGCTGATGTTGTTTGGTCTTTTTCAGAAATCTCGGAAAAACTGGACTCAGAGTGTCCTGTTTGGGACTAGGTAAACATCTCACTCACACACACACACACACACACACACACACACACACACACACTTCTCTCCTTATTTTCTTTTCACAGGAACATGGGTGACGTTTGGCTCTCAGATCTCAGATGAGGTGTGTATGTGTGTGTTTTTTGTAATCACCTCACAAACGTGTCCTTAACTGTGTGTGTGTGTGTGTGTGTGTGTGTATACGCGCAGATGGCAGATAGTGTGATGACGTTGGCGTACGACAACGGCATCAACGTGTTTGACACGGCTGAAGTCTATGCCTCTGGCAGGTATCCTACACACCAAATGTGTGTGTGTGTGTGTGTGTGTGTGTGTGTGTGTGTGTGCGTGCGTGCGTGCATACGAGATGGAAACATGCAATCATGTATGTATTTCAGAGCTGAGACAACTTTGGGAAACATCTTAGAGAAGAAAGGCTGGAGGTAAAGTGACCACGAAGACGATGGAGTAACTCGGCCGTCCCGCCAGTTGTCGTTGTGATTGTTGTTTTTGTTGTTGACCAGGCGGTCCAGTTATGTGGTGACCACAAAAATCTATTGGGGAGGACAGTGAGTATGATTGACAGCCACTCAATCACAAGACATTCTTCGATGTTGACATCGCATGGTGTTTTGCAGGGCCGAGACAGAGCGAGGGTTGTCGCGGAAACACATAATTGAAGGTAAACACACATATACTGACACACACACACACACACACGAGACACAAACACGCAAAAGTTTGGAAGAACTCAAAGCAACACAGCAGAAGCTGAAAACGTGTGTGTGTGTGTGTGTGTGTGTGTGTGTGTGTGTGTGTGTGTGTGTGTGTGTGTGTGTGTGTGTGTGTGTGTGTGTAAGGGCTCCGTGGTTCTCTGGCCAGGTTGAAGCTGGACTATGTTGACATCATCTTTGCCAACAGAAGTGACGTCAACTCGCCCATGGAGGGTTCGTGAATGCACTCGGACCCTAAAGCTACGATGCAAAAATTAGAACGCTAACACATAGCTTGTGTCTCCGTGTGTGTACACGTGTGTGCAGAGGTGGTGCGAGCAATGACATTTGTCATCAACCAGGGCATGGCCATGTACTGGGGCACCTCACGCTGGAATGCGATGGAGATCATGGTAAACTCCATCTGTGCCTGGAGCTTGAAACAATAGTGTGTTACACCCATGTCCTGCGTGTGTGTGTGTGTGTTTTTGTGCTCTGACAGGAAGCATACTCCATCGCTCGACAGTTTAATCTGGTTCCTCCGGTGTGTGAGCAGGCCGAGTATAACTACTTCCAGCGGGACAAAGTGGAACTACACTTGCCAGAACTCTACCACAAGATTGGTACCCCCAGCCACCCGCCACCCCCACATACACACATACATACACCCAGAGACGCGTGCACACACCCCGTTAACGTGACGTATTTCAGGTGTTGGGGCCATGACGTGGTCACCTTTAGCCTGCGGAATGCTCACAGGAAAATATAACAGCGGCCTCCCTCAAAGCTCCAGAGCTGCCATGAAGGTGAAATCAGCTACAGTCAGTTTCGAACGTCTCGGTTCTCGTCCTATTCGGTTTTCGACCAAAAATTTCGAGTTTTTTATGCCTCCGATGACGAACAAATTTCAGTTGTCGAACAAACTGAGCGCACTTGAATGCACCATTTGACTCCTCTCGCCTTCCTTACACGAGGAAGTGACGCTTCCTCGTTTTGCTTTCCATTGTGAGCAGACGTGTTCAATCAACATTTTTATTTTAAAAAGAGCGTGGTTTCGGTTTTCAAACAATTTCGGTTTTCGAACAGCCTCCTGGAACGGATTATGGACGAAAACCGAGGTTTGACTGTATCATTATCTTGAACGCGCATCGGTTGCCATGGTGACCAATCGCACATATGTATGCGCAGGGTCACGGGTGGCTGAAAGAACGTCTCTGCAGCGACGAAGGTAAGCAGCAGCTGAGTAAAGTCAAAGAGCTCCATCTGTTGGCGGACAGGATCGGATGCACCCCCGCTCAGCTTGCCATCGGTACACACACGCACACACACACAAGCACACAAGTACGAAGTATTAAAGGCGTGATTTGGTGTGTGTCAGCCTGGTGTCTGCGCAGTGAAGGAGTCAGTTCTGTTCTACTGGGTGTATCCAACACAGAGCAACTAATGGAGAACCTCAGTTCCATCCAGGTAACCAAGCCAAAAAGAACCAAGCAAACAGAGGGCATCTGAATCACTGTGCACCAAACAATCACACAGCACTAAATACAGAGCCCTTCCTCATGTCTTCCAGGTCCTGTCACAGCTGACTCCGGCCCTTATCGCAGAGATGGACACGTTGCTAGGCAACAAGCCCCGGAAGCCCAAAAAGGAGGCAAAAACCTGAGAGGCATCCATATTCAAATGAATGGGTGGAGCCAAAAGTGGCCCGGATGTCAATGACCAGCACTTCCCATTTGACAAATTAAAAACATAACTTTGTTTTTGTGTTTTGTTGAATGAGCATTTGTAAAACCTCAGACTCCGACACAAGCACGTCACTTTCAATGATGACGTTTGTTTATTTTTTTTTTTTTAGATGGCGTTACTCCAACTATCCGCAAGATGGTATCATCGTGTGGCATTTTGCATTTTGGCACTGATCACACAAAATTAACTGTGTGCTCTCGGAAAAAAAAATCACCAACGATCGCTCTTAATTGATTTGAAAATAACATAATAGCTTCTCCAGTTTGGCATCCCTAACCGGTTTCCCCACTGACGACTCGGGGTTAGGCTCGTTGCACTACAGTACCTCAAATATGACCGAGCCGCGCCTCTTTTGGTACAACCAATGAGCGAATCAAAATGACTAATGTCGAGTTGCACTAAAAAAATATTCCAAAATATCGAAAACATTTGAATTCAATTTTTTTTCTCACTGTCAGAATCACAGGGCGATTCTCAACGTTTGCTGTGCGTTCACATGTCTTTTTTCCCGTTGTTGTCAGTCACTGATTCCCACATTTCCGAGCTTTGACAAGCGTAACCGCATGTTCGGAGCTATTCGGACCCGGCTGCTGATTGGTCGGCTGCCCGAGCATGTGTTCGGAAACATTCGACCACGCCTGCTGATTGGCCCGTGGCCTCATGTGACCCACCGTGCCGATTCACAGTGTCACCTTGGCTCTGGCTGCTGCAGGTGGACTGTCCGGCCCACAGGCAGGCACGAAGACAGGAAGTGAGCCGGGAATCGGAATCGGAGCCCGCCAACCATGACGTCTCCGAAGAGCAAGACGTCTCCGAAGGCCATCAAGTTCCTCTTCGGAGGTTTGGCCGGGTAAGCGCCACCGCTCGCTGCCCAGACTAGCGTGCTAACAGCTAGTTTGTTAGCCAGCTAGCTGCTTTCAGTGCCGAGAGTATCTGTCACCTATGAACTCCTCATGTCTGACTGTCAGGCTTTTTCCCCTCCATCTTCGTGGCCAATAATTAGCATCCTGCACATCATTTACATTATCAGTATGAACTCATGGTAGAGTTGAAATAATCAAAACAAGTCCAGCTTTGTTGGTGAATGGTAAAGCCGGTTTTAAATTAGATAGCGGCGAGAACAAAGCAAACTTTTATGAACACCTCAAACCAAATTAACCGTGTGTGCGTGCGTGCGTGTGCTTACGTGTGTGTGTGTGTGTGTGTGTGTGCGCGTGTGATTGTGGTCGGGGGCATACAGAATGGGGGCCACCGTGTTCGTTCAGCCCCTGGACCTAGTGAAGAACCGCATGCAGCTGAGTGGTCAGGGCTCCAAGGCTCGAGAATACAAAACCAGCTTCCACGCGATTGCCTCCATCTTGAAGAACGAGGGCATCGGTGGCATCTACACCGGGTAAGCCGCTGTGACCTTTCACCCTCCTGGCAAGTGGTTAATGTCCACGGTGTGTGTGTGTGTGTGTGCATCTTAGACTGTCTGCAGGTCTGCTGCGCCAGGCCACCTACACCACCACCCGTCTTGGCATCTATACCATTTTGTTCGAGAAGATGACCTCAGCCGACGGTCGCCCGCCAAACTTCTTCCTCAAGGTGCCTGACGCGAGCCCCTTCCCCCACCACCAATTGGATCTACACTCTGATATTGTCCTGTACTCCTCCTACAGGCGCTGATCGGGATGACGGCCGGCGCCACGGGGGCATTCGTGGGCACACCAGCTGAGGTAGCACTCATCCGGATGACGGCGGATGGGCGGTGAGGGTCACTACATCAGACCACTGCCACTACTGCATCTTGTTTCCATTACTATGACATCACTCTTGTCACTGTGACACCATATGTCACTTTTACAACATTTTGTATTAACACTACATTGATGTGGTGCTAGGGATGGGCAACTCAAAGGCTGGAGGGTGCAACAATTTTTCATCAGTGCTACTCGGGGGTCCACATAGAACCAGGCACTTCTTAACCAAATGTATGACAAAAATGCGATTTTATATATGGACAAAATGCATGCAAAATATGTTTAGTGAGCAACAAAATCACTACTTTTTTTTCTGGTCAAAGGGCTCTTGCATAAAAACTGCTGTTCAAGGACAGCACAAAACTGCTGAACAAGAATTTAACATTAAGCGCAAACCCTTTTTTTTTCTCCCCTACAAAAATCAACCCACTCAAAATTGGAACATTATTGAGATACAGTCAAACCTCGGTTTTCGTCCATAATCCGTTCCAGAAGGCTGTTCGAAAACCGAAACCACGCTCTTTTTAAAATAAAAATGTTTATTGAACACGTCTGCTCACAATGGAAAGCAACACGAGGAAGCGTCACTTCCTCGTGTAAGGAAGGCGAGAGGAGTCAAATGGTGCATTCAAGTGCACTCAGTTTGTTCGAGAACCGAAATTTGTTCGTCATCCGAGGCATAAAAAAACTCGAAATTTTTGGTCGAAAACCGAATTGGTTGAGAACCGAGACGTTCGAAAACCGAGGTTTGACTGTACTGTTTGTCCTACGTATCATTCCAAACCCGCAAGAAATTATTATGACTACTCACGTTGTAGCACAAGGCAGTAAAAGACCCACTGTAGGCGCAGCTAAGACATATCTCCCATCTAGTGGTGATTGGTGATATTACAATTTACAACTACAGCACATTTGCAGTTTGGCATTGGTGGATTTGCGTATTATCTATTTTTTGCCCCCTGTCATCAAATATACAGAATATTCATCGTTTTGGCGGGTTTAAAAAAATAATCAAAAATTAACAAAAAAAATTGTGGGGGAAGAGGAGAATTAATCGAGGGCCACTCAGAGTGTGATCGAGGGCCACATGTGGCGTACCGGTATGAGATCATACAGCACTGCGCCATTGTTTTTCCGGCACTGATGTATTATTCAAACGTTACTACATGATCAAACATGACATCATTTTTTACTTTACTACTACATCTTACTCAAATCACTACTATATCATGTCACTAATGCATCTAATGTAACTAGTGAGTCATTTGTATGGCACTACCACATCATTGTTAATGCTCATCACTACACAGCGGATGGAGAGTGATTGCGCAATTGTGGCATGTTCTCACGTGACATCATGCGTGCAGACTTCCTGTTGACCAGCAGCGAGGGTACACCAACGTGTTTAACGCCCTGGCTAGGATCATGCGCGAGGAGGGTGTCGCCACGTTGTGGAGGGTGAGCGTCTGCCCACCTCCCTGCCTGCTACGCCCACATTTGTTTGTCTGCTCTGGCTCATTGATAATTGAGTTTTGTTTTGTTTTGTTTTTTTAAAGGGGTGCATTCCCACAATGGCGCGGGCAGTGGTGGTCAACGCCGCCCAACTAGCATCTTACTCACAGTCCAAACAGGCACTGCTAGACTCTGGTAAATACACACATGCACAAACACCCCCCCGTTCATCCAGCTTGTGATCACTCACGTGCGTCTCATGTCCTTTAGGCTACTTCGGTGACGACATCCTGTGTCATTTCTGCGCCAGTATGATCAGCGGCCTGGTCACCACGGCGGCGTCCATGCCCGTCGATATCGTCAAGACCAGGTGAGACCCCAGCGTTCGGAAAACCGAGCCGCGGGCCTCTCACCGCATCCCCTCAATGTCTTTTTTTTTTTTTCTCCAGAATTCAGAACATGAGAATGATTGACGGCAAACCAGAGTACAAGAACGGCCTGGTGAGTCTGCATGGGATGACATTGATGACAACGAAACACTGAAACAGTTTTCCCAAACGGCGGCGAAAGAAAAAAAATGAAGGCTCAAGCATGCTGGTGTCATTTGTGCTCTGACCTGTAGGAGGTGCTGGTGCGCGTGGTGGGCAAGGAGGGCTTCTTTTCTCTGTGGAAAGGCTTCACGCCGTACTACGCTCGCCTCGGACCGCACACTGTGCTCACCTTCATCTTCCTGGAGCAGATGAACCGCCTGTACAAGACCTACGTGCTCGAACGCTAACACACGCCGACCGAGACGGACGCGCGCACAACCATAGGTGTTATAATTATATTCTTTTTATAAGAAGAATGGGGAAAAAAATGGGGATTTAGGTCATGGATTCCATCTTTCTGTCACTTATCGCCCCAACAACAACAGCAAGACTAACCACAGATGGCAGATGCTCTATATGATGATGGTGTATTAAAAACTTTGGGACAGTTGGTTGGACTTTGTCAATGCCATCTTATTGCATCATGTGACTAACATGAACACAGAGACAGGCACACAAACCAGAGATACGCACATGCAAACATGGGGAAGACAAACACGGAGACGCACGTATGGAAACGCACACGAACAGAGACACGAGTCAAGGGACGCACAAAAACAAAGATACACAAACACCGAGGTGTACTGAAACGCACAGATGGACACGGAAACAGACAAACACACAAGCAGATGCACACTGAGAACCGAACAAGGGAACACACACAGACATCAAGACAGTGATGTGATATACAGTGTGTGTGTGTGTGTATATATATATATATATACACAGTATACTGTATATACAGTGAAACTCCTCTACAACGAAACCTACATGGGTGAAAATACCCCCTAGTGTGAAAAAATTATTCATGCATTAATGTGTGTGTGTGTGTGTGTGTTTACATCCGAGATCAAATTTGCTACAGTGAAAAAAACGCTGTTGTGAAACATTTCTTGCTGCAAACACAATTTCGTTGTAGAGGAGTTTCACTGTATACACACACACACATATTTTTTTTCTGTGTGTGTGTGTGTGTGTATATATATATATATATGTGTGTGTGTGTGTGTTTACATCCGAGATCAAATTTGCTACAGTGAAAAAACCCCTGTTGTGAAACATTTCTTGCTGCAAACACAATTTCGTTGTAGAGGAGTTTCACTGTATACACACACACACATATATTTTTTTTCTGTGTGTGTGTGTATATATATGTGTGTGTGTGTGTATATATATATATATATATATATATATATATATATATATATATATATATATACACACACACCAGAGTCTAGCAGTATATATATATACACACACACACACAGAAAAACAGACAAACACTCAAATCTGTACATTTCGCACGCAGAGATATACACAATCAGATAATAAGGAGACAGACACACACACGTACACAAATAATCGCTAATCGCAGCGCACATCAAGACAAGACAGGCAAGAGTCCATGCAGGAAGGGTCCGAGCCCGGATTCGAACCCCTGGCCTCGTAACAGTCGAGTCAGACGTGCTGACCACTCGCTCACCTCGCCGGGCAGTTCTCAAGATTACTTTTCTATTTCTGCTCTCCACTGCTTAAGGTGAACGGAAAGGTTAAAAGCGTGTGTGCGGCTGTGTGACTGACCTTTGCTTGGAAGGCTGAGCGTGTCATATTTCTCCTTTAGATGAACTCTGACCTTCTCTCGGGGCGCGCCAGGGACCGTCTGACTGTTACACATGCACAGTGTATAATGTCATTCATTTTGGAACACAGAACAAATGTGGCTTGAGTGAATTTGTGGCTTAAGATCCCCCCCCCGAATACAACCTGTGTTACCATGGTAGCACAGGATGACGCGCTTTCACACACGTTTTACATGCTCGTGCAACACGTGCAAGCCCTCACATGTACTGCTGTGAAATAGTATTTGAAATAACATCTCTTCCTGATTTCTGTGTACTTTCCATATTTATCACGTACAAATTTTTCAGTTCATCAAACCAATTTTAATACCACACAGAGCCAACCCAAGTAAACACAAAACGCAGTTTTTAATTGCTAGTGTAATTTATTAAGGCACACAAAAAATAAAATAATCCATTAACACCCTCGCACCACATTTGTTGAATCAAGAAATCAGATAAATAGTATTTGTCTCACAAAGTGAAGTTGGCTACAAGATCTCAAGAAACATCATGCCAAGATCCAAAGAAATTCAAGAAGAAATTAGAAAAAAAAAGTTCTTGAAATCTATCTATCTGGAAAAGGTCACAAAGCCATTTCCAAGACTCTGAGGCTTCAGCAAACCACAGCCTTTAGCCACAAATGGATGAAACTGGGAATAGTGGCAAATATTCCCAGGAGTGGCTGACCAGCTAAAATTACTCCAATAGTGTGACGACGACTTATCCAAGAGGTTGCAAAAAAAAACCCTAGAATAACACCCAAAGAACTCTAGACTTTGCTGGCCTCAGTTCAGGTCATTGTTCACGACACTGGCCACAAATGGTATCCATTGGAGAGTTCCCAGACAAAAACCACCGCTGCCCAAAAAGAACACAAAGGCTCATCTCACATTTTTCAAAAGACATCTTGGTGATCCTCAAGACTTTTGGAAAAAAATTCTGTGGACTGACGAGTCCAAAACTTTTTGGAAGATGTGCGGCCCCCGTTATGTTTGGGGTAAATATGGCACGGCATTTGATAAAAAAAAAGAACTTCATGCTAACAGTGATGCATGGTGGTAGCAGTGTGATGGCCTGTGTCTGCTTTGCTAACTCAGGACCAGGACAGCTTGATGTGATTGATGGAACAATTCATTCAGCTGTCGACCAGAAAATCCTGAAGGAGAATGTTTGACAGTTAATTTGCATCCTCAAATTCAAATACTTTTTCACGGCACTGTATGCTCTTTCCCTCTTACGATCTCTTTCACAAATATCAACACGTTAGAGTGTCACACGCCTTACAGTCAAACACATGCACACAGGCTTGAAGATGACAACCGCAAAAAAATTCTACACACTCCCTTGGCCTCCCTGTGGGCCCGCCCCCCCCGGCCACCAAGGTCCATAAAGGGCTGCTTGCAGCCCCCCTTGCGGGACACTTCCTCTCCGCTCGGACAAACCACCCGCACCAGCAGCTCCCCCACTGAAGACAGCTGAGGTAGGCCCCCCCCCCCCCCACCCCCCACCTCCCAAACCCCTTCCGCTTGTGCTTTTCTTGTCATTTGTGAGCGACCTTCAGGAGAAGGTCAAAGTTGAGACAAACAGGAAGTGAAGGCAAAGTCCAGAGGGGTGGGCAAACTTTGGAGCTCAAGGGCCACATTTGACTTAGAAATCAGACAGGTCATTCCTAGATTAGACTTTTAAAAGAAATCAAATTTGAATGGAATATTGTTTTCATATCAAAATTCATGCTTACTTCAAACCGTGTTGTTGCTAACTAATCGAACCATAATGCATTAAACAATGATTTAATAAGGTGAAAAATGCAGAACTCATTGTGTTATGCTATTTATTTCACAAACTATTTTGCATTTTATGAAAAAATAAGAATTAGTCATATAAATTTTACATTTAAAAATGTATTTCTTCATATGTTTACTTTTATTTGAAAAAAAATACAATCAATTTGTAATTTACCGCCCAATAAATTAAAAATATCAAATGAATAATTGTACTTGTTTTTCGTGTTTTAATGGTCATTACAACTAAAAAACTAAAAATGTTTTATAATTTGTAATTACAAAGTATTTACCAATCAATTACATTTTCTTACAAATAGTAGAATAAGTCTGATTTTTACAATCTGTCAACAAATTATTTATGTGATACACAAATTAAAAATAAGAATGAATGCATTTTGGGGGGAAAAAAACTGTTCAATGAATGGATGAAGATTTTAAAGGACTTCTCATTAGCATTTATTCGCTAGCCAACTATTTCCTGCAGCTGTATATGCTGGGAAGTTAGCACAGTGCCAATACTTTAGCTCACTGAAACGATTAGAAAAGGTCATGGTATAAATAGCGCAAATATTTCTAGACTACAGTGTTGGCCCCGCCTCCTCCCTTCCACCTCTATACTGATTCCAATTGGTTCCGGGGAGTGGGGCGGTTAAGTGAGCGCTTTTCTCATCTTCAGACAAGATGTCCATCACAAAGATCCACGCTCGGGAGATTCTCGACTCCAGAGGGAACCCCACAGTGGAAGTGGACCTGTGGACCGCCAAGGGTGAGCGACATAGCTTAGCTTAGCATAGCCTAGCTTAGAATTCACAAAGGCTCAAGCATCTGTTCTCCTCAGGTCACTTCAGAGCGGCGGTCCCCAGCGGTGCCTCCACCGGCGTCCATGAGGCCCTGGAGCTGCGTGATGGCGACAAGAGCCGCTACCTGGGCAAAGGTACGCCCCCGTCAGCGGCCTTACCCACGTGGGCACGACACTCACGCGTTCAATTGTTTGTTGTTTATTTTAGGGACCTTGAAGGCGGTGGAGCACGTCAACAAGGACATCGCCCCCCAGCTCATTGCCAAGGTTAATACAGCCAAGTTTTTCGAGACTAGAACGATTAGTTGGATGATTATTATTAAAAAAAAAAAAAAGAGGCTTAAAATTGTTTAACGCCACTCCCACTTTAACACTCTGAAATTTAATCGTAAACAAAGAGAATTACACACTGGGTACTTAAAACAACCATTCAATGTTGCATTTGGGATGGCCCACTAGCTGAATGCTAATATGTAACTGAAAACACAATTGACATGCTAACACTTAGCATCAATAGCTGCTTTTTTTTTTTTAAAGAAGCGACGGGTATTTGAATACAAACAATACTCACGGTATATATTCTTTATCCTCTAAGAAAATGAATCATATTACAGGATCTTGGTGGTGTCTGGAATTAAAGGCATTTTCGTTCATTTCAATGGGGAAAGATGATTTGAGATACAAGTGTTCTGAGTTACCAGCATGATCAGGGAGTGACTTACACTCGTATTTTAAGACACCACTGCATAGTAATCCCCTGTAGATTCACAGTTCACTTGTCACATCTAATAGGAAAGTAGTACATGTGTTTTTGCAAGCACATTTGGTGTTTCGGCACTCAGCGGATGTCTGTCCCATTCCAGAATTTCAGCGTCATCGAGCAGGAGAAGATCGACAACTTCATGCTGGAATTGGACGGCACCGACAACAAATGTAAGTCCGTCTTTCTCTCCGTCCATACGTCTGTCTTGTCCATGCACATCTGACCCGTCCGTCGCTCGTTTGTCTCCACAGCTAAATTTGGTGCTAACGCCATCTTGGGGGTGTCGCTGGCCGTCTGCAAGGCAGGGGCCGCGGAGAAGGGGGTACCCCTCTACCGCCACATCGCCGACTTGGCCGGACACAAGGATGTCATCCTTCCCGTTCCCGTCAGTGTTTCAGGCAAAACTTTGACCATTTAGTCCATATCCTACTAGTACACTCAATCATTCATGTACTAGTACATTTCTGTCCTCACTGGGAAGACAATGAAATACACTTGGAGAAAAATTAGGGGGTACTAGTAAGCGACCAGCAAGGCTAAACTATGTACTTGACATCCACTGATACTATTACCACTAGTGTGCGTTAACAAGAATAATCTTATGTCACTAGTAACACTAGTACTGTGCAGATGTCAAGTGTACAGCTCTGCCTCACTAAGCAACATGTAGTTATACTACTAGTGCACACAAATTTCATACAAAAGTGAAAAAAACTTTTCTTCAACCAGTGCATCCTAGTCACTTTACTAGTGCGCAGAAATGGCATAAGTCATCATACGTCATGAGAAGGACAGTCGTTGTACAAGTGAAGTGCTAGATATTAACTATTAGTAGTAGAATTTTATAATCTCACTAGTGCATTTCAAGTAGTGTACTAGTATCACAAAGGTGTCAACTAGCACAATTTTTTTTGCCTCACTAGTAACATGTAATTTTCTAGTCGTGTGTCCTAAATGACATAGTGTGTAAAACATCACTAGTTCACCCTAGTTGGTCTACGAGTTCGCCCTTGTCATTATTACAATAATTACTGTTAGAGTCACTAGGGCACACTAGTACAGTAGGTAGTAGTACATCCTAGTGAAGTGCTAGATATTGACAAGTAGAATTTTATGTCAGTAGTAGTACTTGTAAGCACACGGCAAAAGGCGCATTTTTGCCTCACTAAAAACTTCAAAGTAAGAGTCATTCTACTAGTGTGCCCTTGTTGTTTTACTAGTGCACAGATATGTCATCAATAGTGAAAGCCAACAGTTGGGGATGGGGAGGGGGGGACCCTCCATGAAGACGTAGTTGTTTTACTAGTGCACTCTAATACTAGTGTGTGGAAATGTTTTAAAGAAGTGGAAATGGTTTTGGCAAGAACATCACAAGTAAGACAGTCGTTCTATGAACACATTGGATTGCCTTACTTGTACGGACAATTCAGCGCACTAGTAGCATCTGGACTAAATGCTGGAAGGACACGTCGTCTGACCAGGTGCACATGATGCCCGCAGGCTTTCAACGTGATCAACGGGGGCAGTCACGCCGGGAACAAGCTGGCCATGCAGGAGTTCATGATCCTGCCGGTGGGCGCCACCAACTTCCACGAGGCCATGAGGATCGGCGCTGAGGTGAGGTGACCGTCCGCCGCGCACGGCGTTTGGCGCAGCGCCACCATTTTAATGGCCCCTCCCGTCCCTCCCGCAGGTGTACCACAACCTGAAGAACGTTATCAAGGCCAAATACGGCAAGGACGCCACCAATGTGGGTGATGAGGGAGGTTTTGCGCCCAACATCCTGGAGAACAATGAAGGTGAGATGCCAGAGCCACATTTATGCAAACCCCGCTTGGGGTGTGTCGGCCATATTGAATGTGGCAAATCTGCCATGGAAACACTCTCATACTAATTTCTGTGTGTCTCTCTCTCACACACACACACACACACACACACACACACACACACACACACACACACACACACACACACAAAGCAGGGTTGTAATCGTTTTGTTTGTTTTTCATTATAGTAACCGGTAGTTTTGATTTCATTTTCACTTTTTTTTAATCATTTAGTTTTAATTACTCTTTTGGTTTGTTAGTTACGATTAGTTTTTATTCTTCAAAAAGTTAATTGAGTTCTTCTTTTTTTTAGTTTTAGTATTAGTTTAGTTTTTCTTTTTATATATATTGACACCTTCCTAAAATAACAGCCTAAGTGATTTTTTTTTTTCAGAAAACACAAAAAACTGAACCAAAAACTGCTTATGTTATTAATAATCTCATTTGAGAGATAGAATTGAATGATCTGGTTAACTGGTTATCGTTGTGGTGCGCCGCAGCTCTGGAGCTGTTGAAGACGGCCATTGAGAAGGCCGGCTACCCGGACAAGATCATCATCGGTATGGATGTGGCGGCGTCCGAGTTCTTCCGTGCCGGAAAGTACGACCTGGACTTTAAGTCGCCTGATGACCCTTCCAGACACATCAGCGGAGAGAAGCTCGGCGACTTATACCGCAGCTTCATCAAGGACTACCCTGGTAAGCTAAAAAAAAAAAAAACAGGGAGGTGGCTAACAGCAAGGTGGCTAACAGCAAGGTGGCTAACAGCTAGGCGGCTAACCCCTACCTTCTCCATCCAGTCCAGTCCATCGAGGACCCATTTGACCAGGATGACTGGGAGCAGTGGGCCAAGTTCACATCCTCCGTGGACATCCAGGTGACCGCCGCTGTCTCGCATCATACAGCAACATCCGCCTGTCCGCTCGAGCTAAGACAGTGACCCATCAGATCGTAGGTGACGACCTGACCGTGACCAATCCCAAGAGGATCCAACAGGCAGTGGACAAAAAGGCCTGCAACTGCTTGCTGCTCAAAGTTAACCAGATCGGCTCTGTCACCGAGTCCATTCGGGCGTAAGACGCCGTCCGTCCGTCTGTCCATATGTGTATGTAGGTGTGTGTGTGTATGTATGTGTGTGTCTGACCTCACCTGTGTGTGTGTGTGGCAGGTGCAAGCTGGCTCAGAGCAGCGGCTGGGGCGTGATGGTCAGCCATCGTTCCGGCGAGACCGAGGACACGTTCATCTCCGACTTGGTGGTCGGACTGTGCACTGGACAGGTAACAAACAAAACACGCAAAAAAAGTGCAAAGATAGAATTCTTAAGGGCTTCACATCTTGCATTTTGTTCAAATTAAATAACATCGTAACCTACTATCTGTGCTGCAGATCAAGACCGGCGCTCCCTGCAGGTCCGAGCGTTTGGCCAAATACAATCAGCTGATGAGGTAAGCACTTCCTGGTTTACTTCCTGGTTTGTGTTTTGGTTTACTTCCATGCGCCCATCCGCCCACTCTCTGCCGTGAACCCCACCACCAGGATCGAGGAGGAGCTGGGCGACAAGGCCAAGTTCGCCGGGAAGGATTTCCGCCACCCCAAGATCCACTAAGGCCCCCCCGGGCGCTGTTTTCTACAGAAGACAAAAGAACAATAACAACAATAAAAACAATGAAAAACAACAATCTAACGGGACCAAGTCAATAACCCACATACACAACCACACGCCTTTGTGACGTCAAAGTAGACGTTTGGGCGAAAGCCGCCGGTTGCCCGGCGATGAGCGGCGGCCATGTGACAAGACATCATCAAAGACAAAAACCCGTTGCCACCAACGTCCTTGTCCGAGTGTATGTGGAAAGAGAGCGAGGGAGGAAGGCAGCGAGAGAGGGCAAGAGAGAGGAAGAGCGAAAGATGGGAAAAGAGGGAGGGTGGGAAAGCAAGGGAAGCGATTAATATATAAAGGTGGGAATGAGAGAGAATGAGGAACTGGGGAGGGACACAAGGGGACAAATAGAGACTGACATTTTGTTATGTTTTGCATTAGTCCCAAACTATTTTTTTAATCCTCAAAATTCTACACAAACACCCAAAAATGAAATCCTTTTTTTTTTCCCTCACTGACACTTTCTATTATATATTTTTTAAGTCTTTTTGAATACGATGCCACAAGCTGGGCACACTGAACAGCTCCCTCATCCTCTTCAAAAGTATTGGAACGGCAAGGTCATTTCCTTTGTTTTTGTTTGCAAACTGAAGAAGTTTCAGATCAAAAGATGAGCGTCAGACAAAAGTTGAGGACTGCAACTTTACTTTCATGGTATTTACATCTAGGTGTGAGAAACAACTCCTTTTATTATCAAGTGAGCAAAAGTATTGGAATATGTAACTAATGGATGTTTCGACTGACATTAGCTAGTGTTCGTTTTTGGCTTTGGGTTTCACACTCGTGAAAACTGCATTTGCTGTGACGCAAAAATGGAGACCAGTGAGCTGTCTATGGGAGAAAAGTCAATTTTCGAAAACTGAGAAAAGCGGGAAAATCAATCACAGCTATTGGACAAACATAATAATAATAATAATAATAATACATTTTATTTACAATTTGAAATGTCCTGAAAAAGAAAGAGACTACCGGTGTACTGAGCAATTGATATCCAACGGGTCGGCCGAGGGTATCTACAGCATTTAATGGCAGAAACAGTGAGAGAGGTGTATAGAAACACCCAAACAAAACAATCGGTGACATCACTGGTAACTTCCACAGGGCAGGGGGGCCAATTTATATAGACAGGTGTGCGCCATTCCAAATCATGTACAATCAATTCAGCAGGTAAAAATTTAAGGACTGATTTTTTTTTTTTTTTGCTAAAGGGTGTTGCATGTGTATATATATATATATCCATCCATCCATTTTCCGAACCGCTTGATCCTCACTAGGGTCGCGGGGGGTGCTGGAGCCTATCCCAGCAGTCTTCGGGCAGTAGGCGGGGGACACCCTGAATTGGTTGCCAGCCAATCGCAGGGCACACAGAGACGAACAACCATCCACGCTCACACTCACACCTAGGGACAATTTAGAGTGTCCAATCAGCCTGCCATGCATGTTTTTGGAATGTGGGAGGAAACCGGAGCACCCGGAGAAAACCCACGCAAGCCCGGGGAGAACATGCAAACTCCACACAGGGAGGCCGGAGCTGGGATCGAACCCGGTACCTCTGCACTGTGAAGCCGACGTGCTAACCACTGGACTACCGGGCCGCCTATATATATATATATATATTATTATTATTTTTTTTTAAAGGGAATAAGGCTGTCACCCATCAAAATGAGGAAAAAGTGGAGCGGCTGTGTGTGTGTGTGTGTGTGTGTGTGTGTGTGTGTGTGTGTGGAGTAATGCTCACACAAACACAACAGCACATCAATCACAAGGCAAAAAAGGCCCATCAGTGCGTGTGTGTGCAATGACGTCAATCTGCTGAAAGGGGGTCGAGACAAAAGGGGGTGGGGTGAACCGTTAGCCGCACCTTTGGGTCGGCACCATGTGAACGTCCTTCGCCCCCTCTCGCCGCCCCCCTACCCCCACCCCTCTCGCACAGGAAATATTTCACCGGGACGACCCGGTCGCCGCGGCGACACTTTACGAGGGGCGGGATGCGGAGTCTAGGGGTCACCGTGTGGAAAAAAGTGACGATGATGATGATGATGAAGGCGGGACCTGTTGGTAGCTAATGTCTTTTCCCACAGGAACCCAGATGGAGGCGGGATAGGGAACAAAAATTGTCCAGAGGTATGAATCAGAATGTTCATTTTTCCGGATCCTTCAATCAACTTAAAATGATTAGTTTTGAAATGGATATGCATGTCCGTAGGCGTGAACGCCAATTTGTGTTTGTCTATACGCACCCTGCGATTGGCTGGCAAGCAGTCCAGGGTGTGACCCCGCCCCTTGGAGAAGAAGATGGATGGATCTACCGTCTGTGCAATTATGTCCAGGTGACTTCCCATCAAAGCATCAATCCTACCTCAACAATCCCAATCACCACTTCCAGACCTTCAGTTTGCGAGTGTGCGTGAGAGAGAGACTCAGTCACCACGGCGACTCCGGCGCCAAGCATGCGTGACATCACGCCATCGAATCACTATAAAAGGCCAACCCGGGACCTTGGTCCTCAGATGCGTCCCGACTGGGAGGGGACGAACTTATTTAGCACCGAGAGGATTTTCAATCGATTAGCTATCGACGACCGACACAAGCTCTGTCGGGATTTTGGGACACGGCATTGAAACGACAACGAGTGGCAGCCTCCAGCCAATCACAGCGCAGCGTGACTAACCTGAAAATGGACACCTCGGGCGCTTCCTTCCTCTCGTTCCTGGTCCTCATCTTCATCCTGACCCTCGCCGCCGAGTCCCGGCCGGCGACTCGGAGCCACGATGCCAAGGTCGGTCTAAGTCCATTTGCTCTTCCATCTAATACCGATAGATATTGTTAAGTCTTCAAGTCATGACATCATCATCTTCATGCGGTATGTGACCCCAGGGAACATGTTTTATTCATACCTGAATAAAATGTAATTGCACATCCACAACAGTAAGTGGCACTGTCGCTCTCATTGTCTGTCAGATTGCGCAAGGAGTATTAGCGCCTCTGCTGAGGTGTACTTATCACAATACAATGGTCAAATTCTATTATTTATTGTTGCTGTGAGTGGCGAGTTGGGGTGGGGGTGGGGAATATTTTATTTTTCCTGGGAGCGGGGAGCATAACAAAGAATATAGGATACACAAAATTTTGCCTCGTGGAGAGACGAGGAGCAAGCACGCTGAAACAACAACATCTGAAGGAAAGTGGGACATCCTTAACGAAGAAAACTGCAAGTGCAGTCAAACCTCGGTTTTCGTCCATAATCCGTTCCAGAAGGCTGTTCGAAAACCGAAACCACGCTCTTTTTAAAATAAAAATGTTTACTGAACACGTCTGCTCACAGTGGAAAGCAAAACAAGGAAGCGTCACTTCCTCGTGTAAGGAAGGCGAGAGGAGTCAAATGGTGCATTCAGTTTGTTCGAGAACCGACAATTGTTCGTCATCCGAGGCATAAAAAAAAATCGAAATTTTTGATCGAAAACCGAATTGGTCAAGAACCGAGACGTTTGAAAACTGAGGTTTGACTGTACTATAACACACTGCGCCTTAATAGACTTAAGGCGCCACCTTGGGCCCACTTAAGTTTGCCAACAAACATCTAAATGACTTGAAGACGGCTTGCCGTGGTCAGATGAAACCCAAGTGACGCATTTGGCATCAACCGCACCTGCGGTGTTTGGAGGATGAGAAAATGTATGCCGAAGAACTCCATCATTACAATCCAGCTTGGAGGCGGAGTCGTAGGCTTGCGCTGTCCAAACCTCTTGGAAGATGGGTCACGGATGGGTTTTACAGCATGACAGTGATCCTGTCAAAGCAACAAACGAGTAGCTCAGTAAGACACACAGTGTCCTAGTTAGTATCCAGACCTCAAACCAAGTGAAAACATTTGCTGAAGCTTCCAGCTTTTTTTTAAAAACATTTTTTTGCCTGATATTCAATAAAAATGATGCATCACACTGTCATAAAAAACAAAAACAATCACTGCTATAATTCATTCCAAGTAAGCCAACTGACTAAATCTGGTACTCACTTGTGTCTTCAGGCCATGACTGCGCTGTTTGGATCACGGCTCTCCTCCCTCCTCATGGCGCCACCGTCCTCATCAGAGGGGTCAGCGGTTGGTCCGGCGGCACCCCGGAAACGGGAGGATGAGGAAGCGGCGGGGACGGCGGGAGGGTCACGCTTCCTTGTGGACGCCCTACGGCGGTACGCCAAGGTGAGGCAGCGCGGCGGGAAGTGGACGTCGCTTGGAGGACGAGGATGCTTCGGCTTGAAGATGGATCGCATCGGCGCCGTCAGCGGACTTGGATGCTAAACTCTGACATGCTACCTCTGACCCCTGGCAAAAGCTGCTAGACGACTGTGTGTGTGTGTGTAACAAGACAAGCATGTGTTAAACATGTGCATTTGTGTGTTGACAAGTTGTACCATGACAACATTCCATCACTGAATGTATGTGTGCAAACCCGAATTAAAGAGAAAGTTCATTTGTTGTTCGTTCATTCAATTTATCCAGCCATCTATCTATTTTCAAGAGCTCCTTTTCTTTCCCTGGCCTTGACACCTGGGTCAATTTTGATGATGCCATTTATCCATTTTTTTTTTTTTCAAATATGTCCTCATTAGGGTAAATTTCCACCTCCAAGAAACCGGTACATACCAGTGTTGAAAAACAACCTCCACTATCTCCAACCTTGTCCCATAGTTTAACCCATGAGTCCAATTTGCTGAAGCAATCAGCTCATTTTTTTCAATGCTTGTCCTCAAAGTAAATTAAAACTTGGGATACCAGTTTTGGAAGTCAGCTTCTATTATATACCCTCTGGAAATACATGTATCTTGTAACCCATACATGGGCCACTGTGCTCAAATATTGTGTGAACAGAAGCCTGACATATTTCAGCCATGAGCATTAACTTACCCAGAGATGGGTAGTACCGTATATTTACTCAGTTACATTTACATAAGTGTTTTGGAGGCATAAATTACACTGGTCAACAGTAAATTTTAATCAAATGGTTCTGTATGTGTATTTTTGCTCCTGTTTTTAAAAACGTCTCTACTATTTTTCTAGCACACCAGTTTTTTGTTTTTTTTAAAGGTATTTTCATTATTTGTTTTCAAGTTTGAACTTTAAAAGCTCACGCCACAAACCATGCGCTGTAATAAAAACATTCCACCTGTTGCCGAACTTAACCAATAATTCATCTATATTATTAGTATTATGAAAAACAAGAGGTGATCCCAGCTCGTCCCTCGTACATTCCAAAAACATGCATGGCAGGCTCATTGGGCACTCTCAGGTATGAGTGTGAGCGATGCAAACCAATTCAGGGTGTCCACTGCCCGAAGAAAGGCTAATCTAGAAAAGTTTACTTGCATTTAAAGAAAAATAGTAAGAATTTGTTGAGCCAGTGTTAGACTCGGAGTAACGTTAATGGAACACACTACTTTTGAGTATTTTTAAGAGTATACTTTACCTTGCGCTACTTCTATTTTTATGAATTTATTAGGTGCTGTCACATGACTGTGACATGATTAGTGACTGCATTTGACCAATCTAAAGGGGCCAGGCGGACACACACAAGGACATTTAATAGTGACTAATTTTCGTCTAAACTGGTAAATCGGTTCGGTGAGGAAAACTGATCGTGTCCCTGTCCAGCAGGTGGCGCCGTTACCCCCACCATACGCGTTAGTGCCGCGAAGAAACGTCAGCGCGTCACGTGACGAGCTGGCCTCCGTCTGACTGTTGCTAACAGTTACAATCGGACGCGAGGAGCAACGGCTCTCTTTTCGGCAGTAATCCGCGTCGTCGCCCTCCCGTCCCGGTCTCACCCGCGCAAACATGTCGGCGGTGCAGCGAATGAAGGTGGCGAACGAACGGCACAGCAAGACCATCACGCAGCGGGGACACGTCCAGAAAACCTCGGTTGGTACCCCACAGCTGAGCTAACCGGGCTAACCTGACTTTTATCTTTGTGTTGAGAACGTCCTTTGCGGGATTTATGCCTTGCAGCGGCCAGTCAACGAGGAGAAGTCTCCGGTGGGTCCGTGGCTTCTGGCGCTTTTCGTGTTCGTGGTTTGTGGATCAGGTGAGTTCTTAAAAGACACCAACACTTAGTCCTGCACTACAATGTGTGTTTGTGTTTTGTTTGTTGCAGCCATCTTCCAGATCATCCAAAGTATCAGACAAGGCATGTGATGAGCTGTTCCCCACCCCGGCCCATGTTGACAATACACACTGTTCTCGTTTAGTCATTGTTTAGTTTGTTTTCATTGTGGATCAGATATTGATGATTGCTTTTGTTTTTATACACATACACACAAAGCATGTGAACTACACGTCTCACGATGCTTTGTTTTGTTGAGGTTCAAAGCCTGTCTGAATTAAAGGCGATATTTTCTCTACACGCCTCCTTTGTCAATGGCAACATGCAAGACAAGTTAGACTGCGGCCTCACAATCACAGTTCAGTTCATTAAGACTCAAAAGCAGTCATAAATAACGGCATTTCAAAAGTCCCGTGTATTATATGTATGGGTACATGTGTACCAACAAGTCAATAAGAATAGAGATGGACATTTGCCTCCATATGCGCTCCCTGCCGGGAACTACATTCATCAGGACACCCGACGGGTGGATTTACGTGGTCAGGCCTCGTCTTTCCAGCTCCCGATTTTGCTTCAGCTCCTTGATCCTGCGCCAACGCGAGTGTCAAATAACAGGCTCATCATTGGGTGCTTGTGTGTATATGAGTGTGTGTTACCGGTGCCTGCAGCGTCTCAGGAACCTCATGATCTTGCGTGCAGCCTGGTCCTGTTTCTTGGTCAGGAAGGTCCCCCTGGTGGACAAAGCAAGCTCACCATCAACACCGGATAAGCCGTTTGACTTGCACACGGGACACCTGCCGATCACTCGTTTACTTGATTTTGGGGTTGTGGTTTGTGCCGCCGCCGCCGCCGCCTGGGCCCTGTTTGAGCCTCTCATATTCCTTGTAGCTGCGGTAGTACTGCTGGATGAGCACAGCCGCCCGCCGACTCTGCTGGAAGCGCTTCTGCTCATAGTACGAGCGAAACTTGGACTGGATCAAGATGGCCGCCTGGGTCATCTTCTTGTAGAGGGCGTACTAGGGAGGCGGGGCCAAGGAAAAAACATGTTAGCGAGATCACCTTTTTCCTGCTTAAACATGTGGCGCATTTAGTAGCGTAATATTTTTCTGATTACGTGGGTTGCGACGGGCCGAACCAGTTTGCTTCCCAAACTGGTTACAGATGGGCGCGTTCCAAGCTTAAATGGTTTGCCGACTAAATGGGTTGCATGTTGTTGTGTTTGGGACTTGATGTCTTTTTTGTCGCAAAGGGTTTTAGGGGCCTAACGTTTCTGTCGGGGAAAATGGTTTATTCTCAGTTGCGCAGTTCCATCGCCTCGCTTTCGGAGGGCTTCTTCCACGTACGCACATGCATACACGCACACAAATCTACATCTACTGGTCACCATATTACCTTGAGAGCTATCCATGTTAGCTAGCCAGAGAGAGAGGTAGAAAGACAGCAGTGAAGTGTTAGTGAAGCTGGAGGACACAAACTCAGGCTGGGCGATATATATATTGCCTTAGAAGATTTTTCAGAAGCTCAACCTGCATTTCTCTGAGGATAAAAAGATTGAAACCTCATTAAAAAAAAAAAAAATAGCATCCACATACCTGTTTATATTTGCGGTAGCATCTCTGAATGACTGCTGCGGCCATGTCCTGCTGCTCCTTCAACCGGCGACCCTGCGCGAATGCCAACGAGCACACAGAAGCAGTGAGGCAGAGGCCCAGTAGGGGGCAGTACAAGCTATGGTAAAAAGCTCACCTTGTATCTCCGGAAGGCGTTCTGGATGATCCTGGCGGCCTCGTAGAGCTCCTTCTGCTCGCCATCGGTCAGCGTTAGCAAGGCAAAGTCGCGCTCCATCCGGCCATTGGCAGACGCGTTCAGAAACTCGGCCCACGCCGCCGAGGAGGGCGGCCGCAGCCTCTGGAGGGCCAAGGCGCTGAGGGGCGAGGGGGGACACACCCGCCTGCATAGATGGAGACCACTGTGGACAAGCTGGACACTGCCAATTACATATATTACTATAAGTGGACTTTAAGGCCAATTTTTGCAATGAAACCAGAGGTCAAAGGGGTCTACCTGGGTAGGGGCTGCGTGTGGGCGTCGACCGTGTCCAGGTAGGTCGCCAGCCAGCTGTCCTGGACATCCCGCCTCTCACAAAGCAGTGACTCGGCACCCCTGGTGAAGTCCTCGTGTTTGATTCGCTCCGGCGTCGCCTCGATGATTTGCTCCGCTAGCGTTGCCATGTCAACCTGGCGCGTGGGAGGCCAGAGAGTAAAAAAAAAATGAGCGTCGCGCTGGCAACGAAAACATTTGTGCGGCGTGTGGCAGTACCACCGCCTCCTCTTCCTCGTCCTCGTCGTCTTCCTCATTCTCCACGTTGTCGCTGTAGCTCAGAAGCTGCTCCGCCAGCGTGGGGGGTAGGCGGGGGGACGCGGGACCCTCGCTCGTACAACGCGACAACGCTGCAAGAAGCAAGAGTGAGAATGGCAGAACAGCCAAAACGTCGTACATGTTACCGAGAACACTTGCCCCTTACTCGTGAATAATAAATATGCAAATGTGTTTAAGATACGAAAGCATCTGCGCATCATCTAGTCAAAAAACATGATCAAACGGCTAATAGGAAAGTAGCAATTGGTATGTTTACTCGTTGCCAAGCGGCAGCAGTTACAGCGGCGGTCTCGGTTCTCTGGTGTATATTTGCAATGCATTCTGGGAAACGAGTGTGAACAACCGAACATTAGATAGATATGACGCCCGTGACTCCAGCGATGTCAAAGCTCATCCAGGCCAAGTGTTGCCACATTCAATGTTTGTGGAGGTCTAAAAAAAAACAACCAAATATTCAAAAATATTTTTCCTGTCATGATGGCACGCGCTTTGCCGTTGACAAGGAAGTAAGCTTCATGAAAATCGGTCGAGAAATAATCAAGCAAGGACTTGTTTTCACTGCGCATGCTTTGCGGTTTTGGCTGGCAACCAGTTCAGGGCGTACGCCGCCTATTGCCCCAAGACAGCTGGGATGGGCCCCACCATGACCGCCGCTCTCGTACTATGCTATGGATAAGTATTAATGGTATCGGTACTTGATATCGGTCTCTGCGAATACTCAAGAATTGAGTCTCCATACTGGTATCGATCTGAAAAATAATGGTACAGTGATCCCTCGCTATTTCGCGGTTCGTTTATCGCAGCTTCAGTGCATCGCGGATTTTTTTCAAACATATTCATAAATTTTTATTTTTTTTAAATCATATACATGTAGTACAGTACTGCATATGTTGCTCTATGTGACTCTGTGTTGTTTTGCTGACTTTCGCAGCTTTTCGCGGACCATTTGTGGATTAATTTTTTTAAATTTTTTTTTATATGTTTACTGTATTTTGTTTTTCATAAACTAACCTAACTTATACATGTTTAAATCTATTAGTATACAGCATTAAGTCATGTTAATTACTTCCAAATGTACTTCCACATGCCTGTATACCATTAAATTTGGCCTTATAAATATTATGTACATGTACCTATATGGAGGGGGCAGGGGGGTCGCTACTTCGCGGATTTTCGTTTATCGCGGGTGGTTTTGGTCCCCATTAACCGTGATAAATGAGGGATTACTGTATCGAACATCCCGACTCTGTAACTTCCAGAAACAACCAGGGCTGAACTTTGCTCCTCCCTGACATACAAAGTTTGTCCCTCATTCGAGATATGACTTCGATAGACTTCCTTGACACCAACTCCTGTGCTGTGGTGTGGTGTCCACTCATCAAATGTTACCTGCGTGCGGCTCCTCCACAGGCATGGAGGATGACGAGGATGAGGAAGGGGACAAGGGGGATGACGGGGAGGTGTCCATGGCGGCAGCCGAACATTGGGAGGGGGACGATGGGAGGCTGCTGGAGGAGCTGAGGCCTGCAGGAGGGAGAGGCGGAGGCAAAGGGCGTTAATTAAGAGCTTAAGGGCGTATCTCGCGGTCGCGGCGTGCACGTCACCTGTGTCCGGGCTGGTCGAGACGGGCGAGGCGGTGGCATGCGTGTGTAGCTCCTCCAAAGCGGCGGCCAGACACGTGTGTCCTCGCGAGCGGGCCACGGCCAGAGGGAGGCGGCCCAGCGAGTCCGGGATGCCGAGAGCAACGGCGCTCCAGCCGTACAGGAGCTCCGCCGCCTTCCGGTGGCCCAGAGCGCACGCCCACATCTGAAAACGCAGGTAACCACGACGACACAGCGTTTTTGACCAGGGAGTCTGATCGGAGCGCGGAGGACAGAGCGAGTCGTACCAGCGGCGTGCAGGAGAAGTGGTCCACGTTGAGAGGGTCAACTTCCTGTTCCAGGTCCAAACTGTCACAGTGTACGCGCCTACAAAACACGGCGGTGGGTTCACGTGCGGGCTTTAATCTGGCCAACTCAGCATTCACATTACAGAGAGTCCTACAACATTTGTTGCAATTTCATTATGAATCACCGGTGTCAAACTCAAGGCAAGGGGGCCAAATCTGGCCCGCCAGGTCATTTTATGTGGCCCGCCAAAGCAAATCATGTGCGTCAACAACTTGCTCAAATCGGGACCGAGATGTCAATTGTAAACAGTATTTTCTCTGTTTACACTCACTTGAACAATAATTGAACAAACTACTATAATTGACTTGACTGATTTAAAAACTAGTAATCTATTAATTTGTTGTGTACAAGTAACCATTTTGTGGTTTCACTGTCATCACGGCGCTCTGAGGGAAGAAGACGTAACTCCAAATTGGCCCGCGGCCGAAATGAATTTGACATACCTGTTATACATACAAATATGCGAAATGAGAATGATTTCATGAGATTTTATAGCTGTCATTTTCAATTTCGCCGCCTCATTAAAAAATGGTTGATTGCTTGAATCCAAGCACAATTCCAATGAAGTTGGGACATTGTGTTAAACGAGAATAAATACAGAAAAGACAGATTTGCAAATCATGTTCAACCTATATTTAATTCAATACACTTCAAAGACACGATATTTAATTTTCAAACTGTACATATATTTTCTTTTATGTATCGATTCATTTTTTGTCAATGTATTCACTTTTCCTGAGTATTGTTTAATCGATCTAATGTTAATGGTACATGTCGATTTAAAAATGTTTATTTGTCTTCATTTATCTTAATAGTTGACTCGTTTCTTATTAAAAATACATTCGGCAATGCTTATTTACTTTCATAAACTCCCGCCAAAAGACAGCTGGGATCGGCTCCAGCACCCCTGTGACCCTCGCGGTAAAATAAACTTGTTTTTTTTTAATTCGTTTTAAGTATTTCCAGGTGATCAGCGTGCGGATGAGGTGCGTGTAGCCCTGCGCGGCGGCCAGATGGAGCAGCGTCATCCCGCGGTGACGCGGCGAGTGCTGAAGCTGCTCGTCGTCGCCTCCGCTCCACCGCACGCCTCTCATCATCCTCTCGCACACGTGCACAATCCTCCTCTCGAACCACTGGGATGACTGACAACACAAATGCGCATGCGATGAGACAACGACAAACGTTTCAGCCGCGGCTCGGGCCGCCTTACCTGCTCGTGGTCCTCGGGCGCATGCGGAGGAGGAGGCGGCGGCGGCGCGGTGGCGGCCATTTGGCCACCATGTTGCCGCCGCTGCTGCTGTTGATGTTGCTGCTGCTGCTGCTGTCGCTGTGCGAGTCGCGGGCCGCCATGGCGGCCATCCTGCGCTCCATCTGCTCTAGGCGTTCCAGGATGGACACCCTGAATTGATTGTCTGGAGGAAAGGAAGACAAAAACAATACAGCAGTCGCATTTGATTAGAATAATATACAGTCAAACCTCGGTTTTCGTTGATAATCCGTTCCAGAAGGCTGTTCGAAAACCGAAATTGTTCGAAAACCGAAACCACGCTCTTTTTAAAATAAAAATGTTTACTGAACACGTCTGCTCACAACGGAAAGCGACACGAGGAAGCGTCACTTCCTCGTGTAAGGAAGGCGAGAGGAGTCAAATGGTGCATTCAAGTGCGCTCAGTTTGTTCGAGAACCGAAATTTGTTTGTCATCCGAGGCATAAAAAAACGCAACATTTTTGGTCGAAAACCGAATTGGTCGAGAACCGAGACGTTCGAACACCGAGGTTTGACTGTAGAGAAGAATTTTTTGTGTATAGTCACTCTGAAAATGCAATTCGGGGTGGGGAAAAATACGACTCGGAATTTACGTCAATGTCTGGGCTTGCCAGTAGTTAAACTAGAGTTATTTGTTAAAAAGAATCAACTTCTTTTTTTTTTTTTTTTACTTCACAATATTTTTCTCTCCACCCTGTTTGACATTACAGACTGCTTAATATTCTTTGCAAAATGTATATGTATATTCGTAATGGAACACAGACCGTCCAATGAGAGCCAGTCGAGCTGGGAGCTGGGCAGCGAGCTGGCATTCCGGGCGCGGTACTCGAACAGAACCGACGACGACACGGAGCCCCCTGACTCCACGACCTGAAGACACACCAGACCGGCCTCGTGGGCTGCAGCGAGAAGATCAAATGATCTAGTTAGACTTTTTTTGTGTGTGTGCGTGTGCGTGTGTGTGTGTGTGTGTGTACCAGGGCAGTAGCAGCGCAGCACACCGGTCTGAATCAGTGAAGCCGGGACAGCGCTCTGATCGAACACGCACGAGTATCGACCCGTCTGCTCACTCCACGGTCCTGTGATCAATACTTTCACCCCACCCTGCACGACACGCGCGCACAGTGGTATTCATGTCGCCATTTTCAGACGTTTGCACCTCATGGGAGCGCCAATGTACCTGGCAACTTTTTAACTTCTGACATTTTAAAGCAATATCTTTCAATGCCTTTTTAACTTTTACTGATGCGGCGTTTGTGGCGGAATTAAATCAGCTCTGTGGGTCTATTCAAATACAGAGTTTGAGTACTTTTGCCACCTCCGCGCAAGAGACAAGAGGAGGTCCACAAAAAGCAGCATTGGTTGCGGGTTACCTCGGGATACGACCACTCCGGCGAGAAGTCGGTGATGGAGGCGAGCGGCGACGAAGATGGTAGCGGGTGAGGAAAGGGCAGGAAGGAGGTGGAGGGGGAGGGCTGAGGGGGCACCATGTAGCGAATACCGGCCGAGAAGACGGCCGGACCGGGTGGCGCGTCGACGGGGGCGGAGGGTGGCGGCGCCGACACGGGATTAGCCTCTACCGTGATGAGGTCGGAGATGAGGTCTGGGAACTGGCTGTCGAAGGAGATTTCAAGCTCCTCCGCTTCTTGCTGCGTGTCCATGGGAGGGGGGTCGGTATCGGGGGGCGGGCCGTTGACCTGCTTCACCTGCAAGGCGGGTGACATCTGGATGGCGGTTTCCATGGTGATGTCTTGGTGGTTTGGGGAGGAGGGAGGGCTGGGCAGGTGACCGTAGGGCTGCTCCTGCGATGCGGTGCCATTTCCCGGTGTCGACGACTGGCTGGGCTGTACCACACAGACATGTTGCCATGGCGATTACACAAAATGGACTCAAATGTGGACTTGTTCTGGGGCTGATATGTTTTGGAAATCAAATCAGATTTAAAATCCACTTTTTTTTTTTTTTCCCTTTGCTTCTAGAAAAAGCAAATGAGAGCGACGCTATTTAGAACGAGTTTTGCTTCTTGTTTTGTTTGAGCCAAATGGCAACAGCGAACGCCAATTTGTCAACGTGTGCCTCCGTGTTTGCCTCCGTGTCGCATGTGGAAGCGTTGAAAGAAAAAAACTCGCCTGCAGCAGCTTTGTGGGAGGCGCCAAGATGTGAGCGTCATGTCCCTGCTCCTTCTCCTCGCAGTCGTCTCCCTCCGCCTGCGCGGGCACCCCCACAGCTCCCAGCTCTAAACAGAGCGGCAGGAGGGGCGGCGCCACCGAGGACGTTGGCGACAAGAGGAAGGAGGGCGGAAGCGAGGCCGAGTCCTTCCTGTCCGTCTCGCAGGAGGATGACGAGAGCGACGAGGGAGGGGAGATGGACGAGGGCGGGGTGGATGTGGGGGAGAGCGCCAGGGAGGAGGGGGAGAGCGGCGAGGAGGAGGAGCAGATGATGGCAGGAACGGGCCCGCCGTACGTCTGGCCCTGCTTGGGAGAGTTCAGGAAGGAGTCCGGGTCGAACGCAGGGGGGAGGAACGGCGGTGGGAGAGAGGGTGAGGAGAAAGATAAGGGAGGGGAGGCGGAAGAGGAGGGAGTAAGGAGCAGGCCTCCTATGACAGGGGAGGGAAGGAGGGTGAGGGAGAGGGTGTGGTGCACTGGAGCGGGCAGGGAGGAAGTCGTGGGGGAGGGCGGGCAAGGTGAGGGGGGCTTGCCATGGGGAGGGATGGGAGGCGAGAGAAGTAACTGGTTGGAGCGGGTGAGCGCCAGGCTCTCCTTGGGGGGATCCTCCCCGCAGCCCCCAGAGATGGCCGTGGTGGTCGCCATGACGATGACGGCGTTGTGTGGCAGCGCCACGGTGGTGAGTGGCGGGGATGTGGTCGAGCTGCAAGAAAGCACGACATGGGGGCTCAGGTTTACCAGTGCTTGGGATTTAGCATTGATTTTGATTAAAAAAAGATCACCCCCCAAAAAAAAAACTCAACAAAACTTGCCATTAAAAAAAAATTTAAAAATTAAATTGGAACACAAAAAAAAATAAAAAACAGCCAAATGAATGGATTAAAAATAAAACCTCTCATATGAAATGAATCAACAATGGAGACAAAGAATATTTAATTATTATTACATTACTATTATTATACAATTATTTTGAAACAAATGAATAGTGGGTGTTTTTTTTTGGGGGGGGCTCCATCAGATAAATTGCCTTTCCAATCATTTCAATAGGCAAAAAAAAAAAATTGACAGTGAGGGCCCACTTACGTGGAGGTGAGGCCGGGAGAGGAGGAGGCGGGGCTGCCCTGAGCCTGGAGCTGGGGCAGTTTGGCGTCACCCCCGCCGCCCCCCAGTTCCCCCGTCTCTGAGGACAGCGGCGAGGACGACGTTGGGGGCAACTTGGGGGAGATGATCCGGTGCTTGGTGCTGTTGCAGCTGTGGGGAATGTTCCCTCCTGATGTGCACACACACACACACACACACACACACACACACACACACACACACACACACACACACACACACACACACACACACACACATTATGTGAGAGTAACTGAACACATTTCCACTTCCGTGTCTAACACTACGACACGGATTGAACATCATTTTTGGCGCTTGTTTTTCATGGGTGAGGTTGCCCGTGATTGGCTGGCAACCGGTTCAGGGTGTCCCCCGCCCACTGCCCAAAGACAGATGGGATAGGCCCCAGCACCCCCCACGGAACCCTTGCGAGTATAAAGCGGATCGGAAAATGGATGGATGGTTAAATTAAGGCATCAAATATGACGGGACTTCTTTATCTCGTAAACATTTGCTGTGCCATATTTGGAGCCCATATTTATGACGTGACAAGGGGGGCGCGTTACCCTGGCTGCCATTGCAGAGGCAGGCGTGAGTGCGCGGCTGCGGTTTGGTTCTCTGGCGCTCCAGGATGAGCTGCACCAAATCCTCGATGCTGAAATCACCGCTCCCGCTGGAACACTTGATGCTGTGAACTGAAACACACGCGCGCGCACTTACACACCACATTGACGTGTATGGCGTGTATAGTGTGTGTGTGTGTGTGTGTGTGACAGTGCACGTCTTACACATGGGCTTGAGCTGACCCAGCAAGTCGTCACGGTTCCATTTCACGCTGTCGTGGCGAGTGGTCACAGCGCACAGCAGCGGACTGCATTTGCCAGAATCCTCCAAGGAGGGCACGTTCAGGTAATGGACGAGCACAATGTCTGGGTTCTTTTCAAATTAAAAACAGAACAACTTTACAATTGCGCGTGTGTGTGTGTGTGTGTGTGTGTGATCCGCAACCGGAAACTATTTGGTGTGCGCCTTTTAACGCGTTTCAATGTGTTTGAAGTGTGTTTTTGTACGCGTCAGTGTGTAGGTTTACCTGCAGCAGCCAGTAGCACCGCCGGTGGAATGTTGGCACAATGGCGGAATGGACGTAGTTACCGTAGAGACACTGCAAGCAAAGTTAGCGTCACGCTCCACTGAGACCGAGATATTGCCGAGTGAGCTTCGGAAGGGGGCGCGCCGCTGCTCACCTCCATGCCCTGCACCTTCAGCTTCATGTGATCCTCTCGGGTGTCCTTCCCATCCTTGCGTTTCTTCCAACAGTAGCCATCCTTCCTGTATTTGACCTTCTTTCTGTTGTAGAGGATGATGGTGCCATTCTTTGGCCTGAAATGGTTTCGTGGTTAGCAGAGTTCAACATCTTGGTGTGTGTGCGCGTGCGTGCGTGTGTGCGTGTACCTGGTTTTCAGGGTGCAGGAGAGCCACTCGTCATGCTTCTCAAAGCTTACCAGATAAGACGCAATCTCCTGCGCATAAATGCACACACAGACACAGGCTTCAGCATGAAAATGACATAAGCTCGCCTGGTCGCAAATAAGATGCATTCCAGAACGCTGTGTGCGTTTGGAATGTTTTGCGAGTCATTACTTTGGGCTTAACATCCCAGCTTTGGAAATACGCAAGCAGGACATCGGTGCTCGTTAATTCTCTTCATTTCATTGCATTTCAATTGTCTGCATTACTTCCATTGCGTGTATGTGCACCTAGGAGTTTTTTGTTGATCAATCGGGTTACAGCTTCTGTGTTGCCATGTCAACCTAATTCGTTCAGAGCTTTTAAAATCAGTCGCGCTGGCCAATGCAATTGAAAGTATAGCACCAATGGTACTTTTCTTTCACCAATGAATGATTTTCAAATTCCCCTAATAGCGTTGGCATTTTCTCTCACAACAGACTTACACAACAGTCCATTTGTAAATCCAAATTTTCGCAAGTCAAAACTCCGTTAGGAGGGTGGCATCCGTGGTCGTTAACTTTGAGCATGCACAAACTGACCTCGTTAGTGTTCCATCTCAGACGCTCGTTGGGCAGAAAGGACGAGCGAGGGAGGCATTCCAGCAGCTTGTTTCTCTGTCCTTTATTCTCTGTCGTAGACACACACAATCCATTAAAGATGAATATTCCCATGCAGAGGGTTACCCTAGCAACAGAGATGACACTGACCAGTGTGACCTATGGAAACCATCTCCTTGTTGCTCATGGCGACGAGTCCATGCAGGGTGGTCTCACACGACGCAGACGCACAGCCACCTACACAGACCCACTATATATACACACACACACACACACACACACACACGGGCTGATCTCACCGCGGCCAACTATGGGAAAACACAGTTCCTTGTTGCTTAGCAACCACCGTAAAAGGGAGCTCTTGCTTATGGAGGCCTAAATCAGACCGGGCACTTGCCTAGCGGCTTCCTCGACTCCCCGTACGTCTCTGCCGGCTACAAGCTGTGCCACTCCCGGAGGCGAATTTTTGTTTTGCTTTTTTTAACTATTTCAATACGTATTGTCTCTTCCATAACACGCCCAACTAAACCAACAGGCGTTGATCCGTGTCAAAGTGCTCAAGTGGGAATTTATCTTTCGCTGCTCAGATAGCCCAGCTGTGCTAGTCATGCTAACACTAATTTGACGTCATCGGAAAAAGATGAGCGGGACTTTACCTCCGAGTGTGGGGGGTGGCAGCCGACGCTAAAGCTGGGGACGCGTCGCCAGTAAGTGCGGTTCGACACAAACACCTCCACAAACTACTTTACCTTCCGCCTTCAGCCCGGCAGCCATCTTCCTTTCCTCTGACGTCTTTACGCCACGACCGTAATGCTCAGTAGAACGGTTTTACCGTAATGTCGGTTGAAAAAACTTGGGATGGAGAAACCGAGGCTTGAATTTGATTTAATAAGGACAATTGCACTTTTTAATTCTGCCCTTTTTAAAAACAGAGTCAAGTCATGAATAAATAGATTGTAAAAAAATAAACATTGTGTATCTTGATTTATTCTGGTGTGTGTGATTTGGTCACTAGGCGGCAGTATATTGTCATGGAAACAAACGAATATTTTATACACACGGATCTGTACTTCAGCTTATCACTTAGTTTTGTTTGTTTGAAAAAAATGCGTAGGAAAACGTTTATCATGATATGCCTTGCGCATGTATAAAAGTGTCCAGAGGCTGAAAATAAGTCCAGGAAGATTTGAATGTATTGTAATGCCCTTCAATGTGGACAGAAGGATGCACGCAGTCGCTGATGCAATCTGTTCGTTTTTAATAAACAAAAGGAGCAATAAACACACATTCATAGGAGTTGCTGTTAGCCACAACTCACGCCCATGCGCTTCACACTCAGACTAACTAGCCAATATTCCCCCAACCTGGCTCGTCCCCTCTCGATGACGTCACACAAATACAAGATACAGATATTACAGTATTGATTTTAAAATCTGTGACCGCAAGAGCTTTTCCTGCGAAATTTCATGCGACAAAGAGTAACACAGCCAAATGATGTGTGCGTTTTAGATAAAGAGACAAAGGCATGAGGGTGATGGGTTAAAATACATGATATGAGCACTAAAATTTGTCAAAATGCACCTGTGTGGGTTTTTGGTATTATATTAGCGTGCTTTGCCAAAAAAGAAACACCAAATACATTCACTGTCATTTTAAGTCTATACTTTATTTGTATAGCACTTTTGTTCACACTGTTACAACAGCATGGCTCACATTCTCACCAGATAGCGGTGCTCTTGATCCAAAACAATTGGGATAAAATTACAAGAGCTTGGAGTATTTTCATTTTGTCGAAAAGTTTATCCATTCGCTTTGAAATAATTTAAAGCAGTTTATACAAAGCCAAGCATGGAGGTGGATCCTTTTTTTCCAAATATAAATAGTCCACGGAAAAGCCCCGCTTACATGACCACGGTAAAAAGGAAATTCAACACTAAAATCTTTTTCACGCTTTCTAAAAATGTCTTAAGTCACATGCACACACACAGTGTGTTCGCGGTTCAAGAAAAAGGCACCACTGTGACAAAATTATCCCATTAAAAAAATAGAGAAATCCCTCTAAAAAGCTAGAGAAGTGAAATCCCAAAGCTCCTTAAGCACGTTTTTCCTTTCAGAGGTTTAGGGGTCCACAAAGGACACCATGATGTACCTGGTTCCGCTGGTCGTGGGCAGACCCTCGTGGTAGTGAGTCAGGCGGCCGGGGTGCATGAAGGACCAGCCCTTCCTGGGCGACTCCACGTTGCAGTCATAACGCAGGAACCGGCAACCTCCGCCCTGACGTAGGCAAACACGTCAGTTAGTCAAGAGTTGAATGGAGGGGGGGGGGGTTAAGCTAATGCTAATTGGGCCAGCGCAATACCTGGTAGTCAACGTTTTTGCTGTTGAGGGCGATGTTGATGGTGAACGTGGACGAGTCGTGATGCGGTCGCAAAGACGGCTGCTCGTCGGGACGGTAGCGCACCACGAAATTCATGATGGCCTGAGCCTGCATGCGGCACAAGTAAAGAAATCGAGGAAATCTTTCATTTGTGTAATTCAAAAAAGGTTTACGCCAATAAAAGCTTATCAAATTTTTTTTTGCAAGGCAAAAGCCTCGCATTCACCTCATCCTCCAAATAACAATGATAAACCTCAGGGTGTGGCCACCACCACCCCTGACCTCAACTCTATTGAGAGCCCAGGGAGCTCGTACCTTAGGCGAGTATCCGGGATAGAGTTTTTCCGTGATGGGCGCAATGTACTCTTTAAGAAACTTGAGCCATTCCTTCTCAAATCCAATCTGATTCATGTGGATGTCCACAGTGGGAACGTTTTCGTAGCCGCCGGTCAGACGTTCGTCCTGAGAGAGAGAGAGAGAGAGAGAGAGAGAGAAAAACGCACACACACACCACCATAAATCACCTCTGACCATCTTGTGGGGTCTGGCAAGCAGACTAAGTGAGGAGACCAGGGAGTCACCGTGTGCTTGCCGCCGGACCATTTCCCATAGTCTTCCATGGTCTCCACCAGGTCGTCACACATCTTCTCCGAAAAGGTCGGGAACCAGTATACATCCGGACAAGGCTGTAACGGCACAGAAATGGTCCACAGAATAATTTGCCGTGTAGAATAGATTTGAAAATGATGCTACTGGTCTTTAAATCTGAATGGTTTAGGTCCTGATGACATGAAAGACGAGCTAGTGGACTATAAAACCCAGTTGGGCTACGAGATCTGAAGATTTGGGTCAATTAGTGGAGCTCAGAGTTCAAAACAAACATGGTGAAGCAGCATTTAGCTGTTATGATGCACGGAAATGGACAAATTTGCAAACAGAAGTGAAGTGAATGTAAATGCTTTTAAATCGAGGTTAAAAAGTAGGATCTTTTCCTTTTTCCATGATTAAGGTAATTCAAAACATTTATAAAAATCTTCCTATTACACTATATGTTCTGACAGTCATTGTAGTGAGCTGCTTCTATTTCTTTACCTTTTAATTTCATTAACTCTTCTGTTTGTAAATACCTTGAAACATTGTACAGTCAAACCTCAGTTTTCGAACGCCTCGGTTCTCGACCAATTCGGTTTTCGACCAAAAATTTCGAGTTTTTTATGCCTCGGATGACGAACAAATTTCGGTTCTCGAACAAACTGAGCGTACTTGAATGCACCATTTCACTCCTCTCGCCTTCCTTACACGAGGAAGTGACGCTTCCTCGTGTTGCTTTCCATTGTGAGCAGACGTTTTTATTTTAAAAAGAGCGTGGTTTCGGTTTTCGAACAATTTCGGTTTTTCGAACAGCTTTCTGGAACGGTTTATGGACGAAAACCGAGGTTTGACTGTACTTCTAATTAGTACATACTTTGCGTATCAAATGCGTGATGCAAATGAAGCTGCCTTATGATAATAATAATAATAATAATGATAACTAACCTGCTCCACAAAGCTCTTTGGGTCCTCAAAGATCTTGGAGTAGTTCTCATTGACGTACTTGGCCCTCCAGTCCTGCCACAGACAAACAATTCGTGATGATTATACGCACCGAGTGAATGTTGAGGTGCACACGGAGGTGTTTGTGTGTGTTGGCGGCACCAGAGGGTTGTCAAAGATCTGCCACATGTCCGGGTGCAGCCTGGACGTGTTGAAGTTGTTGGACGACACCAGACGGCCAAAGTCGTCGCGGTTGGACACGAACATGAACACTCCCTGTGGGTAGTTGGGGGCGGGGGGGTGTTTACATTTTCAGTGTGTTTTTCTCTGTGTGCTATGACTGCGGCGATGAAAGTTACCTGTTCTCGGACCCGCCGACAGAACGCCATGTCTTGGTCCAAGTTGGGGTCCTCGTACAGGTTGACCTTGGACAGTTTGGAGCGCAGCACGCTGCCTTTGATCAAGTAGGCCTGAGACATGTACGGAACGTTCCACAGGCCGCTGCAGCACACACACACACACACACACAAGCGGGGTGAGTCAAGAAGCAGTCGGATGGCGGAGGGGGACGAGAACGAGACGGCCTTTGAGACTCACATCCTCTTCCCTTGAACAATCTCGATGTAGTCTTCCGATCTGGAGTAGTAGCCTTCGGCGTTAAGGGCGCCCCAGAAGTTGCTCCACAGCTTCCCGGGTTTGGACAGTATGGGCGCAATGACGGACCTGGAAAACGATCCCACATTCGTTCAAACGGGAATGGGAATAATCAAACAGTCAGCGAATCTTGGCTAAAACAAGAACATTTCAAGCATACTTGTTCTCCTCCATGAGAATCCTCAGGGTGTCGGGGTTGGTCAAGACAACATCCGAGTCGATGCTGAAGTAGTAATCGCAATGGGAATCTTTCCGACACGCCTCCCTACACACACACACACACACACACACACACACACACACACACAGACGCACAATGGCAATCTCAGTTCAGGAAGCATCCAAGCTCGCCGTGACTGGTCGAGCACTCACACAGCCATCTTGCGAGCCTGGTGCTCCTGCAGGTTCTCCTCGGGTCCGACCAGCACGGCGTCGGGAAAAAAAGAACGGTGGCGTTGCCAGAACTCGTGAATGTGGCGCTCGTGGTACACCACCTGTCAAGGGGAAGCCGCGTGATGATATTCATAACTCATCTCAAAACCCACCTATTTAAAATTGCATATACAGTTTAAAGTCATCGCTTTTATTATTTATAATTTTATCTGTGGTTTTATTGCTCTTTTTGATTGTAAAGTGTCCTTGGGTATTTTGAAAGGCGCTTATAAATAAAATGTATTATTTATTATTAAGAGCACCGTTTCCAGGAACAATTTAAGCCCATTGAAGCGAATGGAGATGCATTTCGAACGTAACTGATCCTTCCATATTTTGATATTTACTCAAGGAAATTCATGGAAAAATTCACCACATTCCCAAAATGTCCACTTTTTTTTTCTTTCTTTTTTTTTACCATCCTATGACAACATTAGCACCACCAATTCAAACCATGTCAACTTATAACTTAACTCCTTCACTCCCAAAGACGTTTTTAAACGTCTTTTCAGACTTGGTCCAGAATTGGCTGGTACTGAATGAGTTAAAATATTCAGCTCAGTTCGGAGATCTTGGCTTCCATTTGTCAAATTCCAATCATAATTTTTTTTTTACAAATTTCACGTTTAATCTCCCAAATGAAGAGTCAATTTAGACATTTAGCTTTCTCTTCCACATTTCAACCCAAAACCCTTCCAATTCACCGGTTACCCTTTTGTAATATGTTAGCATGTTCACTTAATTTTGCGGCATTTCAGTTTCCCATCAGCTCTTCAGTATTAACAACCACTTTTTTACAGAAAATCACATTCTTTTGTCTTGATTAATATTGATCCCGACGAAACCGTCCAGAAGCCACTCTGCGGACTCACGTTGTTGTGGATGAAGAGACGGATGCGCCCTAGCGGGTAATTGAGTGTGGTCAGCCGCTCCAGGAAGTCCTCCATGAAGGGCGTAGCATGGTGGATGAACACAGCCACGTGCACCAGCGGCATTTCCTGGTCCTGAAGTAAAACATACACCCAAAAATAATAATAAAATCCTTGAAATGGCCTTCTTGTAGACAAAGCAGCAGCAGCAGCTTACGTACATCGACTTCGTCGAAGAAAATTAAATCATCGTCACAGTTGCCGCATCCCTCCTCGTATGTCCACGCCGTCGGGACGTAGTTCGCCAAATAGTTGAGTTGCAGCTGCAGAAGACAAGTGGCATCATGATGAATTTACTACAAAATAAGGAATCTTTCTTCATATACTGACAGGTAGATCAATAAAATAATACTTTTGTTTGTTTGTTTTGTGATCCACAAAGTGTTGAGCAGGCTACCTTAGTGGGTCCGTTGCCGTGAATAACAACAGGAAGTGTGTCATAGGCGACGTTCCTCACGCGGACCTTGGCCTTCTCGAACTTGAGGACGACTTCATCTGACAAAGACCACGTTGAGAAGACCGCAAGTGAATTGAGTAACAGCTCGCTTGCTAACGCAGTCATAGCTAGCAGGATCTCACCAACGGCACCGTTGAGGTTCTGGAAGATTCTGGAGCGGTGGTCCAGCGTCATGTTGAATTTGGTCTGAGGGTGGTGGTGGTGGTGGTGGGGTGTCAGTGACAAAATAGAATGTGTTCATAGTGTCACTATAGCAGAGCGGACGTCATATTACCCGCTGCGCCCGGTCCAAGTAGATTTTGGTGTAGAAAAGCTGGTCATCGGCGTCGTCTTTCAACTTCCACTGCTGGACCAGGGCGTTGATATCTGGTGCGAAGCCGATGAACCCTGACCGGCACACAAGTAATTTCATTTTTAGTTACTACTCGCGGGGAGAAGTCACAAAGTGGTTCAGAAAATCAAAAACAGCATACATACGACTCCTGTGTGTGAATGTTACAGCATGTGTTGCCAGGTCAATCAAATTTGTCCAGCGGTTTCAATCAGTCTTGCTGGCCTATGTAACTTAGACCAGTGGTCCCCAAACTTTTTTGCCCGACAGATCGGTTTAATGTCAGAAAATATTTTCAAGGACCTGCATGAAAACTGTGGTATTTTCGTAACATAATAATAAACACGAATCATGACACAGGAACGTCCTATCTGGCCGCAACACTCTCTGGTCGCTATGGTAACGTTTAAACGTGCTTTCAAAATAAGATAGGCCGCAAATACAAAGTGCATGAAAAATACGACTCACCATTGCCGCATATTTAGTGGGCTTGGTGCGTGGGAATCTCCCGTTGAGATATGTCGCTCTTGACCTGTGTCAAGAGTGACCTATTGGCGACGGATGTAACAGAGAATCTGGTATTTTTTCAAAATAAAACATAGCTGAGATTCCAAAATAAATATATCGGAAGCAATGTAAGTTCTTTATTCTTTCTGTCTGTGCGGCCCGGTGCCAAATGACCCATGGACCGGTACCGGTCCGTGGCCCGGGGGTTGGGGACCCCTGACTTAGACGACATTAGTAATGGGACAATTTTTCAAATTCAACTCAGAGTCTGACGAGCAAAATAGATCCAGGAAAATATTCTGAAATGACCCTGAGATTTCTCAACAACTCCCAAGTGGAGCGCTCTCTTACCTCCCGAGTTGAGGTAGCGTTTCCCCGAATGCACGGGAGGGTACTTGGGAGCCAGCCTCTGGTCGGGCCAACAGAAGCCCTCGGCGGAGAACACCACACGGTGGCCCAGTCGTGAGAATTTGTACAGGAGTTCCTCAGGACCTGACGCAAATACTACATCGTAGCTGGAGGGAGAGACAGCGGGGTTCACTTGAAATCCAGGCCAGCGCTTCAAAACAGGAAGGTGGGTGTTACCTGTCTACAAACAAGATCACCATCTCCTCGTGCTCTGAGTGTTTGAGCAGCTCCTTCTTCAGCCAGCGCACTTTCTGCCCGCCGCCCACCGTACGAGCAACGTCGCCACCTTTCCACTCCTCTCCCAGGCCCAGAACCTGAACACCAGCATCACCATTACCAACTATCAAATTATCATCATCATCCCGACTTACCTTCACTGTGTAGTTGAACTCTCTGGCTGTCCTCATGAAGCGCACAAAGCCGTCAGTCTCTTCCGTGGCAGCCGTGATGACCAGAAGATTCTCTGCACGCACAAACAAATATTGGCATTCTCCAAAAGAAGGAATTCCACACTGAGGTGGGAAAAAAAGTGAGGAAGGACGAGTGGTGAGTGTGAAACAATGCAAAAGTTGCAGTTGTTTCTGTGATTACAGGGTTTTCGCTACCCTATCTTAGTTTCCTCCCTCCAGACCCATGCATCCAGTCAGAAGGAGAAATAAGATTGTGACCTTGTGCGATTTTAGCATGGATAAATAAAAAAATCTTTGGAGGCTTGCCGCATGACAGAGCCAAGGCGGTGATCGCCTCTGTTCAATATAGTTGCTCAGCACCAAGACACCACCAGATGGTACCAAAAACAATATCCTTATACAGTGAAACTCCTCTACAACGAAATGATGTTTGCAGCAAGACATTTTTCACAACAGGGGGTTTTTCACTGTCGCAAATTTGAAACAGGAAAGTGGGAATGGTGTTAACGCATGAAGATTTTTTTACACTAGGGGGTATTTTCACCCATGTAGATTTCATTGTAGAGGAGTTTCACTGTATTAGACATGGCTTTGGCTTGAGCACAAAACATCAATTTGGTGAGAGGATGCAACATCTCTAAATTGCCGAGTGCCGAAGGGCGAATATGTAAGGGGTTCAATGTACAGGCTTTGAGTCTTTTGGGAGACACACAATCAAGGATTTGGCGCCACGTAGTGGAAAGTTAAGATTTACTTCACAAGAGTTGAAATAAGTGGAAAACGTCACTATAATGTAAAAGTTACAGTGAGGTAAGATGAGCTGAAAGCGTGTTATTGGGAGACGGCAAGAAGCAGGAAAGGCGTGGAGAGACTTCTGCGGAATACGGCGGGTCCGCCTGGCCCGCCTGGAGACCCTCCAGAGCGGCCTTACCTGGCGAGATGCTGCGCGATTGAGCCCCGGATGAAGCGTGGAGCACGACAGCGAGTGTTAGCAAGCCGAGGAGCCAAGAAGACATGGCAGCGGCCACTTGTCGATGTAAACGCTTCTCTTCCATCGCAAAATATTCCCCTACTCTGCGCTCCTTTCCCAGCTCGGACGGAAACCTGGCGAAATCTCGCGAGGACAACATTCCCAGTTGGCACGTAAACGTTAACGGGAAGTGATTGGCCGCTCATCCGCGACACGGCAGCCAATGACAAGCACGATATTTTTGATCGATGGGGTTTCTTGCCAATCACAAGAAATGCAATGTGATTTTTTTTTTCTGTGTCCTCGGGCTATAGAAAGTCGTGAAAGTGGACCTCAGCTTTGTCACGTCTAACAGGTTCACTATTACCGTTCTCCCTGTCCACTTAAGGACTGCTCTAATAACTGAGAACACCTCATAACGTCATTAAAATGCGTATTTGCAGGTCGGAAACCAAACACAGCAGAACGTTTAACGGCAATGGGAAGTGATTGGCCTCCCACCATTGCCACAGCGGCCAATAAGAAGCTCGACAACTCTGGCCGGAGGGGGCTCACGGCCAATTGGGCGTGTCGACGAACGAGCCAATCACAGGAAGACATACGGGGGTTTTTTTGTGGGCGGGCGTGTGTGTCCCGGGGCTACAGAAAGTTCTAGTTTGCCACGTCACACACGTTCACTTTTGACGTTTTTATTGTCAACCTACATGCTGCTGTGATAATTTAAGGCTCATAGGATGTCAGCAAAATAGGTATAATTTTTTATTATTTGTGGGGTTGGCTTCTTAGGTGTTTTTTTGCCCCTATATTAAAAAAAAACCACGTTGTGAGCCCTGCCCCTTGTTGTCATAGTAACCTATCAACATTATGGCAACATAAAAAGCTGCCTCACTTTCATTCTTGAATTTTGGAGGGGTATAATGCCTAGTAGGCCACGCTTCTTCACACCTGCCCAGGTGGCGGCTCACAACACAGCGGCTGACCTTTGGGTTTCCTTCCTGGGCAAAGTGTGTGACCTGACTCCCCTAGTAAAGCAGCACGAGGGTGAGCAGCATGACCATCTGAGTATTCTTACCAGAATCGTACCTAGAAAATCCTTTGGGCATTTTAGTTGTTAAAACAATTGTGGAAAAATACTTCCATTGATGCCCTGAATGAGCTGAACCTTTTGAAGTTGGTCAAGAAATAGGGGAAACTGTAACTGTAAAGTCTCTCTAATCATTTGAGAATGTTGTCATGTAAACTATGAAATATCAAAAAATCAAAATATCAAAAATTCACACAATAATTTCACACAGGTGATGTTTTGCTGCTACCCATCATGGAGTTTGCAGGCAAGGACATCAGCAGCTGGTTCGACCCGGAGACCGAAGACGTGAGTGTTAGCATACACGGCAATCAATCGCATAGCGGCTTTTAGCGCTCACCTGCACCTGTGTGCAGGTGTTGACATTCGTCCACCCACTGACAGACTGCGTGAGCTACTACACGCCGCGGGGTCGCTTTGTCCACATTCCGCCGGCCGGGCCGCGCTCCGACTGGGCCAGCGACATCGAGCCGGCCTGGTGGAACGACCGGTGCTACGAGGTGGGACGGCTGTCCGCCAAGACCAGATGGATACGCGTCATCAACACGCTGACTTCGCAAGAGCAACGGCTGGAGGTGGACCACGCGCCCTAGCCTCCCGCCATTTGTCTTAAGCTAGGCTAATGGCTCCACCCCCCCCCTTTTTTTTTGGGTTCAGGTGTGTTCTGAGGAGACTCTAGCGGAGATCCTGGAGCGCTACCTGCCGTACAACTCGCACGCGTGCAGCTATACGTGGAAACACAACGGTGCCAGCTTGGATATGAGCAAGACCCTAAGTGAGAACAACGTCCCGGACGATGACTTCAAGCTCCAGAAGCTGCGTCTCGACTGCGATCTCTTCACGCCCGCCATCCTTCTTCACTTCAACGACGACCTCACTGAAGGGTGAATGCCATCACCAATCTTTTATTGTCATTTTTTTTTTTTTAATCACGCCGTGTCGTACAATTTCAATTTGTGTTGGACCAAACCATGTCATGTCCCCACAATGCCATGCTGTATCATACAATTGCATGTTATATTATTGTCATATCATATTGTGCCATGTGTTGTTGTCAATTAATGCACCGCCATGTTTTGTAATACCATCGCCATGCTGTGTTGGGAGGGATGACCTACCGTAGTTATGCTAATAAAGTACGTTTGTGTAAATCTGAAGCGTGCGATGTGTTTTGAAACCTTGCCACCGGATTGCGCAGCACAAACACGCACGTCAAACGGGTCCGGTTCAAAGATCCCTCGGCGGTCAGTCACCTCGAGCTGACGTCGACTTTTAACTGTCGCCACGCTCCTCGTCCTCACGAAGACGACGCAAAGGAGCTGATCACCATGACGACAGAATACCACGATGATGTCGACGAGGACAGCAGCTCCTTTTGGAACAAAAGTACAACTTGTGTGTGTGTGTGTGTGGTCTACGTCATGTGTCGTGTGTGTTTTCTGCATGTTTATAGTGTGTGATGTGTTCACGTTTTGTGTCCTATGTCTTGTGTATGTGTGTGCTATACACCTGCCGTGTTTCGTGTGTGGTAGAGCATGTGTTGTATAGTATGTCATACTGCAAGCTAGCAAGCTAGGTAGTAAGTAACCAGCTTCGGCCACGTACCAATGCGGCTAAACGCAGTGCGGAGTTTTTGGCTGGAACTGCATCTCTAAGCTGAAGCAAATCTCGCTGTCTGAAGGCTGAAATTGTCTCGCACTTTCGAAAGGGAGTCTCCCAAAGCCAAAACGACGAATTGGCGAAGTCGACAATTTCGATCATCGTCCGTCATGGCAAGAAAAATCATGGCAGAGTTCGCGGCCAACAGATTGAAGGATGATCGTAAACGGCTTCGGGGTGCGACACATCCTGAACTAGAGAAAACACTTTTCATTTACTGACTGAATTTTTTCAGATATGAACTTAAAGTCTGCAATTATTTGTATTAAAAATCGTACAACAAACTACTGTTATAACGTACAGATTCGTTATGCCCTTCGAGGTATGTTGTAACGAGGTTCAACTGTGTGTGTGTGTACATAGTTGTACTTTTATTTTTTTTATTTAAAAAAAAAAAAAGCTTCACGTCCCTTGAATTGGTATGCCAAAAAGTTGCTTTTCAAAATCAGAAAGTTGAATTAATTGATTCACAAAACTGCACCACAAAGAAAAACAATTATTTCCAGCCTTGCACTGTGTGTGTGTGTGTTTGTGTGTACATGTTGTATGCTTTGTATTTTGTTGTTGTGTGGGTGCCTATTGCGTGTGTGTTTTGCTAGAGTCTGGTTTGTGTTTTTTGCATTAGCTCACATTTTTTTCCGTCTACCAGCTCCCCCTCTCAGCACTCGCTCAGGCGCGTCCAGGCTCACCCGCCGCTTGTTTCCCATTCTCACCATCGCAGCCATCTTGATTGTGACAATTGCGCTGGGAGCCAGCTGTGAGCACCAATAAAACACACACACACACACACACACATAGAACACAACCTTTTCCAATTTTGTTACATGCACAGCAAAGGAATGTGTGTGTGTATGTGTGTGTGTGTGGTGACAGACTCACGGATGACAAGTCGTTTGTGGTCGGCAGAGCAAAGTGTTTCCAACATCAGCCAATCATTGAGCACTGTCCAGCAGCTCGCTGCAGGTAACTGTCCACTTTGGAGTCATGGCGCACAATGTGTGACTGAGCAATGGAAAATTAACATAGTTAACGAAAACTAACAAGTAACCCAAACTTTAAAAAAAAAAAAAAAACACTTGCAAAGTAAAAAGGCTTTGGGGAAAAAACTGAAATTACATTTTTTGTTTATAAAACTAGGGCGGCCCGGTAGTCCGTGGTTAATGGCCACAGTTCAGCTCCGGCCTCCCTGTGTGGAGTTTGCATGTTACATTTTTTTGGTTAATTAAAGTGAGGATCAAGCGGTTCGGAAAATGGATGGATGGATGGGTTTATAAAACTAGCGAAAATGGCCTTCAATTTTTTTTTTTAGCAATTAAGAGTATGCATCTCCTTTCGAGGTTCATTTTAAATTGCTTAAGGTCAAACAGTCATTTGAGATTATATATTTACAATATTTTTAAACTTGTGCTTGACAAATACTCCTTGTATGAGAAAACTAAAACTAAGACTAAAACTAAAACTAATAAAAACTAAGCTAAAACACAGCATCCATCCACTGGAAAAACACAACAAAACAAAACTAACAACCCTCTCAAAAAAAACCCATCTGAAACAAAGCAATAAAAAAAAAGTAAAAACAAAAAATAAAAATCTGCTTTAATGATCAAAGCTATCATATTACGTCATCCTTTGACATGTTTTGTCATCTCTTACCCTAACCGGGGGTCGGCAACACGCGGCTCCAGAGCCGCATGCGGCTCTTTAGCGACATCTAGTGGCTCCGTGGAGCTTTATAAAAAAATGTTTGAAAGTGGAAAAGATTTTGATGGATATAGATACATGTTGCAGCTCCGAAAAAGGAGAGCTGTGGTGTTGGTTTTTTAAAACGTACACTTTATTTATGCTTTTAACAGTTTCGACAAACACAGACACGTCTGCGTCCGACTCCGTGCCTTCTCTCTTCTGTTCGACTTGAGAGGCGTTCAAAGACAGCCTCAGAAAAATGGAAATTAATGATCACTTCACTAATACTAAGAAAAGCGAAAATACGGCACCAAAACAAAAAATCAAGCGAGGAAATTACAAAATAAATTCTATGGGGGTGTTTGTGAACTAACACACAACAAAGGAATGAATAACAAACAATTCTGAGACAGTCCAGTCTCCAACATACATACAGCATGTTTCCTTCATTGTATGTTGAGGGGGACGAAATTTCAATCTGTGCTGTATGTTACACATACGTACAGCACATTTGACAATAAAGTTGTATTCAATTCAATTCAATATAGAAATTTGTTTTTTTTGTCCTATATGGCGCTTTCAACATTTTGGGTTGCCAACCCCTGCCCTAACCCAGTGTGTTGATGTCACAGATGCCGCCAAAGACATGGAGCGACTCAAGTTTGCGGTGGCGAGCAACAAAGAGGAACTGCGCTCAAGTGAGACTTGACAAAAGCTGACATACTGTACACCATTTCGTTACACACCGAAGCAAACAGAACTGTCGTGGTGTTTTTTTTTTTTTTAGAATATTCACTTTATTAATTCGTTTCACACGGAAGCGAATACAGACACGTCGATGTCGGACTACGCGCCTTCTCAACTGCCGTTCTACTCGAGAGGCGTTCAAAGACCCCTCAGAAAAAAAAAACCCGTAAATGAACGATTACTTCAAAGACACGCAGGAGAGCAAAAATAATGCGACAAAACAGAAAATCAAGTGAATAACATAAGCAGTCTCCTACACATACCACCATCACATGACGACCATTGGACTTTCTTTTTCAGCCTCTGAGGCCTTGAAGCAGCTCGCCACTCTCGAAACCATCAGCAAGACGGTGGCCACACTTCAATGCTCCCTCCAACGCATCATCAAAAACGGTACACGACACACACATAAACACAACACGCCGAGCGGACATTTGACGACTTGTGGTTTGAAGGTTCGACATCGGAAGGCAGCGGCTGCTGTCCTCTGGGCTGGGAAAGGTTCAGGTCCAGCTGTTACCTGTTCAGTCAGTCGCTGCTGCCCTGGAACGATGCCCGCGACTGGTGCAATGGACACGAATCGCACTTGGCCATCGTCATGTCAGACGAAGAGTGGGACTTTGTGCGCCGCTACTCGCAGGGCCGCTTCTTCTGGATTGGCCTGAGCGACGAGAGAACGGGGTCGTGGGAGTGGATCAACCAGACGCCATACGTCATGAACCGCAGGTGGGCCGCATCTGTTCATCACGTGAGCTAATTTTCGAAGTAAAGTGAAGCGCTCATCAATAGCGGTGGGTGGGGCGGTGTTGTTGTGTGGCTCAGGCACTGGCGGCCAGGGCAGCCCGACAGCTGGACCCACCATGGCCTGGGACAAGGAAACGAGGACTGTGCTCACGTGCACACGGACGGACGGCTCAACGACCTCCATTGCTCCACCAGGCTGCAGTTCCTCTGCCAGCGGCATGCCTGACCGTGCCGGGAAGTTTAAAAAAAAAAAAAGCGCCTGTGCTGACACTTTTGAATGAAAACACAATAAAATGCAATAAATACACTGTCAGCAACATAAATGAAAGATGCAGATGTGCTGACCACAATATAAACGCGCTATACAGCGTTCCCTCACTTATCGCGGTTCATGGGGGACTGGACCTTGCCGCGATAAGTGAAAAACCGCGATGGAGCGTTGGCTCCCCCCGTAGGAATTGTTGTGTAAGTGTATGTGGGTACCAGCGTGTTTAAAATACTGTATGTAAACAGTATTTATACCATGTTGGCCCGAATATAAGACGGCCCTGATTATATCTTTTTCAAGACTCAAGTTTGAAAAAGACTTTTTGAACACCAAATTAATTTTTATACAGAAAATAATTACAGTACATCTGAAACAAATGATTATAACTATTTGAGAGAAAAAGCATGTTATTTTGCCTCATTCAAATCTTAATATCTCAACATTTAAATATGTAAACTAAAGTGCAATCACATTCGTAAATGAATGGCTTCTGGTTTTATAAAATGTGAATTACATCATAACTTCTCCTCAGCTGCCGGTTAACCTGGCCAATCTTCGACCCACTTTTCTCCAGATTGTCGCAACGTTTCTCCATTTTTTTGTTATCTCTTCTATTATTTTCTTCTCTTTTCTTTCTTTACGCTATTTTTTATTTTTCTTCTTCGTGCTAACACTATTTTTGTTTTTGTTCTTTGTGACAGGGGTTCACTTTGGCCTGGGGAGTCAAGTTCAGCATTCGCTTCAATGAAAGCCGGCGCCATCTAGCGTCGTGAATGAGTATAATGTCTAGACCCCGAATATAAGACGACCCCCACTTTTTCAGTTTTATTTCAATGCAAAAAACACCGTCTTATATTCAGGCCAATACGGTACTTCACATCAGGGTTGCCCATTATATCGATCGCGATCGACCAGTAGAAAGCGGACTGGTCCCAAGTTGATCCGAGGGGTGGAGAGGGAAAAAAAAAATCCAAACATTTGTGTCTCTCTGCATGTTATTAATATATTTTTTGTGTTCATGCACACTGCACCCTAATCATTCTATCAGTCTCACGTTCACAAAAAAAGTATTTAAAAAATAAAATAAAATAAAGCGGGTCATCTTTAACCTACGGTGACGTATGACTGCGTCACCGGAAGTTGTTAGCGCTCAGCAGTCTGCAGTTGCAGCTTGTGATCAGAGTTGTTGCGCTATATCTTTTATCGTTATCATTATTCTCATTCAGTTTGTTTTGTACAATTCACCGACGGGGGCGGGCAAAGAATGGGAATCTGGAGGACTGTGAGAAACATTTTAAAACGGTACGCGTGAGCTACGATCGTTAACAGGCTGCGTCGCAATTGCGGGAGGTTGGTTGATCGAAAAGTAGGTCAAAAAAAGTTAGGGTACTCCTGCTTTACATATTTGAGACAGACTACAGCAGTACACATATTTACTTCAATCTTTAATTATAAAACTTTATACATTAATAAACATTCATCAGCATTGCCTTTTGAGACAGAGAAAGAGACTTGTGTTAGTCTCACTTTACGCCGCTAGGACAGTGTAGCTTCCGTTAGCCTCCAGAGAGCTGCTGGCCAGCTACCCCCGAGCACAGCCGATGATAGGACAATTAATTTCTATTGATGAGGAAGAAGCGAGGAGAGAAGTGCTGCGTTTTTTGGACAAGCCCAATCACTCCCTCTCTTTCTCTCTCGCACTTTCTCTTGCTCAAGAGCACACGCTCCCTCCAGCCACACACGTAACAAACAAAACAGTGTGAGGAGACACTGATCAGAGAGTAAACCAAAATTTCATAAAAAATAAACATGGGTGTCCTCAGGTCATCGGGAAGGCCCGGCTGATGACCACCTCGTCTAGGTCTCCGCCCAGATTACACACATCCAGCAGGCACAACAGCCTTTGATTAGCAAGCAGTGTTGCCGTGGCGATGAGGTCCCCTGGTGGAGCCAGACAGGAACTTTTGTAAACTCGTGAGTCACGTTTGCGTGGTGTGCGCTTGTGAGCGTACGCACCTGGCGAAGGTGGGGGCGCGTGGGATGAAAAGGCTCCGTGGGACAAGATGGAGGTCCAGGTGTTGCTGTGGGAGTGGGACGGTGGCGAAAGGGAGGAAGAGGAGGCCTGAGGGAGGAAGATGGTGCCGATGCACACGCCATCCGACAAAGCTGTGGATGTTGACGTCACACATTACGAGTCGGCGGGCGTTGATGAGAAAGGATGGTGGAAAAGGAATAAAAGTAAGGAGGGGGGAAAAGGGAGTGAGGAAAAGGAAAGATGATAGAAACAAAGTCAAGGAAAGGAATTAAAGGGGAAGTCAAGTCAAAAACCTTCGCTCCACTAAGATGTTCTATGGACCCCCGCTAGTCAAAAGACGGAATTCACATATTGGATTTGTGGAACATGAATTAAGCAGCAAAAAACACCTCCAGGGTTCCCACTCGCTTTTTATTTATGGACCTTTTAAGGACTTTTGAGGGCTAATTTAGCCTTTTTTAAGGACCTTTTCTCCATTCAGCAGGGGATTCACGGCGGATTTATTGAACAGAAAGCCACATATCACTGAGCTGGTGTTTAAATCATTGCTGCCAAAAGAAGGTCACATCTTTATTTTTAGGGGCAATCAGCTAACACTTTATTTGACATACTGTATGTCAAATTGGCCCGAAGTGATCACGTGATCATCATCGGAACTGTTCGGAGACGGCGGGAAAAGCAGAGCGGGAACCAGGAAGGCATGTAGCCCGACAGCGGGGTTTGAGGGGAAGGGCGCCAGGCTCATTTTCCGACAAAACTATTCATTGGAAGGGTGGGGAAAAATGAAATGAATACCACAGGTTAATTTTTAAGGATTTTTAAATTGATTTTCGCTTTCCCTGAAAATTATGGACAATTAAGAACATAACTTCTTTTTTTATGGATTTTTATGAACTTTAAGGACCCGTGGGAACCCTGACCTCGTTCTTGTCCATCTCAGGGGCGGCCATTTTGCCACTTGTCAACTGGAAATGACATCACGTTACCAACAGCCTCAGCTTGTGAATGTTACATCATCAAACGCAGAAATCAGGTGAACCGTGATTGGGTGTTACCTGAGGTATTTTTTTATTTAATAACATTTTTTTGCAGGTCAATCCCTGGCACCTGAAGCAAGGGTTTTATTCAGCAATGCAAATACAGTCAAACCTCAGTTTTCATCCATAATCCGTTCCAGAAGGCTGTTCGAAAACCGAAATTGTTCGAAAACCGAAACCACGCTCTTTAAAATAAAAATGTTTACTGAACACGTCTGCTCACAATGGAAAGCAAAACGAGGAAGCAAAACGAGGAAGCGTCACTTCCTCGTGTAAGGAAGGCGAGAGGAGTCAAATGGTGCATTCACGTGCGCTCAGTTTGTTCGAGAACCGAAATTTGTTCGTCATCCGAGGCATTAAAAACTCAAAATATTTGGTCGAAAACCAAATTGGTCGAGAACCGAGACGTTCGAAAACCGACAATATAAAAATAAGGAAATGATTATGTTCGTGTTTTATGTTATGTGCTGTGTTTATTAGTTTACTTTATTTTAACAGTTTTGTTAAGCGCTTTGTTACAACTGCCGCTGTTGTGAAAGCGCTATATAAATCAGCATGTATTGTATTGTATTGTAAGATATGAAGGAAGGACAGAAGAAGGAAACGGGAAATCAATCGCAGAAAGAAACAAGGAAGTAAGGAAGGCAGAAAGGAAAGAAGGATGAAAGGAAGGTGGTCCGCTCTCTGACATCACACACACCTTTCAGCTTGAGCGTGTAGTAGTCCTCGCTGGCAAAGAGGGCAGCGCAGGTCAGGGTCCCTCCCATCGACACGGCAGCCGCCTGTTTTTTCTCATGGGCGGGGTCGTAGCGCATGGCGAGGGTCTCCACGGCGACATGAGGGAAATCCGGCGGCGAGGGGCAGGTGGCGTACGACAAGCTGTCCTCGTCCTCCTCTGCTTCGTCTACGCCGTCGTCGGCGTCTTGGAGGAACTCCATGGAAGCCTCGAAAAGAATGGCTGCCGCAAAATGACACGTTTAGCACACGCATGCGCGCACTCACAATGTCATGTTGTGTTACATCCACACAGACACACCTGTCTTGTTGCTGGCGTCGGGTTGGACGGTCGCACGGGGACGTCTGCAGAGACCCAAGAACAACGTCATCGGTCCGACTAATCGTAGTGGTTCCTTTTTAACGTGAGAGGCGTGGCTCAGTCTCACCCCTTTTGTGGCGTGTCCGAATGCAGCAGCAGCTTCCTCTTACACGGCCTACTGCGCACAAACGTGGCGGGTTTTAAGCGAGAAAGCCGAGGCCGGAAATGCTGTTACCTGACACCGGTGGGTGATGGCAGCCGGCGGGGCGTCGACTGACTGACAGCCGACGATAGCAAAAGCCTGGACAACGACGCTGGCGAGGTGGGTGAGGTGGAGGACAGAGACGAAGACGCATCTCGCCAAAAGATGCAACGCTCCTCCTAAAATATGAATCAAAGTAAGTGGCACCCGGTTATGCTGGTCAACAAATGTTGACATTTTTTTCAGAGATGCAAGTCAAATTTTCGAGATTACTGTATTGGCCCGAATATAAGACGGCCTGATTATAAGACGACGCCCTCTTTTTCAAGACTCAAGTTTGAAAAAAGACTTTTTGAACGCCAAATTAATTTTTATACGGAAAATAAATACAGTACATCTGAAACCAATGATTATAACCATATATTTGAGAGAAAATTATTTTGCCTAATTCAAATCTTAATATCTGAACATTTAAATATGTAAGCTAAAGTGCAATCACATTGGTAAATGAATGGCGTCTGGTTTTTGAAATGTAAATGACATCATAACTTCTCCTCAGCTGCCGGTTAACCTGTCCAATCTTCGAACCCACTTTTCTCCAGATTGTCACTACGTTTCTCCATTTTCTGTTATCGCTTCTATTATTTTCTTCACTTTTCTTTCTTACCGCTATTTTTTATTTTCTTCTTCATGCTACTGCTATTTTATTTTTATTCTTTGCGGCAGGGTTCACTTTGGCCTGGGGAGTCAAGTTCAGCATTCGCTTCAATGATATCTGGCGCCATCTAGCGGCGTGAATGGGTATAATATCTAGACCCCGAATATAAGACGACCCCCACTTCTTCGGTCTTATTTCAATGCAAAAAAAACACCGTCTTATATTCGGGCCAATACAGTATTTTTTTGCGCAGAGTCACAAATCTCCCCTTATTTTCTTTCTCGAGCACATCACACTGCTGTTGACCAGTGTAATGATTATCCATAAACAATCAATCAGTGTCATTACTGGTGCGCCGCCTTTGTGTGCGTACCTCTCCTCTGCGACAATACGTAACCATGGTAACGGTGGCCTGAATACAGAAGGTGCGTCGCTCCCTGTAAGAAAGTTTCTTGATCTCTCTCAGAAGCTCCGCCCCCTGGAGGAAACCGGGCTCCCCTGGAAAAAAACGGCACGAAGGAAGGAAGGAGGGAAGGACGTTAGGAAAGACAGAAAGGAAGGAAATATGTAAGAGAAGGGAGAAAGGAAGGAAGTGGGGGGAGAAGGACAGAGGAACCTGCTCAAACGCCTGAACAAGCACGGAAGACGTCAGTCAGCAGACCTTGCCTGTGTCTCATGTACGCTTCCAAGGAGACGGGAGGGGGCGGGTACACGAAGAATCCGCCAATCAGAGCCGAGCGCAACAGGCGTCTCTCGTCCTGCTGCCGGAACCAGTCGAAGAACCGCCGGATGGCCGGCAGCTGGCTGTTACCTGTCGATCGAGGCCGCCGTTGACGCAACGTCACACGATGACGATATCACAAAAAGAGTTGCTAACCTGAGCGGTGCAGTTGCGTGTACGGCGTGTTGGTCAGGTACAAGAGTCCCTCTGCCGTCTGGACCACCTTCAGACGAGAACACATCAACACCAACACTGCGCGCACAAACACACACACGCTGCTCGTTAGCATGCCTTTCCTTTCTTTCCTTCCCTAAATGTTTAGTTGGTTTTTTTCACTTCATCTCACATGGGTGGAGCCCGCGGTGCACCTGCGGCTGAGAGGTGGAGAAAAGCTGGATCCAGATTGGCCGAGAGCTCCGCCCGTCCTGCAACCGCAGCCAGCGATACTCCATCAACTCTGACCCTGCGTGACACACAATCGGTGTTTGAGCAGGTGTGAATCGGCATCCTTTCGCCCACGGTGATGATCCCCTCACCCTTTATCATCCGCTCAGCGCGCCCCATGAAAGTCAGCAAGCCGATGACGTCGCAGAGGGCGCCGTGAGAGCAGGACGCAAGTTCCTCGCTGGGACAGGAAAAGCGGAAGGCAATCACAAAGCTAATCACGCTCAACAAAGTCAAAAACGGGGGGTGGGGTGTGCATTTACACACCGCAAAAGCCATCATTTTAAATCGGGAAAATGTCAACATGTCCGTGGTGGGCGTGGCCAAACCTGTCGCAGAAGTTGTAGGGGGGCGCCGGCGGCGGCAGGCAGTCGGGCGCCACGGACGCCTCCGGGAGCAAAGCGATGCGAGAGGCGGGATTCCGGCTGTTCACGCTGATCTCTGTGGGGACACGACGAAAGCAAATACAGTCAAACCTCGGTTTTCGTCCAGAATCCGTTCCAGAAGGCTGTTCGAAAACCGAAATTGTTCGAAAACCGAAACCACGCTCTTTTTCAAATCAAAATGTTTACTGAACACGTCTGCTCACAATGGAAAGCAACACGAGGAAGCGTCACTTCCTCGTGTAAGGAAGGCGAGAGGAATCAAATGGTGCATTCAAGTGCGCTCAGTTTGTTCGAGAACCGAAATTTGTTCGTCATCCGAGGCATAAAAAACACGAAATATTTGGTCGAAAACCGAATTGGTCGAGATCCGAGATGTTCGAAAACCGACTGTATAAGAAAGGAAGTAATCAAGAAGCAAGGAAAGCCAGAATGACGACAAATAGAAGGATGCAAAAGTAAAGAACGGAAATAAGGATGCAGGGATGAACGGAAGGACGGAATTACCGATGTTGTCCCCTTCTGACTGGTACCGCTCTTTGATGCGGAAGTGGCTCAGGCTGATGACATGGCCGGGCTTGAGCACGCGGTACCACTCGACACACATGCTGTTCCACAACACTAGTGACACGCTTCCTGACGAGTCGTGCGCCTCCAACACCGCCTGCACACACAAGGGCGAGAAATGCTGCTGCTGCTGCTGTTTTCTCTTTCCGCAACGGTGACACCTTCACCCAACCTGATAAGGGCATGTGCAGTTACTGTCTGCTCTCCCGTAATACGTCAGGTGTGACTTGGCCGTGACGCGCACAATCAGCCGGCGGCGGATGGCTCTAAGGGCCCAAACTTCGCGGGCCAAGAATCCCTGGCTGAGGTCTTGGACAGTCACGGTGGGACGGAGAGCTGTGGCCAGAGCGTGAGAAATGGGAGGAGGAGGAGAGCAATAGAGACGGAGAGAAATTTTTTTAAAAAAAAGAGAGACAGAGAGAGAGAGGAATCAAGTATGTATGTACCGTATTGGCCCGAATATAAGACGGTATTTTTTGCATTGAAAGAAGACTGAAAAAGTGGGGGTCGTCCTATATTCGGGGTCTAGACGTTATACCAATTCACGACGCTAGATGGCTCCAGATATCATTTAAGCGAATGCTGAACTTGACTCCCCAGGCCAAAGTGAACCCGTCACGAAGAATAAAAATAAAAATATCGGTAAGAAAGAAAAGAGAGGAAAATAATAGAAGAGATAACAGAAAATGGAGAAAGGTAGCGACAATCTGGTGAAAAGTGGCTCGGAGTTCGGTCGGGTTAACCGGCAGCTGAGGAGAAGTTATGATGTCATTTACATTTCAAAAACCAGAAGCCATTCATTGACGAATGTGATTGCACTTTGGTTTACATATTTAAATGTTCAGATATTAAGATTTGAATGAGGCAAAATAACATACTTTTTCTCTCAAATGTATTGTTATAATCATTTGTTTCAGATGTGCTGCAATTATTTTCTGTATAAAAATTAATTTGGTGTTCTTTTTTCAAACTTGAGTCATGAAAAAGAGGGCGTCGTCTTATAATCAGGGCCGTCTTATATTCGGGCCAATACGGTATTTGATGTTGCACCCACCCGTCAACTCCTCTTCCTCCAGAGGAGGCGCCGTCTTCTTCCAGCCGTCCCCGTAGAAGTCCACGTTGTTCCACAGCGGCAGAAAGACCTTCCGATTGGCCAGCAGAGGACCTGAAGCACCCGCGTGTCAACCAATGGCATTCCGGCATAGGGGCGCCATTTAGCTTAGTCACCTGACACGTCGGACGAGCCACTCCAGGGCAATGAGTCCTGGTGCGAGTCCTCAATACTCTCAAACGCGCTCACCTCCACACTGACCATGATGAAGCTGCATAGATGAAGGTTGACAGGTGAGTGCTTGGCCTGTTTTATTGCCTCTTCTCCACCCCCGCCCCCAGTCCATGCTCAGAAAGTGTTGTCAGAGCTCTATAAACAAACTATTCAAATTTACTGGAAATCCTCCGCCCCTTCACAAGTCAAGCAGGTACCTTTCATCCTCTGTGCGATCTGCCAAGCCCGTCATGGCGGGGGCGAGGGTGGCGTTACGCACGGCAGTCCCCTGCCGCAACACGTTCTTCTCCACCAGCCCGTTGAGTCTGGGATCCAGAGTGACGCGCAGGCGGCAGTCGCCATCACTCAGCGTAACGTCGTAAAGGTCGTCGCCTGGACATGGAAGCATTTCAAGGTCGGAGGTCAACAAGAGTGCCCAGAAGAGGGCGGCGTACTCACCAGAGAAGATGGTGTGTGGGAAGTAGACGGAAGAACCCTCGTCTCTGGTGTAGCGCAACACGTCCAACAGGTAGAGCGTCTCCCTACAGACCACTTGAGAGCGCTGAAGACACAATTTAATGATACAGTGGCACCTAAACTTATGCCTGGTTGATTTTTTTTATTTTTCAATGCTTGGCCTCATCCTATTTTAACCACTTGAATATACACCGTGCCCCAAATAACCTGTCGAGTTAAACAAATGTCTCACCTCAAAAAGATGACCCCTTCCTCTGAGGAAAAAAGCCTCCTCTAAACATAAAGGCCTTATGTTAACTAAACAACTTGTTTTAGTCATTAAACTAGACAAAATAACTGACAACATGTTTCAGGACTACCTTTTACAGTAGTTGGTCACAACCACAATAAAAGAAACGCTTTGTGTAATAAATTGTTCAAGAATCAATGTACTGTATTTGTTTGGAAACTAACGTTAAGTGTCACCATTCACTTGGACATTCTCCTTTTCTCTTTATTCATTTCATAAACGACAACAAGAAATGAGAGAAGAACAAACCTGATTTTTAGCGGTTATGGACCGCGCCAGAGTTCGGCGTAAGATGCAGTCGGGTGCCGCCATGCTTCAAATGCCACCAGGTTGACCCAATCCCACACTACACTCTACGGTCCTCATTGAAGTCTACACGTAATTTAAGTGCACGTAAGTGTTCGAGAGCGCAGGTTACAAACGTGTGAAATTTGCAGAATCGGGACAGTGGGTGTTACGTCATGGATTTGCGACACTGTGTTGGATATGCATCATCAAACATGGCATGGCCGGGTATTGTTTTGCCAATTTTGCTGATAGAAATGTTATTAAAACTCCAGTAAACAAGTGGTACGGTTAAAAACTCAACTTCCCGCTTTAGGTCAATGGCAGCTTTGGCTCCATTATTTACACGCCCTGCGCGATCAACCGCGCATGCGCAGAAGTTCGCTAAGTACGGCAACCACACGTGGACGAAATAGGTGACGTTATAAACAGTATTGAAATGTTACAGTATAATTTATGAAAGAGTAATAGATCGATATGATTCCCTGAAAATACTGGTAATTCTTTTAGGCAAGGGAATTCTTCCCGAACGTGGAAAATTTACCACCAGTTTTGTCATATTGTGAGTGACTTGTGGGTAATGTGCTGATGGGGTATGGATATCGGGCGAAATTGCGGGGGGGGGGGGGGGGGGAAGTGGAACATTGTCGTTAAGCAACATTGCGAATGCGCATGCGTCAATGGGTTTCGAAAACAAGTGCTGGGAGATTAATTCAGACATTCAAGTATTGTACACCAAATAATTAAGGACAATAAAACATATTTTAAATCCAACCATTTATTTATCCTTCTGAAAAATACAAATTATTAAAATATAAATATGCGTATATAACAGTAATAGAACAAAGAACTACAATAACACACCGTCTTAATTTTGCCACAAGATGGTGCCAAAGCCCTGCCTTTAATTACAAGCTTTTGTTAATATTTAATGATAGCACCAATGTGAAGACACTGATCCAGTTAAAGATTTTTTTTTTTACAATGTCATCATCAATGACTTCACAAGGAAGGAAACATAAAAATCAACATGCAAAATTCTATAAATATCTGCAATTGTTTTTATTTTCAACAGTCACTTCCACAACATTCCTTGGAAATCACAGTGTCCCATCACTGGTGAACTATTTTCAGGACAGGCCCGCAGGCTGCTCATGTGGTCTTCATTGGTTACCTGGTGCCTACCGTATCCATGGTGTTGAGCAATGACGCGATCTTGACTGAGAGACTTGAGGCGACGCCAAGTTCAGCCTGGGTTGGGAAGGAAAGTTATTGGTCCAGGCACACTTGAATGTGGTTTTCAAAAAGGAGACATGAAAAATATCATTATGCACGTGGCATGGAGGACAGAATCAAGTTCGCGCAAAGTGCTGCGAATCTCTGAACTCAAGAAAGAGGCTGAAGAGCAGGTGCAGCGCTTGGATGCGGCTGCAGTATACGGGGACGTCCAGCAGCGCGCACACGATGTCGCAGTACTGCGGCAGGCTGCAGCCGAGGCGGGCGGGGGGCAGCTGCACGCGCCCTAACGTCTCCTCAACCTCCGGCGGCCACTCTTGCATGAGAGCGTCGATGTCCGGCATGGCTCGGGCGTACTGCACGCTGGCCGCCGCCTTGGAGCGGTGTAGGGCGCCGATGCTCTCTACCCAGCTGTCCACAGCGCGAGGGTTGGACTGAGGACTGGACACACTGGTCACTTTCAGCTGGGAGACACGTGACTAATCAATATTATCTCACAACATGACATTTTTTCAAACATCATACTCACTAGAGATGCGGACTATTGATTAATTAATATGTGAAGGTAGCTAAAATTGTATATTGTTAGTTGAACTTGGCTCGGTAGGGTTTTCGTACCTCGCTGGTGGCGTGTTGCTTGGTCTCCTCGGACAACCAGAGTGACAAGACTGTGGGGTCAGACTGCTTGATGCTGGGCTCATCCAGAACCAGAAGGCCCAGCCCGTCCGCTTTGCCGTCCGGCCTTGGCACCTGCACACCGCAGGGGGAACAGGCTGTTGATTATTTGACTTGGGTTCAAGTGGAGCAGCAAGGAAGAACCTACCTTAAGGAAGGCGTCAATGTCACCCACGGCCGGGATGAAGTCTGGGATGAAGGGTCTTAGGCTGTGTTCTAGCACGATGGATTTAGGAGAGTACCTAGAAAAAAACCACACTTAGTTTTATCAATCAGCCAGTGCCAATAAGTATTAGTCAGGGTCAGACAGTCAGTCAGTCTTATGCTGACATCAGACTAGAAGAATATAGCCCGGTTTTGAGTCGACAGACATGTCGCAGACAAAAGTAGTCTCATAGCTGATTTTGAGTTATCTTGACACATCCAAGTCCATGTAATGTCACATACTTAACAATTGGTCGTTTAGTGTTGCATCGCGTCCGGTCCAAGACACTGAACGAGATTTATCTGGTAATCTGACAGCGCGACCGTCGTGAACGACACAAAAATCGTATAGTTTGACAATGCCTTTAGTCAGTAAATAAGTTACTAAGTCAATGTCAGTAGCCAGTAGTCATCAGTGTCAGTAAATATCAGTTGGCCTGTTGGTGGGTGGTGTCCCTGCCATACAGACATCACTCCAAACTCACCGCATGATGTACTGGAATAGATCTTTGATCTCGGTGCTGACAGGCAAGTTGGCGTAGTCAGCCGCGTCGTACGCGCCCTCGGGAGCCTCGTCGGTATCTTCGTCATCGTCGGTATCTTCGTCATCATCGTCGTCGTCCGATTCCTCTGACTCATCCTCCTCGTCCTCGTCTTCTTCCTCGTTGGGGGTGACCCCGGGCTGCCTGCTTATTGGCCCTTTGGCCCTTGGAGGCGCGGGGTCTTCGTCCATCTCGTCACTGCTGCTGTTGTTGCCTGACAACAGGCTGCGCCCCCTCCTGTTTCTCCCGCGCTCGGCCTGCAAAAGCACAAATAAGTGACGGCTGCCCAGGCACGTGAGGATGCGGGCGGCAGAGTCTTGTTACCTGGCCGCGGATGCTCGCCTCTTCCGCCGAGTCGCTCACTTCCACGCTCTCGTCGTATGGTTGGTTCTTCACAAGTCGACGGTCGGCTCGCTCCATGAACAACTAACACAAGATTCAATAAGATTGAACAACAACAACAACATACAAAGTTTGGCATCAAAGCTCACGTGGTAATATACTGAACGTCTTATTTGACCAAGGCACCACGTATGTTGAATTCGCATGATTTAGCATGTCATTCCGCTTTATACCTTCAGTGTAAACTTGAGTTGAATCAAACTTTAACACGTGTTAGGAATGCATAGCTTTCATAGTAACTTAAATTTACCAGACATTTAAATTCCTGTTTCTATTCTTATTTAACGTGTATCATCGTTACATAGCTTACATGCTAACGTTAGCCACCCAGCATCAGCGGAAAAATTGGCTTCTTGTGTCCAAATTGAGAGATTTCCCAAGACGGTTTTCCAGACACGGCTGTCCTTAAGCGGCGTCTCCTGTCTCGTAGAAACAACGCAATGTAAAGAAAACAATGCAAAAATATAGTAAAATATAATTCCCAATCGAAACGCGCTCAGATGCGCCACAAAAACACAACGGCGAAAGCTTCTGTAGCCTAGCAACCACTGTCGCCATGTTGTTTTCTTCTTCGCGTGACTTCTTGTGGTTCTTCTCTCGTAAAACGAAACGGCTCGTTTCATGCGCCTCTATCGCCACCGTGTGGACTGGTGCGTACACGCGTTAAATAAGATTTCTCTCGACGAGGAAATGGACCAACATCACATCGAAAGCCTCAGAAGTAAAAAGTGAAATCTTTTTAATTTGTCGAACACAAAAAGTGCATCTCAAGGCAGTTTTTGTTTTTGTCCCTCCAGGGCACTAGAGGGCAACTTGGGCCTGGTAGGCTGTCGTGATTGGTCGTTGTGGCGGCGGGACCGTTGTTGTGTGTGAGCTGGTCTCCTTGTTTTCGTTCTCAACCTTTTCAGGTAAACTGTGCAGTAATAACAAAAATATATATGATGCAAACCCGTCAGCATTATTTTTTTAGATACGCTCAGAAATCCTTGTCCTGAATGCAGTGGGCGAGAGTGAAGCTAACTAGCCGCGCTTAAGGCTAACGTCGAGCGAGCATTAGCTGTTAGCCGCTAATGAAAACTTAGGATTCCAGCAATGTAATATATCATACGAAAAAAATCATTTTACAATTTATGTTGTATACTTTAGCTCGTTAATAACGAGAACTAGTCGCCCACGCATACAAGCAAGTGATTTTATCTGGTGGCTCGTATGTCTGAAAGCATGTGTCCAGTGTAGGCAGAACTAGTCTGTATGCATGCGTGTTTTAATTTAGTTCTGGACACTATTGTGTAAAGGTCTTCGGCCACCACTACTGCAGCGCCCCCCCCCCCCCAACCGTTTTTGTGCCAATCTACATAATTTTATATCAGTAACTAAATATATTTGCTGAGTTAATGATGATGTCGTCCCCATTTAAACTGTATTTACTGAGTGTGAAATCTGAGCCTGTTTATTTGAACACAAAGCTATGACTGTATTGCATGAATGGCAACAGGAGGATACGCAGGCTAATTGTACACGAGTGGAACATCCTCCAAGAACCAGGAAGTAGCCTGCTAACTGACAAATAAAGCGCTGGGATGTTTTTTTCCTCACACTTTTCTGTAACAGTCCAGCAGAAGCTAGTACGTCCCAAGAGACCAAAGAGTGCATATGTGTGCTGACCAATGGGGGACAGCGATGATGAATTCGACAGGAGGCGGCGAGACAAGTTCCGAAGAGAGCGAAGTGACATGGAGCGATCTCGAGAGCGAGAAGAGAGGCGCCGCGATGACTGGCCAGACAGGTGGAATAAAAAAAAAAAAACAACATATAATCTGTATATGTATGTTTTTTAATTAAGTGGTCACATATGGGAGCATGATGGGAGTAGTGGTTAGCACAGTCCTGAGTTTGAATCTTCATTCAACGCAAAAGTGGATGGAAAATGTCTGTATGGCTCATGTGATGAGTAAACGTGCACACTCAGGGACTGGGAGCGCGGCAGAGAGAGAAGGCGGGACTACGATCGCGGTCGCAGAGAGAGGTTTTCGCCGCCAAGGCATATGAGCCCTCAGCACAAGCGCATGAGGAGAGACTGGTGAGTGGTGGCCCGTGTCTCGCTCGCGCAGATCTTGACGCATCGCAGCTCAGGGTATCTCAGTTTTGTCAGGGATGACCACCGGGGTGAGCCATACCGCTTCGAGCAGCCCTTTGGAGGAGGCGGAGCTCTGTTCCCAAGGGTGGGACCTCAGGGCTGGCCGCCCGACATCCCCCAACTACCCATGCATCATGGAGCTCACCCACTTCAGGGCAGGTGTGTACACCCACACGCTCGCATGGTCGGCGGCATGACAGACGCATCTTTGCCTTCCCTCAGGTTGGCGATGGTGGATCCTGACCTGCCGCCCCCCGGACCCCCGACCATGAGGAGCTTCAAGGTGAGTGAGGCAACCCGGTCAAGGCATGACGAAAAGAAAAAAAAAAAAGGATTGAAAATAATTTGGCCAGTTATTCGTGTGACCTAAGCTCTAGTGTGTCTTGCACAGGACTTCCTACTAAACACAGAGGACAGCGTTGATGAAACAGAGGCGGTGAAGCGCTACAATCAGTACAAAGTGGACTTCCGACGCCAGCAGCTGCAGGACTTCTTCATCCAGCACAAAGAGCAGGAGTGGTTCCGCTCCAAGTACCACCCTGAAGACATCACAGCCCGGAAGGCGGAGTCCTTGGCCGCTCTCAAACACCGCCTGGACGTGTTTCTCTTTCTGTGGGACAACAAGTGGCTGGAGGATATGTCGTTGGACATGGAGCACACCACTGCCATCATCAAAGTGCTGGACGCAGGTGAGGGTTTTATGAGCGATGGAATTTTTATTTGTTCGTTTTTATTTCATTTTTAATCGTCTTTTTTTTTTGCGTTAGTTTTTAGAGTAATAATATTAGGTTTTTTTTATTGTATTTTTAACAACAACAAACAAGCATATTATTTTCTTTAGTACATTTTTTTTTTTTCACATATGAACCAAAAAAAGGAGAGCACTTAGCACCTCGGATCGTGTTTCGCGCTGATTCAAACGCACAAGCCGTAAGCACAGCTGTTGCGTAGGAGCACCGTCATCTGGTGGTGCTTTTTTTTTTTTTTATTGGCTGCCGCGAGATGGGTCTTCGCCTCGAGGCGACACACAGTGAAAGGACCACAACTCGCACACGTGTGTTCGACCTTCCTTCTGCCGATTAACAGCAGTGGTCTATTTCATCTACAGTCAAACCTCGGTTTCTGTCCATAATCCGTTCCAGAAGGCTGTTTGAAAACCGAAATTGTTCGAAAACCGAAACCACGCTCTTTTTAAAATGAAAATGTTTACTGAACACGTCCGCTCACAATGGAAAGCAACACGAGGAAGCGTCACTTCCTCGTGTAAGGAAGGCGAGAGGAGTCAAATGGTGCGTTCAAGTGCGCTCAGTTTGTTCGAGAACCGAAATTTTGTTCGTCATCCGAGGCATAAAAAACCTCAAAATTTTGGGCCGAAAACCGAATTGGATGAGAACCGAGACGTTCGAAAACCGAGGTTTGACTGTATTACATTAATTGGCAAATAACTGACAAAGAGGAAAAGGAAATTTTCTGTATGATTCAAGTAACTTTTCCTTGGTTTTGTGAATGCAAAATGTAATTTCACTTTGTTTTGTTTTTTTTGTTTTCGTGATATATAAACGTTCTGTCAGTTTTTGATTGAGTGATTGTATTCGTTTTCGCTGAGTAGAGTCCTCATAACTTTGGTTCTTGTCCACAGCCGTCATCAAAATGGAGGGCGGCACAGACTTGGACCTGAAGGTGCTCGAGCCCAGCGGGGAGCACGCCAGCGGCGGTGGAGGCAATTCGGTGGCGAGTCCGAGTAAGGAGCCGGCTGGCGGCGAGGCGGGGAAGACCCAAAGTGAGGTGAGGCAACAATTTTTGCGGAAATAAAATACGAGTAAATGGCGCTGACGATTTCACGCCTCGGAAGGATGAGGACGCCAAGCACAATGGGGAAGACGAGGACGAGGAAGAGGAGGAGAAGGAGCAGAAGGAAGAAAAGGAGAACAAGAAAGGCCGAAAGAGGAAGCGCAGCATGTCGGCTGACAGCGGCGAAGGCTCGGCCTCCGACTCCTCGCACTCCGACGGCGAGAAGGAGCCCACGTTGCCGGCCGTTCCCCGGCCGCTGCACCTCACCACCTCGCTCTTCATCAGGAGCGTCCCACCAGACGCCTCCAAAGAAGAGATCGCTGCAGTGAGTGCCACCTCTCAATCCCCCGCCGGCGTCTTCTCCTGCCCCTAAACACGCTTTCACCCCCCCATTCCGTGTTTGCAGATGTGTCGCAGGTACTCGGGCTTTCTGCGGGTGGCGCTGTCAGACCCTCAGCCAGAGAGGGGGTGAGTACCGACGCATGCACTCGTCAAATGCGTCAGTGGCGCATCACAGTACAAACGTGTGTCAGGTTCTTCCGACGGTGCTGGCTGACGTTCGACCGCGGTGTCAACATCAAGGAGACCTGCTGGAACCTGCAGAATATTCGGGTAACCGTCGTCCCGCGTTCTTGACGCCATCGCCTCCCCGTGCCGTCTCCTCTCATCTGGTCCCATCCTATGCGCCCCCCCCCCGGCAGCTCCGAGACTGCGAGCTGTCTCCGGTGGTCAACCGCGACTTGTGTCGGCGCGTGCGCAGCGTCAACGGGCTGACTCAGCACAAACCCGTGGCCAGGAACGACGTCCGCCTGGCCGCCAGGCTGGTGCATACGCTGGACCAAAGGGCGGAGCTTTGGCAGGAACAGGTGCGGATTACTGTTGTCCCCCTCCCCCCCCACACGTCACTTCCTGTTTGACTCTCAACTTATGTCTGAATGCGCCACCGCAGATGAACACCAACCCTGTCTTGAAGAACATCACCGATTACCTCATTGAGGAGGTGAGCGCCGAAGAGGAGGAGCTGACGGGCGGTGAGGCGGGCGACGCCAAAGACACCGCCTCCTCCGAGGTGACAGTGGAGACGGATAAAACCTTGTTAAAGGTGGGAGCAGCTTTTTTTTTTTGTGTGTGTGCTTTCTTTGTGCGGTTTTGCGTATGCGTTTGTGTATATGCAGGTGCTGGACACACTGCTGATCTACTTGCGTGTAGTCCACTCGCTGGACTACTACAACTTCTGCCAGTACCCCGCCGAGGACCACATGCCTCATCGCTGTGGACTGATCCATGTGCGAGGACCTCTGCCTGTGGCCAAGATCACTGCGACCGAAGGTAGACAGTACCACACACACACACACACACACACACACACACACACACACACACACACAGTAATCCCTCGTTTATTGGGGTTAATGGGGACCAAAACCACCTGCGATAAAGGAAAATCCGCGAAGTAGCGACTCCCCCCCCCCCCATGTACATAATACATTTACATAATATTTATAAGGCCAAATTTAATGGTATACATGCATGTAGAAGTAAATTTTGAAGTAATTAACATGACTTAATGCTGTATACTAATAGATTTAAACATGTATAAGTTAGGTTAGTTTATGAACAAAATACAGTAAACATATTACATTTTTGACGCACAAATTGACGCATTTTTGAAAAAATACTAATAAACCTGCTTTGTCAAACTAAGCGAATGTAAAAAAAAAACAAAACAACCAAAATGAAATGAAAATGAACCACAATTTAAAAATGTAAAACTATTCTGACACACACATACCCGCGTGGCTGAACCCGCTGTGACGTACTTTGTTATGATCGGCCAGCGACTGAACACCTGAAGATGTGCGAGGAGCGTCTGGCTCCCCTGCTGAGTCCGCCCGAAGTGTTGAGTGCAGACGATGCCGCGCGCCTGGGAAAGAAAGACCCGGAACAGGAAGTGAGACTTTGAGCTGCCCTTCCGCCACCCACTAATCGCACGATCTTGTATGCGAGAATTGACGCCATCTATTTTGTTGCACGCAGGTGGAGAAGTTCCTGGCGGCCAATACTCAGGAGCTCAGCAAAGACAAGTGGCTGTGTCCTCTGAGCGGCAAGAAGTTTAAGGCGCCCGAGTTTGTGCGCAAACACATACTCAACAAACACGGCGACAAGGTGGACGCCGTCAGACAGGAAGTGGAGTACTTTAACAACTACCTGATGGACGCCAAAAGACCGGCGCTGCCTGAGAACAAGCCCCCGCCGCCCCCAGCTCAAGGTAAGCTCGAAAATAGAAGTTCCCTCTGCCCCCTCGATGAAAGGTAAGCTCAACGCTGAGCTCGCGTTTGCGTTCCTTCCTCTAGCTCCGCCCGCCAGCTTTCCCGCTCAGTCGCCTCAACAGCAAAGCCTTCTGGGATACCCGCCCGGCATCAGGCCTCTGCTGCCCGCCTTCCCCAGCGCTCCCCCTTACCCCGCCAACCAGTTTGGGGCCGGCCGCGGTCACTATGACAATTTCAGGGGCAACATGGGCTTCCCGGGGAAACATCCAAACAACAGGTGAAGGAAACACAATGAGACCGAGCGTCGATGTTGGTATACACTTTGTGTAATTCTGTGTGTGTGTGTGTGTGTGCGTAGGGGTATGCGAGGAGACCCGCGCTCCATCATCGAATACAGAGACCTGGACGCTCCAGATGACCTGGACTTCTTTTAAACAACCGGCAACCTTGCTTCCCAGGATTTCCTCTCTTCTGTGTGTGTGTGCACTGAGTGCGTGCGTGCGTGCGTTAGTGTGTTCCTTACAGCTGGACCAAGGTCACTTTTGCAAGTCATGATGTCATAATAAAGAAAACAATAACCACAACTTCCTCTTTAAGTGTGAACTACTTTGATTTGTTACAAATTCACCAATTGACAATGATTGTAATAAAGCAGAATTTACCAAGCATCGGATCGTTCACCCACTAGGAGGAAATGAGAACTGGTTTTAGTCTATCATGACCCAGGTTAGTTTTATTCTACTGACGCAATGTCATGTTTGTCAGCAGCAGCCTGAAATGTGTTTATAGAAATTGTCACTTTAAAAAAAAAAAATGCTGTGTCTACGGTTTTTATTTTTCACAGAAAATATTTGAGAGCGGTGATGGTCATAATGAATGGGCTGGAGTGCTCGCTGAAAGTCCTTTGACGTAATTGAGAGATGCTGACCATCACTGACTTTATCCGCAACAATTCTTTCTTTTAATTTCTTTTAGATATACTTTTTGGGTATGCTTTTATTTTCACCTAGTTTTATCAATCATTGTAAATTATTGCATTATGAATGTTTAATAAACTCAATCGATCAATGTGACTTATAAATAATGGGGATTACTTAAAATGTCACGAAATTTGCTGTTACTATTTCTAATTTACTAGAGACCTTTATTCTGAAATCCAACCCAAGATTAGATTTGACAAGGGGGTGATTCTTTTTTCATTGTCACTCTGAATTTTCAGATTTCAAAGGGTCTTTATTGTTAAATATTTGGGGTTATATTCCTTTCAAGCATCCCTGTATAGTCTAGTAACTGACACAAGGATAACGATTAGGTGCAAGATCCTGATTTTTGACGATTTTGCTTTTGAAAGCGGCGCTTTGCCGTGACGCTTCGAGTTCAGAGCGGAAGTCAGCCGAACCGCAGTGTCACATGACAAGGGCAGCGGCCGAATCACCACTCTGTTCCTACGTAGTCAGGCGCGGCGTATGATCAAAATAAAGTAGTCCCCCCCACCAACCCTTCCTACAAAATGACAAACACACACACACACGCACACACCCACACTCGACTTGAGCTATGTCGCCATTCGGCAAAGGGGATGTTGTAATACACCGACCGAATTCTCATCATACGTCGATGTGATTTGTACGTGGATGTAGCTTCTTACGTCACGTTGTTATTGTATATCCATCCGCGCGCCATAACTAGCCACTTTAGCATCGTTTGTTTTTCTCGTGGTCGGCTTGTCAGCAATTTTTCTTTCCCCACGAACCCGGAACGAGCGACCGACTGACTCCCCGTCTGTCATCTCTCGTAACGATGAAGTTCCAGTATAAAGAAGAGCATCCCTTTGAGAAAAGGCGTTCCGAAGGCGAGAAGATTCGGAAGAAGTACCCTGACAGGGTTCCCGTAAGTAGTCGGCTAACGTTAGAGGCTATCTAGGAACCTGACTATCCTGAGCTATTTTAACACGACTTTCTGTTGGCCGAATGTGTGGATTTCATTGCGCTCGTTCTACAGATGTGCTGAAAATGAAGCCAAATGTCGCATACGCGGGGGTGTTGACGAAAACACCGCCTCGTTGGGCAGCAACGGGCCGCTAGCTTTCACTTGAACGTCGTAGTGGAAAGCTTCCGCGTTTGGCATCACAAATAGATTTACAGTACAGTACTGTATTTAGTTAGCTCACCTACTAATTGCGTCATTGGTTTGTAATAAATGTGATCTTAAAAAAAATTAAACTCGTTTAATTAGAATCAAATTCCTAAAAAGCATGCCACAAAACGATTATATATAATAGTCTTTTGCTTATTTAATGAAACACTTGCTTAGGTATATGGGGTAAAATAAAAAACGAAAATATTCAAACATTTTGTTTTTATTTAATTTAACAGTTGGTCAATTCTACATAAAAAAACGAGTTATCTTATGGTGGAAATGAACGTATTTTACACACACCGTAATAATTTTATATTTAAGCAAATAATTGGCTTGCTCGGTATTAATGATGAATAAATAAATATTAAGGATCATTTCGAAAGATGAACCCAAATATTTGCCCATGTATCATTAATAATTTTTATGGTCATGAATAGATGCACATTGATAATTAATTGATTTCTTATTTTGTTTTCATAAAACATTGTAATTTCCAGGTAATTGTGGAGAAAGCGCCCAAAGCAAGAATAGGTGATCTGGACAAGAAGAAGTATCTCGTCCCCTCCGACCTGACAGGTGATGAGACGTGTTTACGCTTCTACCCACTGGCACTCATAATTAGATGTGATTTTCACATTTTTGTCCTCTTTTTCTAAATCTAGTGGGCCAGTTCTATTTCCTCATCCGAAAACGAATCCACTTAAGAGCTGAGGATGCACTCTTCTTCTTTGTAAACAACGTCATTCCACCCACCTCGGCCACCATGGGACTATTGTACCAGGTGAGCCCATCGCTTGCACTGTTTCCTATTCTAGATGCCACTGTGGTTTATTTACATCTCTCTTTCTATTTTTGTCACTGTAGGAGCACCACGAAGAGGATTTTTTCCTCTACATTGCCTACAGTGATGAGAGCGTGTATGGGAGCAGCCAAAGGGAAATGTGATCCTCGCTCTGCCGCTTCTCCACCGCCTTCCCATGACGCGTATATCCATCCTTTGGAAATATTTAATCTAGCTCAGCAGCTTGGAGTTCACAGAGCAAAAGGCGTCAGATGCACTTTCACCGTCCTTGTTCCCTTCAACTTCTCCCTTAGTCTGTCTCACGTTGTATCTATCGGCCTCCATTTCTTATCCCTTGACTGCTACGGAACTATTATGTTGACTATGATTCATTGTGGTTATTGTTAATTTTAGATGGCTTTAATTACCGTATCGTGAAGCTGAGTGCAATTTTTTTTTTTAAGAACTCTATAGAGCTGTATCACTGACGCTTTCTCTCCACTCGTGAACATAAAATTATAAAATGTGCTCGAAAAGTTATTTGTGTCTCTTGTCTTCATTCCTAACATGTCCATCGGGATTGCCATGACTATGAATGTCTAAAATTGGAAATCAGTAGCTTTTTGAAAATAGGACTTTTACGTGTGGCGGTGTCACGCATGGGAGGCAGTAAAACCATTAAAAAAAAGGCATCTTAAAAAATTCTCTATTTACCGTCATTGCTCTAATTACTGTACATGTACAGTATTTGAAACCTGACGTAAACTTGCGCACGAACGCCAATCTCGCGAGAGAAATCGTTGCCTGAAGAAAAGTACATTTCCCCAGAATGCATCGGACACCAGAAGTGCGTCTTCGGCATCATTAGCATCACTGCCCTGTTTATACGTAGTGCAGATATTTTGCCGTCTTTTGTATAAAATACAAGTTTGACAGATATTTCTTTATTCAACTGATCCCACGTTCAAAGACACGCACGACGTCAAAAGTAAGCGTTTCGGACTTTTTTTTTTTTTCCACGATCCCCGCGCCGGCCAAATGACGCCGCTAGCTAGGTAGCTGCGTCAAGCTAACTGCTTCCGTTTTGCAGCATTTAGGGAGGTGGCGCGACGTCAAATGCTGTGTGCACTTTCAGGTGCACAATTTCAGTCGCGGTTTCGCATTAATACGTTATTATAAATATGCACATGTAACTGCAGCTTTCTTCGCTGATGCAAGGCTAACCGAGCAGCTTGCTGGTCTGGCGTGTAGGCCTTCCCTCGACTACTTTTTAACTACAAGCTAGTTTGACAGATTTTATTACAGTATCTGTAATAACAATAATAATAATACAATATATTTTGGGCGCCTCTCATGTCAGTCGAATTTATTTGGCAGAGTAAAAGAACCAAATTAATGATGAAATCCAGTAACAAGTTTATGATAAAAGTAACCAAATCATTTGTTTTATTGTTAGCGACTGTAGACTGGTACGCTGCAATTATATATTATTTGTTTTTTTTTTTTACCTTACATAGTTCTAAACAATTCCCAGGAAAGTTTGAAAATATGTATTTTTATGTTGTAAAATTGACATTAGGTTACAATCTTATTACATTTAGTGGAATACAACTAGAAATGTCTGAATAAATAAGTGTGCTATTGGGAATATTTAATTTAAGATAATATATATTTGAGGAAATAAGATGCCACAGAATTAAAAATGTAGTACTTTTTACGATATATTATACATTATAAAATAACCTTCCACTATAGTTCGACAGAATTGTTCCTGTTATAACAACAGAATAACAGTTCAGACTAAAAGAGGAAATGTAATAAACTAACTGCGCTAGAAATATATATTCAGAACTAAGATAAACTGCCAGTATATTTGCATTTTCTTTAAAAATGTACAGAAGAAACAGAGGGGGGAAAATAAACATCATTCATCCCACCGAATACATTTTCAACTTTGTTAAATGTAATTAGAAAACAAAATCCATGAAGATGTGCTGTTTGCTTTTAAGCTGGCCCCTCCACTGCCCGTCAGCATGCCTGCCTTGCTGGAGAGACCCAAGCTGTCAAATGCGATGGCCCGAGCCCTCCACAAGCACATCATGAGGGAACGAGAGCGCAAGCGACAAGGTGAGACCCCGCCCGCCCACCCCCGGCTTTACTACTTGGGCACACACACTGCTGACGTGACCTTCTGGATGTTTTTTTTTTTTTTTCCTTCAGAGGAGGAGGAAGTGGACAAGATGATGGAGCAGAAGATGAAGGAGGAGGAGGAGAGGAAGAGGACCAAGGAGATTGAGGAGAGAATGTCCTTGGAGGAAACCAAGGAACAGTATGGATCAAAAAAATCAATACATATCCAAATTTGAATAAATGAAACAGCCAAGTGTGTCATAGTTTACTTTGACAATAAAATTGTCATATACAGTCAAACCTCGGTTTTCGTCCATAATCCGTTCCAGAAGGCTGTTCTAAAACCGAAATTGTTCGAAAACAGAAACCACGCTCTTTTTAAAATAAAAATGTTTACTGAACACGTCTGATCACAATGGAAAGCAACACGAGGAAGCGTCACTTACTCGTGTAAGGAAGGAGAGGAGTCAAATGGTGCTCAGTTTGTTCGAGAACCGAAATTTGTTCGTCATCCGAGGCATAAAAAACTTGAAATTTTTGGTCGAGAACAGAGACGTTCGAAAACCGAGGTTTGACTGTATACTATTTCATGAGCATTATAATTAACGGACGATACAGAATCAACTATATTCTTAATAGGGGATGAAGTAAAATACAAAGTAATTTTATTTGAATAATTAAGTCATTCATTTTTTTAATGATTCATTTAAATGTAGCTTACCGCCTATTTCATACAATAAGTTCAAATTGAGAACACATGTTTAAATTTGTCTGGAAAATATTAAATTCTCACCATAAAATAATTCATTCACAAAAACAATGAAATCATACCCTGTTAAAGTGTATTTAATAAAAAATTTCAGAAAACATTTGCGCGGCGTGTCTGAAATTCCAAGGATTTTATGTGAAATAAGATCTTGAAAGGATTTTTCCACGATCCAAATACTTCACGGGATAAATTTGATAGTGGATGGATTTGGAACCCTTGTTCAGGTGATGAAGATGGGCGAAAAGCTTCAGGGGCTCCAAGAGGAGAAACATCAGCTCTTCTTACAACTCAAGAAAGTCCTCCACGAAGAGGAGAAAAGACGCCGCAAGGAGCAGAGGTAGCCACCGCTTACCTGACGCCCGAGGCGAAGCCTCTATGCCGACGCGCCGTTTTGCTCACTTCCTGTCCTTCCAGCGACATCACCACGTTGACGTCGGCCAGCTACCAGGCCGGTCTCCCCATGCACGCGGGCCAGCACCTCCTCAACATTCAGGGTGAGTCGCACGCGGGACAACCCTGGAACCACGTTACGACAAATCAATGTGAAGAATCTTTTATTTCGGTATTATGAATGTGGTCACGTGACCTTTCAATTCCGTTTCCAAAATTGCGCATCTCATCCATCAGGCAGTCCCGTCAGCCACAGTCGAACCGGCGCGCTGCTCGGAGATCGGAGCAAGCAGCTTTTCCAGAGCGCTGTTCTTCCTGTAAGTAGCTGCCGCTGTCTTTGACAAAATTCCGTTTGGTAACTTGGCTCCTCCCTTTTCATGATCAGGGAGTCAGGAATTCAGCATTCAGCATTCTCTACTCCCTAATCACTCGAGAGTGATTTTTGATTTCAATTTCTTGATCAAATGGTTGCCACGAGAACGAACCTTCAGTTGTGTTATGCAAGAAGGCTTCAACAGGGGACAATTTACATTCCACAATGAACAAGTCGGGGCAATAACAAGTTCAACAAATTTCTACTATACTTTTTTTTTAATCAGATGCAAATAAAAACTTCTTTCGTGATTTTTTTTTGCGCTGATTCCAAATCTGACATTATTTTCTCTAGCAATTCAGGTTTGCTAAAAATGTTGAGTTTTTGTTTTTCTTTAGGCCGTCAAAAATGTGATTCATTACAGAGAATAATTATCTGCTGGTTCCTAATACTATAAAAATGTCATAATATATGTAACATAGTAACATTTATGCATTTAGAGTTACTTTTAGCAACAAGTGGATATTTTTTTCTGTATCGTCATTGCAATAAATTCAAATGCATGGTAAAATCCGTATTGTGTAAGATTTTATCGGTCAAACTTAAACCTGGTGTCCTGGGGGAAGGAAACGTAAAGGCATTTTCAAAGTCAGTGTAAAAAAAAATACATCAAGGGACACAATGTCACCTCGGATGAATATTTTCCATTGAGCAGCGCGAGCCTCCCAATCAGCTCGGCAACAGCAGCATAACATCAACAGTAAGCTTTTCAAAATAAAAGCATGCAACTAGTATGTCAAATCGGTTGAGTATGCTTGAGTGTGACTGTTAAATAAGCCACCACGTCAAAGTGTGGCGAAACTGTTACGATACTATTGCTGTTATTTTGTATGTTTTGCTCTTTACGCAGGGGTGTCAAACCCATTTTTTGTCGCGGGCCATTTCAGAGTTATGACTTCCCTTAAGAGGGCCGGTGTAAAATCTCGTTATTTATTATACCCATGACAATTTGACATTTCCGTACAGTTTGCAGCAAGATTCATGATAGTTGACACACATGATTTGCTCCCGCGGGCCACATAAAATGACGTTGGGGGCCGGATCACGGGCCTTGACTTTGACACATTGTTCTCGTGTGTCTGTGACCTTTTTTGCACAACTTGCAAAACACTTCAGATCGGATGTCCGAGTCACGCCCATGTCCTTTTCTTTGAATAGACGCGTCACTATCAGACGCCGGCGTTCAGTTCAAGTTCGGCGGAGCACGGCCAGTTCAGCGGTGCCCAGGGGGTCCACGAGACCTACGGGGTGGCGCAGGCCCAACATCCCGCCACCTACGCTCCCGGACCGTCCGTGCCGGTCAGCTTCGCCGGCAGCTCCCAGATCCGAGGTGCGGCCACGTACGTGATGCAGAATGCTTTGTGGAGGCGTTTTTTGCAAGTGTGTGGCTTTTTCTTCTCGCCCCTCCAGGAGCATCCGCATTTCAGGCCATGCAGTATCTACCCCACCAGCAGCCTTCCTACCCGGTCCACAATCACTTCACCTCCCAGCCTGGTCAGTTTCCGCAGACATAAAAGCGTCTTTTAAAAAATTCTTTATTTCCCCCAAATGCCTCGCAGTTTTTTTTCCCAAAAAATAGCTTGAGATGATTATGCATATTTATTAACAACCCCCACAAATGTAACTAACTTACAATGTCTTCACCATGGCGTAAAGTTATTGTACAAGTATAAATGAGTGCTTTATTGTTTTTTTAAATGTCGTTTTTACTGTTATTTTTGAACAAAAAAATCTTTGATGGTGTTTAAGTAGTAGTATTGTATTTTTGTTATATGATTTTGTACGATTTAAATGGTGTGTACATTTTGGGGGGGGGTGAAAAAAATTTAGTCTATTAATTTCAATGAGCAAACTACCGAATGACATTATTCATAATTAATAATGCATGACATTTATCAACAGACCCCAGAAAATACAACAAATATTCTGAGTTGCCCCTTGATTAATTCACCCCTCCCCCTCCCCCCCAAAAAAGATAAACATTCATTGCTTTCGATTAAATACAAAAAATGGGTATATTTAAAGAAAAAAAAAGAAAAAACCGTGACTATGCAGGGGTCGACTAGTTTTATGTTGCAATACCACCATTCACCACTAGATGACAGACACAAAGACAAGGATGAAGGTGTATGATAAGATAAGAAAACCTTTATTTGTCCCGCACTGGGGAAATTTGCAATCTTCAGCAGCAGAATTGAAGGGGGAGGGGGGGTGGGGTAGAAAGAAAAACAAAGTATTGCATGCACAAATAAATGTTCCAGAAGAAAAATAGAGCTGTACACAGTACAGAATGCAATATAAAAAATAAAAATATCACTAAAATATAGTGGGCTGAGAAGTTAATGTAACTTACTGTTGCTTGTCAGGCTACATCCCAGGTGCCGGCATCCCGCTCCAGAAGCAGCTGGAACACGCCAATCAGCAGTCGGGCTTTACCGACGCGGTACGTAGCCGCTTTTCGCCGGCGGAAACGGCGGCCCAAATAACCTTTCGTTTGCGCTCGTCCCACAGGGCGCCCTGAGGCCCATGCACCCGCCCGCCATGCATCCTTCGGCTCAAGGATTGCTGCCCACACCATCCATGGCCGTCCAGATTCCCGCAGCAAAGGTTAACCCCGCCCCTGCGGCGAGCCGTCCGCTTGACTAACTGGTGACATGACACGCCCCCTCTCTGTTGTCGCCTAGGCTGCATTCCAGACTTCACCGCAGACCGCGCCGCGCCACGGCTTCCTGCCCCACGCCCAGAGTGGCCAGAGGTTTTACCACCACGCCAAGTGACTCTTTCTAGGTCCCGCCATCTTCCCCACCTCGTCTCAACATTCGGAGTTTCAGCTCTCGTGTTCGACATGTCAGTCGCGTGTGATTTCTCCTGCGGGAGAAGTCCTTGAGCCCTCCCTCCTTGTCTTCTTTAAGTTTATGTACAGTTTGTGTTATGAGAAATTCCTATTACAGCTTCCATTGTATGTCGCATAATAAAATGAGCAAGTCCCTGAGCTTGTATTTAGTTTCTTGATTCACTATTGATCAATGCATCAATTGTTTTGTGCAATAGACTTTTTCCATTAGTTTTAGACATAAAAAAAAAACAACACTTTTCATTGACAGACTATTAATGATCAAGTTTTTTTTCCATTAAAAATAAATATATAATATATATATATTTTTTTTTGTAGGTAAATGTGGAGAGAATTGCAGGATTAATTTGAGATGTTTTATTTATTTAGGATAAACAAAATTAGTTTGTTGATAATTTTAAGACATTGTGATTTATTTTTAGCTCACAATTTCTTAATCATTATCAATAACGCATATTAATCATCACCAGAAATTCTGACAACTGACAACAGGGAAAACCTGTTGTGTTGATGTTTACAGGAGTTTTTTTTTGGTTGGCATTTGCTTTTAATAAACCCACAATTTAATTTCCCCCAAAATGCATTAGATTCATCTATTAACACAAGATTATGATTTTTTTTTCAAACAAAAATTCAGCAACATTGTAGACTGTTTCAATGGCCAGTGTTGTGCTCCAGTAAATGAGTCGAATCAACACTCAATCCCAAGAAATCGACTTGTTGGTAACCTCCGTTTTAATTGGACTTGCTGTGACGAGCGTTTGGAAAATAAACACGAGCGGGAACTGAATATGGCCGCACTTAATATGAGGAAACCCCAATGGACTGAAAGCCGCCATTATTTTTGCAATGAAGCCCTTTGACAAAACAGGGGAACAAGTAAAAAATACAGTCAAATAAAAATAGAGTAGCATTCGCGCCACTTTGAACTCTCGCCTTCCCCAAAACTCTTTGCGTTTTATTGGATTGGGGACGCTTCACCGAAGATGCTCATAATATACAATAATAAACATTAGAAACCCGTGCTCTGAAGTATAGAACAGAGGGAGATCAATGAAAAAGAATGAAAGGAGGATAGCAACATTTCCTCCTCAACCCCCCCCCCCCCCGCCCCCCCAACGTCCGGCAGCCCCTGTAACAGTTCCAAGAAGAAAAGACGAAAGAGAACAAAGGGAAAGAACAGTCAGAAACCAGAAGGAAAACAAAGAGGAGTTTTTCTGTTGCCATGCCCGAAAAAAAGACATGACTAAAATGCAAAATGGATCTCATACGTGTATGTTCTTGTGTTTACCTTGCTGCCGCTTATTTCCCCAAAGCTTTGATGCCGATGGCCGCTTCTTCATCCATTGCGTTGAGAACGGTCACCTGCAACAAAAGTCAACGCCTCGCTCGCCTCAAACGTGACATCTCCATGGGGCACCTCACCCAAAAAACATGACATTCCCTAACTGTGTATACTCTGAGTGGCACCCACTGAGGTTATACACAGTCTATGTTGCACATACAGCGCATTTGACGATAAAGTTTTACTTGACTTGACTATCGCACAACTGCTTTAACTTCAAATAAACAGCAAGCACTTATTGGCATCGAGTAAATACCAAGGTTTTATTTAACCCTTCAATGCACCCTGTGACCTGGTACAGTGAAACTCTTCTAAAACGAAACCTACATGGGCGAAAATACCCCCTAGTGTGAAAAAGTCTTCATGCATTAACAACATTCCCACTCTCCGGCCCCCCATACAATGAAAAAAAAACCCTGTTGCGTATACGAAATATTTTCCTCTGCTCTTGCCTCGCGACGAGATTCACTATAACGAAGTCTAATCCAACAGCGGTAGGGTAAAAGTGATCAAAATGAAAGACGGAGGAAGCAAAATAAAAGACGTTATCCAAGAAATTGATGTAAGTGAATGCTGATCGTAAATTTTGCAATTTCTTTCCATTTTTTCTTTCTACACTGACTATATGAAGTGTCAAATAAGTGTATGCTCATACTTATGCACTATTGGAATAAAAATAAAGAGTACACATACGTTTTAGTGTGTGTGTACACATAAGTTTGTGTGTGTGTGCGTGTGTCTATGTATGTGTGTTTACATCCGAGATCAAATTTGCTACAGTGAAAAAACCCCCGTTGTGAAAAATTTCTTGCTGCAAACATGATTTCGTTGTAGAGGAGTTTCACTGTAACACGATAAGCTAGTAGTAACCACCGTCCCTGAAAGGGTTAATAGCGTTGACTATTCCATAGTACTTTTTATTTCATTTTTTTTAAAGGTCTGTTAAGTCTTGACAGTGATCCCTCACTTATCGCGGATAATGGGGAACGGGACCCTGCCACAAGAAGTGAAAAACTGCGAAGGAGGGTTGGCTCCCCCTCTAGGAAGTTTTGTGTAAGTATATGTGGGTACCAGAATGTTTTAAATATGTAGCAAACACAACAGCATGACGAGATACTGATCGGAGAGTAAATCGCATGATGAGACACAAGGGGAGGTTGCAGGGCGGGGCCGCAAAGATGCATAGCCAATCAGCTCACGGGATGAATCCACTCGTGCCGTCATTGGTCGACGTCGCGGTGGGAACCGGTGATGCGTACAGTCATTTTGAGTCATTTGGCATTTTTTTCTGAATACAGTACTTTGGGGGGAAAAAACGTGATGCAGAGAAGCCGCGATAAATGAGGAGCGATATAGCGAGGGATCACTGTATTCGTTTTTGGAGTCGCTTTGTTCATTTTTTAAATGTATTTATTTATTTTAATATGCTTTGTTTTAGTTTAGCTTATAGTATTAGTTTGCAATACATGGAGTATATGTCAAGTGCAAGTTAACACTAGTTATTGTGTAATTAAGTAAACGGAATGATCATTTTCAAATGAGTGTTTGACCTTCCTTCCTCTGCACGGACCTACGACAACACTGTAATTTATACATTTCCAATGAACCTCGAAAGCTCATGTATGATATGATAAATTGTCGCTAAAATTACAGTTCATTTTAGTTAGTTTCATAAACGTAAGATGGGGTTTCAGTGTTTTTTTGTAAAAAATAAATAATTTCAGTATTTATATCGTGAACAAAAAAAATGCTTTTTCAATATTTTTTGAGTTTGTTCATTACTTTTCATAAACGACAATGACCTTGGTAAATACTGACCAGGATCTCTTCCCCGGCTTCATTTTTGCTCTCAATCTCTTTGCCTAGTTCGCCCTCCGGGATCTTCAAGTCCTCTCTCACCTCCCCGCTGTCCTGGAGCAGGGACAGGTAGCCATCTTGGATTCCGATCAGCTAGGAGAGAGCAAAGGGAGGTTTGTGCAAATTTGGGTCTGGCAACTGGCGCTGTTTGCAAAGTCTCACTTGGTAGTCCACCCTCTTGATGTTTGGGACGTCCATGTTGTGAGTGGAAGGGCAGATATCTTCGTATTTCTTCCCGGAGAAGATGTCAATGCCAACCAGGTGGACCTGCGGAAGCCATCAAAAAGTCGGTTTTGGCTTTGAATGGCGACAGCTGGATCGGGTGCAGGGGCGTGGCCACCCACCTTGGCGTGACCGTGCTTGCCCGTCTTGGAGGTGGACATCTCCATAATCTTGCAGGGGCGGCCTTTAAGCACAACGTGGCCGTTCTTGCGCAGGGCCGAGCACTGCATGGGGTAGGTGGCTGACGCGCCCGCGTCGCCCGTCTGGAAGTCCAGCTCTGCATCCGCCATGTCCGCTGTGGAGCCACACGATCACACATTTTGAAAATGGCGTCTTCACAATATTACCACCGGGGCGATTATGAGTTCATCACTTCAGTGGACCCCCCCAGTCCTAAACAATCTGCGTGTGCACTGAAAGAAATGCCTCAGGTCAGATACATACTTTTCTTGCCCCTCGGGAAAAATATGTCAATATATCATACACAAGGCTCCTCCAAAATAAATGCCTTATTTCAAGTAAAAGTCCTGGCAATTTAGTGAGCCTTAAAAGATCTTGTAACATGCAGGTGGTCTCATTTTTGCATTAGTTGCTTCAAACAAACATGAACGGTATGCCTGATATAGTGGTCTACACCTAAGGGTGGGCGATATATATCATCAGCCCTGCTCTCACGAGGTGTCATTTTACATTAGAGTATACCATTCCCCCCCACTGACCCCCCACTAAAATTTGAAACGATGCTGTCTCCTCCCAAAAGAAAACACAATGGGGTCCACTGATAGGCTGCAAAGTAGGAGGAAGTGATGAATTGAGGAATTGTAGAAAAAGAGGAGTCTACCATGTATGCGAGTAATTTAATAACACGAAAAACGTCCACCTTCCTAGCTTGGAAATGATTTGGGGTTGACAAGACTGACAACAGTCAAAAAAAGATTGTGAGTTGTGCTGAAAAATAAACAACAGCTGCTGTTCAGAAATGCTGTCAATCCATAATTGTTCTGTGAAGTGAGAAAGATTTACAGTATTTTGTGGAACATTGTCAAATTATCAGTTGTTAAAAAAAAAAGCTAACAATCTAATATTAGGTGCTGCGCACCAAATAATCACTTGAAGAAATACCTCACCTCAAATAGACACCCTTTTCCTCGTCGTAAAGTCTAGCATACACAAGACAGTACAAAATAAAGGTCCTCCTCCAAAATAAAAGCTTCATGTAAAAAAAAAAAACTATTCTGTAGTTCAGCCAATGAAGTAAACAGACAGGCACTAGAATGCATTAGACTTACTGTCGTATTAATTAAATAACACTGGGATCTTTTTTTTAATTTCAACCAAATGAGGACAAATAAGACAATTTGGATGCCCCCCCCCCCCCCGCCCCGCCCCCAATCGCATTGCAGTTCCTCAGGATCAATTAAGTGCCTGGGACTTCAGTTAAAAAAAATGTTGACGATTTATCTCGTATTTCAACTATTGATGCTTGTGGCCTAGTCTGTGTTTGCCACGGGGGCCCTGAGTCTATATGTAACAGCCGCATCATCCCCATCATCCCCATCGCCACCCAAAAAAAAAAAAAAAACAAGTCCACGCTGCAAACACGTCACAACGGCCCGGCCCACGCAAATGTGCCATTTGCGCGAGCCTTCCTCATTCTCCAGTTGAATGTTGGCCCGCTAACGTTGGTGGTGGGAGCTAAGCTACAACTGTCATGACTAAGCCATTACTTGATGCTGCACTTTGTTTCACATCGCTCTCTATTTGTAGTCAGCCAGAGGACTCTGCAAAATAACCAAGTCCACGTACTGGTGTTGATTTATAACGTGCCAATAAATTGTTAGACATTATGGAAAAAGGTTTGTTGTTGTCGATGTTAATTAATTAGCTTAATTTCAGGTGTGCAGACTTCAGCGGAGGAGGAGAAAACTGACTCATATGAATGCGTTTTGTGCTAATGAGAACATATTCATGTTGTGTATCCATTTTTATGTTCTGTATGGTATCTTTGGATACGCAACTCACCCTTTTTGGACAAAGAATCTCCTGTGTGGCTTCACTTTTAAATCCCCCAATGGAGTGGCCTCGTCGTCCACTTGCTCTCCCTTGTCTGGCTAGCTCGTCGTTATTAGTCTTTCATTTCAGTCCCGATAAGGTTTGTTGCTGTTATTTTTGCTCAGCACGCAACTGCGCTTTTTTTTTTTTACCACTCGACTCAATCGTGAAAAGTCCGACGGCGGACCAAGAAGAAAACGCCCGCCCTACCGTCCCGTTATTTGGTTGTGGCGTCAGCGGGCCCCGGTCCGCCCCCCCCTGCGCTCCCATCCAGCGGTCTTGTATCGGAGCAGCAATTCCACCGTCCGGTTCGGACCTTCATAATAAAACCGAGTTCGTGACGTCTATTCTTGCCGAGTTTAGCGTGTGCGTTCACTCGACATATCGTATATCAGTACATTTTTGTTTTGAATTGGGCATTTAAATTGAACAGTGATTTTTTTTTCTCAAAATTGAACCAGCAAATTGGCGCTGTTGTTTTTGTTGTTGTAGTACCCTGCCCACTGCCCGAAGAAAGCTGCGATAGGCTCCAGCATGCCCGCAACCCTTTTTTGAAATTGGACGGATGAATATTATTTATTTATTAATTCATTCATTCATTAGAAACAGCTGCCTTTGTTACATCTTGGCTGTAACATTTATTGTAATGCACCTTTTTTTGGAGTCAGCCAGTCCTCTCTCAAAAGTGCTGCGGATTGCCTCCTAAGTGGAGCTTTATAGAGTGAGCATATAACTCCACTTCTGACCTTCTTTCGCTGACTGCCTGAACTTTTTAGTGTTCATTTGAACATTCTTTTATTTGTCTTTAAATGATCTCTTTGGCGTTCGAGTCAGCATGACTCCCGACTTTGTTTTACCGTTTTATGTTGTTCAGTGTTTTATTTAATTGATTTATTGCTTTAACTGTCCTTGTTTTATATTTTTTACTTTATGTACATCACTTTGTATGAAGCTGTGGTTGCTTTTGAAGTACTGTACTCTGTAAATAAAGTTGAGTAGAAATGCGAAGGTGATTTAACCCACTGAAGGCGTATCCAGTAAAGTGAGTCATGAAAGCAATGACTATTTTATGCACCACTTCGACGAGTTTAAATTATCCAATTATCTGTATTTTTATTCACTCTCATCAATTTCATTATCGGACTACTAAGTATTCATGTTTTAACAGGAAATGAGGACTTGCTGCACCGGAAATGCCTTTTTCCTGGGTTTTGATTGGTTCGGAGTGGTATTCTTCAATGTTGCCGTTGGCCAATGAGATCACAGCACCTGCCTCAAGGGTTCCGCCTTCCGGAGGACGCACGATAGCAAAGCAAAGGAACGCATCTTTGACTTCAAGGCGAAAACCGGACGGAAGCGCTCGTTAGATTGGAATTGCGGCATACATACGTGCCAAGTGAGCGCCTCATCATGCCATTAAATTGGCCAGGCAACGACTTTTGAGGACATTTCAACGAGAGAATAATGTGATAAGATGCGTCCGCGGAGTGCTTCCTGAACCCGCTCCACAAAGCCCCTGAAGCAGGCCCGCCCGTGTTTTTGTTTTCAATTGTGTTGGACGCGATTTCCTTTGTTTTTCTTTTCTTTTTTTCCCTTTTTCTGTCGATCTAGCAGCCGATGATGAGCAAACATGTCAGGGAATCACTACAAAGGCCACGAAGTCAGCTGCTGCATCAAATACTTCATTTTTGGATTCAACATCCTCTTTTGGGTAAGCGAGAAGGCCCGCGTCGTCACGTCTGTTCCGATTCTAATCAGGATTCATCCAAATAGCATTAAATGACCCGTTTTGTTCCCAAAATAACGTAATGGTGCCCCGCTGGTGCAGTACCAAAAGCTGCATGACAGCTGCTAATCGGCTTGTTGGTGTCCTTCACTGTCAGCCTTACAAAGACATCAAACACACGTTTTGTGGAAAGCTGCAAGTCACTTTACAAACTAGTGTTTCTATTTTATATATTTACCCTATGTTTTGCTTACTTTCACTTTCAGCAGCCTTTCCATCTTTTCGGGGACTGACAAAGTTATTTTACTGCCATGGCAGTTAATAGTTGGCTGATATCGTTTTTTCCCCTTGTTTTGCAGCTGCTGGGCATGGCCTTGGTTGGAATTGGCTTGTGGGCATGGAGTGAGAAGGTGAGTGATCATGAGTGCTGCAACTCACGATTACTTTAATAATCGATTCATCTCTTGATTATTTTGTCGAATCAGTTGATGAATTGGGGAAAAATGGATGATTTCCATTCCATTCTTCAAAAACAGCATATTATTTCAAAATAAAATGAATTATGATTCTGTTACTGGTCTGGTTGATAACATGTCTTCTATCGTTACGCAAATGTTTTTCTTTGCAACATAAAGAGCATCAGTCTGCTTTCATGGGGGACAAGATACATCTTTTTAGAGGGTTTAATTCCCAGCATTTGGCCAATTAAAAAAAAAGGTGTCTATGCAAGTAATTTTCCAAAATGTTTGATTAATTTAATTAATTACCTGTTGATTAATCGTTGCATGTCGAGAAATTCCGGTTTCGAATAGTTTCAGATGGATTTTATTACTGTATCCTTTAATTATTGAAGTTATATCAGTTTAAATGTTAATTTCTATTGAATTATTTCTATTTCTCTTATCTATAACAAATGCCCCCCCCCCCCCCCCAAAAAAATATAAAAATAAAAATCTGACATAAAAGCACCCTCTGCTGGACATTTGTCACTTATATTTTTTTGAAACCCAACAGCTCTTTTTCCACGAAGCCTAACAACACGCCAACAATTTACCAAGAAGTACAGTCAAACCTCGGTTTTCGTCCATAATCCGTTCCAGAAGGCTGTTCGAAAACCGAAACCACGCTCTTTTTAAAATAAAAATGTTGACTGAACACGTCTGCTCACAATGGAAAGCAACACGAGGAAGCGTCACTTCCTCGTGTAAGGAAAGCGAGAGGAGTCAAATGGTGCATTCAAGTGCGCTCAGTTTGTTCGACAACTGAAATTTGTTCGTCATCGGAGGCATAAAAAACTCGGAAATTTTTGGTCGAAAACCGAATAGGACGAGAACCGAGATGTTCGAAAACCGAGGTATTCGGTATTCAAACCGAATACCGTTGACTGTATTCTGACATAAAATTGTTAGCTGACCTCACTTATCCCTTCTGTATTTCTTCGTGACACGTAATGCTGTGTGTCTCTTCCAGGGAGTTCTGTCCAACATTTCGTCCATCACGGACCTGGGGGGTCTCGACCCGGTGTGGCTTTTCATGGTGGTCGGTGGGGTCATGTTCATCCTGGGCTTTGCCGGATGCATCGGAGCGCTGCGGGAAAACACCTTCCTGCTCAAATTTGTACGTTGCGCGCAATGAGCAAGCACTCACCTCCATTCAGTCATGACCGATAACTGTCGCCCGAGTGTGTACAGCGCTCTGAACCGCGTGGCTGAAATCATTTTCCTCCCGCAGTTCTCGGTGTTCCTGGGAATCATCTTTTTCCTGGAGCTGACTACCGGAATCCTGGCTTTCGTCTTCAAGGACTGGATCAAGGACCAGTTGAACCTGTTCATCAACAACAACATCCGGGCTTACCGGGACGACATCGACCTGCAGAACCTAATCGATTTCACTCAGGAATATGTAAGCTCAAATTGTACACTCAATGTTTATATAAAAATCAGTGTTGCTGAACAAGAAACCAACATTTAGTGCAGTAATTTTTTCCCCCCACAAAAATCAACGCACAATTTTTTTTAACGTTATTATGTTTGTCCTACATAATCATTCCAAATCTGCCCCAAAATATTCAGCCTAGCATAAGACCTAGTGCAAGCACAAGTAAGACCCCTGGTGATTGGAGATGTTACAACTTATAACTAGAGTCGACTTCTGCGTACGCGCAGCTCGGCAGCCACGGATTCACATCCTCACCGATTTTTAAATTTTTTTTATTTTTAAATATATTTTTTTCATATGTGAGGATTTTTTGTCGCCATTTTCCTCATTTTTTCATGGAAAACGTCTTGAGTGTTGATCGATTTTATTCTCTTAATTTTTTTTCAATTTCCGGGGGGGTTGTAGCCAACCCCCTGTGGCCCCCCCCCAATTTTATTTATTTGTATTTATTTATTTATCTATTTATTTATTTAGTTATTTATGAATGAACTCATTCACTCCCAAAGACGTTTTTAAACGTCTTTTCAGACTTGGTCCAGAATTGGCTGGTACTGAATGAGTTAAGGGGCCACCCAGAGTAAGTTGGCACACCACCCGTTGCCAATCCCTGTTCTGTTTTATGACGTTATTATTAAATGTTTTCATCACGTGCAATATTCAGGCGGTAATTTTTTAATGGGGGCGGCCCGGTGGTCGAGCGGTTAGCACGTCAACCTCACAGTGCAGAGGTTGTGTGGGTTCGATCCCCGGCTCGGGCCTTTCTGTGTGGAGTTTGCATGTTCTCCCCGGGCCCGTGTGGCTTTTCTCCGGGTACTCCGGTTTCCTCCCACATTCCAAAAACATGCATAGCAGGCTGATTGAACACTCTAAATTGTCCCTAGGTGTGAGTGTGAGCGTGTATGGTTGTTCGTCTCTGTGTGCGCTGCGATTGGCTGCCAACCGGTTCAGGGTGTCCCCCGCCTACTGCCCGAAGAGGATAAAGCGGATCGGAAAATGGATGAATGAATTTTTTAATGGCCCATTTGACTGCTTTATTTCCCTAACCATCTGCATATAGCGCGCCTAAAATAGGCGCTCTAAATAATGCAACATGTTTTTCTTTGCCGTCTCCGCGTTTCAGTGGGAGTGCTGCGGCGCCTTTGGAGCGGACGACTGGAACCTCAACATCTACTTTAACTGCACCGATGCTAACCCCAGTCGGGAAAAGTGCGGCGTTCCCTTCTCCTGCTGCACCAAGGACCCCGCAGTACGTGCAAAGACACCTCGCCCATATGGACACTTTGTTGTTATTTCAATCATACTGAAACAAGATGATGACTTTCTTTTTTTTTTTTTTTGTCTTCAGGAGGATGTAATTAACACTCAATGCGGATATGACGTGCGAGCAAAACCAGTAAGTGTGTCATTAAGATTACCGATCACGTACCGACCAACGCCTAAATACTAGCAGCAACATTTCCGACTATTCCTGAGTAGGCTTCCGTCATCTTCGTTTGTTTGATGATGATTTTCAATGTGACAATTTCGAGAATTGCAAGCGGCCAATTTGTTTGCGTCGCGCAGGACTCGGAGCAGAAGGATTACATCAACGTGAAAGGCTGCGTGCCGCAATTTGAGAAGTGGCTGCAGGACAACCTCACCTTAGTGGCGGGGATATTCATTGGCGTGGCGTTGCTGCAGGTCAGTCTCGCTAACTTATTTCACTCTTGGCTAATTTGATGTCCTTTCATTAAAAGAGTTGGTCATTTGCTGTCCGCAGATCTTCGGAATATGTTTGGCGCAGAATTTAGTGAGTGACATTGAAGCAGTGCGCGCAAGCTGGTAAGGAAATGATCCGCGACGCCATCGGTCCGAATTCATCTCGACACATCGTAGCTTCCGTTTTGCTCCGAGAGCAGGATGCGGTGGAACCTCTTAAGTTGAATACCATCGTCGCATTCGTCCGATTGCATCCCTTTCCATCTTTGCGATTAAGCTTCCTTCTCCTGTTCTGTGGTCATCCTCATGTTTATTTTTTTCCGTCAACATCTGGCTCAAATTCCACGCGAAACGTAATTTCCTGTTCTCTGGTTGGTTTGAGAACCAATTTGACTTCAGAGGTTCCAAGGAGGCAATACAGGAAGTCACTTCATCCCTCTTTCTCACCCCCCCCTTCCACATGCTTCATCAGGGTGCCCCCCCAACTCTCCATTCGTCGACCCCCGCCAAACTCTGGCAAGAACGCTCCGGCGTACTACTCGTGAGGCACATGCTATGCGTGTTTGTATCCGGTGGGTGTTGGTTGGCTTGATGTGAATTATTTACAATAACTTGCACATTGACACAAAATGGCGTCAATGTGCAATGACTTGTAATAAAGAGAATCTGTACCTGTTGTTGTCATAGTGACACCTGATCGGTGGAGCAACCAGGACGTTCCTTGCGTTAGCGTTAGCATCAGTGCTTTGTCTCTTTTTTGTGACATTGCTTAAGTACTGTACATTGTGATGTCTTGGCTTGCTTTCTATTTGGGTACTTCCTCGTGTTTCCCCATTGCCTTGGTCATTTTTATCATATTATTGCCAATGACACGCGTACCCCAAAAAGGATTATTAAGTATCCCCAGCTCACAAAACAACCTGATTTGATTTCTCTGATTTTTGGTCTAGTGGATTTTGAGGAGGCGACTGCAGGACTTGAGCTCCCCCCCCACCCATCCCGTGAGGACGTCAATGAGGGGGACATCGCCCTGCACTACTCACCGAGCCAGCACCTTTTTAAGGCACTACTACTGTGTGAAAAAAGATGATGTATGTACAGTATATACATGTAAAAAGAAAAACACTGTCCGTCTTTAGTTTCTATTGGAGTTGAAACACTGTTAGCGTAATGTTGGCTAGTTGTCTGTTTCCCATTATAGTCATTAAAAGGAGCAATAAGATCATTTAAATGTGGGCAACCAGGAGATAGCCTCGTTAGCTTACCATGTTAAGCTAGCTAGCGCCGACGGCTAGTAACCCGGCCCGGCGTTAGTAGAGTAGCGTTAGCGTTGTGAGCTAACATGGGTAATACATTGCTTACCTGTTTATTTTTTTTTGGGGGGGGGGGGAATTCAAATAACTGGTTTTAATAAATACACGGAGCATTTTGATAAATACTTTTAATTTTAGAACAGTATTTTGCATAATGCGTTGGATAATTTGTTTGCGGGACATATGATCCATTAGACCAGTGATTCTCAACTGGTTGTTCTTGACCCAAAAGCGCCTTGCAGACAGCTAGTAAAAAAACGCAGTGTTATTTGTATGTTATTGGATTTTTTGGGCACAATATGGAACTTCCCACATGGAACTTGCTACAATTTATTTGGTAAGTGACGAGCTACTCAAGTCGCTAGTTTTACAATAAAACAAATGCTATGCTAGCACAGCCTTTGGCTCACGGGCATCATAGCTAGCAATACACTAAAATCATTTGAAGCGGCGTTTAAAAATATAATATTGTATATGTGTAGTCAATGGCATTTCCCCTCCACCACCCACCCAAAAAATGCTTGATTGTTCTTAACTTCCATAAAAGTGGGTCGTGACCCTATAACAGCAGGAAGATGCCGGTCCCAGAGTGGCAACAGTTGAGAACCACTGCAGTGGACTTTGGTTTTAGTATAACTTCAACCATCAAAAATATCCTATTTACTGTACATTGTTTTATGTGACTTTTTACTTAAATCATGAACCATTTGAGGGTGTGAATTTTGTCCATAAAAAAACCCCACGTTCCTTTACTATTAATGTTTCACGTAACATTTCACACGAGTTGTTTGAGGGTACAGAATTTTGTGACACTTGTTTTTGATTTGACAGTCCCACCTGTCATTTGAGGTCATCAGTGCTGTGAAGGGTTTGGGGTACAAGTATGTAGTTTTTCGAAGGTGTTCAATGCACCATTGTGTCAGGAAAGATTGCTAACTTTTGTTTTTGCGGCAGGAGCCGTCCCATTTTAATTCATTTAATATTGTATTTGCCACTCATTTGTGGTATACTGTATGTTTCCGCACTTGTATCAAAACCTGACAAGCATCTTGTATGTATTTGTTTTTTATGAACACGATTGAAAAAACACATTCGATATGATTCATGTGTGTTTAAAATACTCATCACTGGCCACTGTACCTTGGTTGTTTTAGGTCACACTATTTTCCACAAAAGTATTATTTATAATATGGTCTCATTTCTTACCTTGAAAATGGGGCCGGGTTTAAAATAAATGACTGAAATATTGACCAAGATTGTGTGAAAGGACTTTGAAATTGGGATTGTATTGCATTCGTTAAAAAATAAATAAATAAAATAGACATCCCCTGCTAGCTATCAGCTTTTAATTATCTTCTGTTACAGTCTTCCAAATGTACAACTTTTTTTTGACATTTACAACAAACATTTACGTTTATAGTACTTTTATGCTGTTGCTATGGATACAACTCATTTAAGAGCACATCTGATAAATAACCAATCATACTTTGAAATTAAAAAAACAAACAAACATTTGTTACAGATTGGGACATGCCAAGATTTACAGTATATGCGATGTGATAAGACAAAGCAATCTTCAAGAGATCCATTGGGGTCGCGGCTCATGCATTTCTTCACTGATGTGCATTTAATTACCGTCGCTAACTGCGCTTTTATTCACTGCTCAGTGTTTTTTTTTTGTGTGTGCTCCCAATGAATATTGTGATAATATCTCAACAGGTTTTTGACAATGCACCAGTGACATGGGCGGTGGTAAACAACTCACAAAACTATGATGTGTATTTACATTTACTATGTCCTGAACATAAACTGTAGTTTCAAATTAGTAATAGAAACCCCAATTTATTTCATGTAGAGTAAAGCAGCACTGACACAAAGGGGGGGGGGTGCAAATTTTTTTTAGCCCAGATGCGTAGAGCAGACATGGCATCTGGAAAGCTGACCCCACGCAATGATGAAAATGGAAATGTTGTGCAGTTTAGTCTAATAATGCGTAACAAAATCTCAAGGACATTTTCATCCCAGAAGCACTCCTGGAATTGGCCAAAAAAGACCCTAAAATGGCTGCTTCGAGTCAAAATGGCTGACTTCCTATGTGTTTTCTGGCAGGGGATTTTGAGACGTTTGACACACATGCCAACCAATTGTAGCCGGATCTGTGTAAAAGGATTCCCGCCACACATGCCCGATACATTTATTTAAACAGCCGATCATGAGGTAAAGCGGTAATTTTCTTGAATGAGACATGACGAATGAAAGGTGCCTCACTCTTTTGTTCTGATTTTCTCCATCAATCTGTAGACCCGATATCAGCAGCTCAAACACATATTGGATCAATGATATTAAAAAAATAATAATACAAAAAAAAAAAAGGACAAACCAGGCAATTCTACAAACAATGAAAATCTATTTACTGAAAATTGATGCCTCCATAAAAAAGAAAACAATAAAAAATAAGGGTTCCCCACTCTTGCGTCATAGGTAAACTGGCCAAAACAAAACAAAACAAAACATGCACCATAAAAGAATGACCCTGTTGGGTTTATACATGGCAGCTGGCATCACGGCTTACGCTCATTCTAAGAGTGCTGCGAAGGTTGCATGCACGACGCTTGCATGGTGTACCGGTACTCCAAAAGTACTGTGATAACTTCAAGATCAAAAATGAAAACAATGCCACGGCATTTCACTACCACTGCCTCTGTAAACAGTTCTCGAAAAAAAAGAAATTTTAAACGCCAGAACGTCTTTGCTTCAAGCTGTTTAATAGTCTCTCCTGTAAAATAGTGAAGGTGTTTCGATGTGAATGGAGCGAAAGCTGAAATAACGCGCTGCGATCGACTGTACCCTCCATGCCACCACATAAAAGTATTGGCAATTGCGGAAAGCAAAAGGAATCCACAAAGTCCTAACTGAAGTACACTGAATAAATCTGATGTACGGTAAATAAAAAAAATAAATAAATTTAAAGTAATTTTAGGACTGTGCTAATTCAGTGTACTGTGTTATTCTACAGCATGACGTAGCATGAAAATAAATTATACATATTTATTTGGGATGGGCGAATGCCGATACCAGGTATCGGTCCGATACCAGCCTAATGGCCCAAGGCTGCGGTGGTTATAGACGTCGACAAATCCTCATGTACGCCAGGAAGAAAGAACATTTTATTCGCAATTATTTGTCACTATGTATATTTAAAATCGGATATTTTAAAAGTACTGGTCGTATTGGTACTTGGTATCAGTGAGTACTCAGGAGTAAATACTCGTACTGGTATCGGTCAAAGAAAAGTAGTATTGAACATCCCGAAATTTAATGCTAACGTATGACACTGCCCAATATTTTTCATTATTAAAAATACTAAGAATTTGAAGTTTTGTATTTTGTCATCTATGATTAAGTGACGATTTGTTTTGTTTTTTTGCCATGGTATCGGTTCAGTATCGAGACACTTTACACAGATATGGTATCGAAGTCAGAATTTTGGTGCCGTGACAACACCAGCTGGAACAAGTCGATGGGCTGAGGAAAGACGGACGCGTGGAAATGTGCTACCTCACCTCAATATGATGTACATCAGTCTGTCCTTAGCACGAGTCAAGAGGATGTCTGTCTGGCGGCAGTTAATGCAACATGGTACCTTGGCACGTGACGATGGGCTTACAGAACAAGGGGTCGCGCATTCATCGGGTGATCAGGTGCAGGGCGTTCAGCTGCGAGGGGGGCTTGGGGAGGTTTTGTTTGACGACACACCGAGCCGTTTAGCTCTGGGCGGTTAGCCGCTGCTCCGTGAGCGACGCCTGGTGGGACACTGTCTTGTTTTCGTGGGAGCGAAGTTTGGACACCACGTCGATGAACGCCCGGCTCTGGATTTCTTTGTGGAGGGGCTCTGAGAGAACACAGAGGAGTCGATGCTTTTTTTAACACACGATGAATCCACAAAAGTAAACATGAATCCATTTTCATGTCATGAATGCATCCATATTGCCCAGATGTCCATATCTGAGAAGTGTCCTCGTTCGGCAGCAGCCATGCGGCGTTATGTCGCCTACAGATTGATAGTGTAGCTCATAGGTGACAAACTGCAGTCCACGAGGCAATTTTTTTTTAAGTGTACAGTACCTGATTAAATTAGCGACTGAACAGGATTTGGGGGTTGGTGTTTGGATGGAAAATGATGTCAATACAGTAAATACTGACTTGAATGATGCTTATGTTTGGTAACTCAGGGTAGTTTGCGTTTTCCATTTCCCGAAATGTTGTGATTTGGGACATTCTAAAAAGAGATTCCACCTGACGGCGACAATATCCAAAGCCATTAATTAAAGCCATCGCAAATTTCGATGCTTGATTTTGCATTTGCATTTTAAATACGCATCCTACGTTGGCTACATAGGATGAGAAAAATTAAAACACAACTATTTATGCGATCGCAGAAGCCATTGAATTCTTCTCTGTAACCCCGTTTGTCTTCCGCTTAACATTTCTAAATCCGTCACTTCAAAAATTCATTTTGAGGTTGCGGTGCCCTCACAAATATTCTACTGCTAAAAACTGTCAACACCACATCTGCTATTTTAAATAAAGCGCGATACTGATCATCATCTAGGCCAATTAAATTAGCTAAATTTAACCAATGTCTTGTGCATTCACCATAAAAGTGATGCCATTCTATGTGTGTGTGTGGGTGGGTGTGAGGGGGGTCTCACCGGATCCCATGACAGCACAGATGAGGATCATGGAGTTGTATTTAATCTCCGGCGCGCTCCTCTCATCCGACAACAGCTTATGAAGCACAGCAACGAGGTTCGCTTCCTCAAAGTCCTTCTCGGCTGCGACTGTGAATTGATGATAAGAACGGTTCTTTTTTTTTTTTTTTTTTTGGGGCCGACCGATTCAAATTGCGCGCAAGTCGTCTGTTGTCATCGTTCTCACCCAAATCCAGCGCCGCAATGAGGCCCAGCGCCACCAGCGCTTCATTCTGCATGATCATGTGCTCACTGGTTGCCATGGTGACCAAGTGCTTGACTCCGCCTCCTTGGATGACTGTCCTGGCGACATCCTGAAAAAGTACATTTAAAAAAAAAAAAAAAAAGAAAGAAAATCTGTAACAATCAGTCAAAATGAGTCCGAAATGTCCACTTCAAACTGGCTGTCAGACCTTGGACTTGCTGTGTCGAATGAGAGCAGAAAGGAGCCTGTTGGACTCGCCCATCACCCCGGCATGATCTTTGGCTTCACACCACTCCACCAGCCGCTCCACCAGTTTCCCGTTGGTCCCAAGCTGGTCCGCTGCTTCCACTGAAACCAACAATGAGCCAGATTCAGAGCTCCATTATATTGCAGTTTTTTTTCTATAATCCTCATTGCATCACTGAAATTGAATTTATAGGATTTTTTGGGGGGGACAACTTCGGCAAGTGTGGTCTGTATCTCCTGTGATATTCGGGGGCTCGCTGTAAGGCTACGACAGGACGGAAGAGAGGGCTTCTTTCTACCTTGTGTGTCGATCAGCATGCGCAAGGTCCCCAGAAGTTTAAACTGCACCGGCGGCATCTCTGACTGCAAGAACTTCAACACCACGTCGGCGACTCCGGCTGACAGCATCTTGGATTTGTTCACAACTGGTGGGACATGACACGACGTCATCATGGTGGAATCATACGTAGGAATACATAACAACATAACCTAATTTGTAAGGAGTTTGCTTACCACCGAAGCAGCTCAAATTTAGCCTCCCACATCAATGCAAAGCACCCAGTCACGAGTGCAGCCACAGCTAACGTTAGCACCGAAAGCGTTAGCAATAGAGCGAGCGATCCATACATAGCAAAGCTCTTCGGCAACCTAAACTCGAGAACACCCCACGTACGAGGCATAGTTGATGTGTCCTCTGTTGACGACCAGAAGTGATTGATGTTTATTTCAGCACTTTTAGTTTGTCATGATGAACAGTGGTATTTCTGAAGCGCTAACTTATAGCACTGTGGGTCTGTTTTATTTATTGTTTATTATCTGAAGCAAGTTCAGTGTTGAGTATTGCTCAGAAAATGGTTCTTACTGCTTTTGATATGTTAACCTAAGCACTTTTTAAGGACCTGATGTTCTAATTTATTTTTATTTTGTAATTCTTTGGAGATTTACAAAAACAAACAAAACAGTGATATTCCTCCTCGTGGTCGAAACTAAAGGTTGCAGGTAGGACTTTGACTAGTCTCAAATACAGCAGAAAGTAAATGGCTAGGACTGCATCTGTCCAAGTCTGCTGAAAAGCAATAAAATACTTTATAATGCCACTTTTTCTTTTATCTTTTGATCTGCCTCAATCATGTAACGGATTTAAAATGAAAATAGGGGTTTTCTCAAGAATTTTTAGATGAGATTAAAATGTAGATTCATGAATTACAGACCCTAATTATTTAATCACACCATTTTTTTAATCGCTTGACATCACTAGTATTTGTTTACATTCAGTGCCAGTCAAAGGTTTGGATCTTAGCACGAGAGAGCGAGTCCAAACTGTTGACTGGTAGTATATACAGTCAAACCTCGGTTTTCGTACTTAATCCGTTCCAGAAGACTGTTCGAAAACCGAATTGTTCGAAAACCGAAACCATATTTCCCATTGGAATCAATGTAAAATTTTTTTTATCCGTTCTAAGTCAAGAAAACAACTTTTTTAAACCACTTTTTAAAATAATTTCACACCATAAACTGCACACATGTAATAGGAGAGTAGGTAATATGTAAAATACTGTACAAACAAACTGTAATATGTTTTATTTTCACCAATTTTAACATTAACATAGTAACATAAAAATTGAAGGAGCATTCAAGTGCGCTCAGTTAGTTCGAGAACCGAAATTTGTTCGTCATCCGAGGCATAAAAAACTCAAATTTTTTGGTCGAACAACGAAATGGATGAGAAGCGAGACGTTCGAAAACCGAGGTTTGACTGTACATGATGAAGACTAGGCTCACCGGGTATGGCCAGGTTCCGAAGAGCACTGAGAGCTGCGTGTTGAACTGTGACATTGCCTTCATCAATGTGCCGATCCAAAAGCTCCAAAAGCTTCTGTACGATACCAGTGTCCACCATGTGGATGCAGTTGCCATCTGTTCAGAGGGGCGGGGCAGGGTGGGGGGGGGGCAGTGAAAAATGGGTTGATGGGATGAATTGTCAACATGATCGGACAAACCGGCAGCGTATTCGGTCTTACCATTGCGGGCAAAATTAGCAATGGCGAGCGCGCCGGCCAGTTGCAACTGGTGGTTGTGCGATGGGATCCAGGAAAGCACCCTCTGGAAGACGCTGCCCTTCCCTCCCTCAAACAGCTTCTGCATGGACTCGTCTGCATCGACGGTCAAGAATTATTAACCGGGATGGAGCCGGAACGCAGATGTAAATGTGGCGTTTTTACCTCCGAGTAGAAGGAGCACCATGAGGTCAGAGGCCGTCTTCAGCTGGGTGACGTCCTCCTCCCGCTTGCTGTCCACAGTCTGGGCCACCACTTTCAGGAGACATTCCACCAAGCCCGCCTCCACCATCTGCAACTTGATCGCATCTGGACGGCAAGGAGGAGTTAGGAATTGTCGAGAGAATGTCTAACATGAACATATATTATTATTATTGGGTACCACCACTTATATAAATAGCTCTGCTGTCACTATACATCACTGGCATAGACTGGTGAACCAAGATAGATGAATTGATTAATTGCACTACAAATTAAATGAAATTGTTCAATTTGGGTTTTTTTCAGCCCAGTTTTTGTATCATGTTTGATTTTTTTTTTTTAAATGATCGTCATTACCGTTTTCTGCGAGGGGAGCCAGGACCTCAAATATCATTTCTTTCTTTTCATGCTCCACTTGCTTCTGGAAAAGGCGCACCAGCTCCTCAGCGATGTTGGTGGAGGCAAACTGCTCCTTGCTCGACTCTTGACGGGACAATGGCAACACCGTCAAAAATCGCAACAAATGTCATCTCCGCATAGAATAACGTGCGCTTTAATATCAAATTTATAACAGCCGGTAAGGCCCCACGTTGTAATTTCTCAACATAGGTGCTGCTCTCAGTCATTTTGGTGCAAAGTGGCCATTTTAGGGTCAACTTCCAGAGTTACAAGCAAAGCACCGTTTCACCGATACAGCTACTAATATTGGGAGGGGCCCAGTACAGCATGAAAACGCCGGCATCGGTATCGGCGAGTACAGTCAAACCTCGGTTTTCGCCCATAATCCGTTCCAGAAGGCTGTTTGAAAACCGAAATTGTTTGAAAACCGAAATTGTTCAAAAACCGAAACCACGCTCTTTTTTAAAATAAAATTTTTTATTGAACACGTCTGCTCACAATGGAATGCAACACGAGGAAGCGTCACTTCCTCGTGTAAGGAAGGCGAGAGGAGTCAAATGGTGCATTCAAGTGCGCTCGGTGTGTTCGAGAACCGAAATTTGTTCGTCATCCGAGGCATTAAAAACTCAAAATTTTTGGTCGAAAACCGAATTGGTCGAGAACCGAGATGTTCGAAAACCGAGGTTTGACTATATGTGCCTCTGTGTATTATGTCTGTCTAGGTGTGTTGCTGCATCATTTGTATTCAAATATCTATTGCTCAAAGGATTATAACACGGCGGCCATCTATGCTAAGTGTTAACCCGTCAGCGGCCTTTCTCATTATGTGTTAGCAAATTAGGTGGTTGCACATCCAAAAATTGTGCGCAATAGAGGAGCCGAGGTTTGACTGTAATAACAAATGACGCAGATCCCATTTACCGATACTAGTACAGAACTTTGAACGCAGCGCTTTGCATCTTGCTACCACACGACACTAACTAATGAGTCTTCACACGTGTTCAGTGCATGCTGAGTCAAGCTACTCCTATACCTCTGACGTCATTTTACTTTTCGGACGATACTAGAGTCTGTATTGAGGGCCCCCCAAAAAAAATGCTGGCGGAATAACACAAATCAAAAGTGAACTTGAGTTTTTATCTAAACGCAATCAAGTTTCAACGACACATCCAGAGCAGATGGAGGCCACAAAATTGCGCGAAGGATTTGAGTTTTGCGTTTTGCGTTTGGGGCTGAGCGGCGAAACTCACCGAGCTCAGCTAAATTCCCAAAGGCGATGAGACACATTTCCGTCAGGGCGGCGTTGTGGGAATGGATGCCGAGCAGCTTCACCAGAGTGGGGATCACACCCATGCTGATCAGCTGGCCTTGGAGGGAATCTACAGAAGGGGAGCGGGTGAGGTTGGGAACGTACAATCGCACAAGACATTTTGTTAAAAACTATCGTCACCATGAAGGAAACTATTAAAGATGATATACACCTTTAACACATTGTCCACCAAAGGGCCCCAAAATGAGTCGCAGGTCCATTTTTTTTTTTTTTTTTATTGCCTCGCGAGTAGAATGCGGTATATTATCAATCGTTTATGTAGCATATACGACGATCTAATTTCAGAGGTAAAGCTGGAAAAATAGCAGAGCATGGCAGAAAGATGAGAAGAATGAAAAATCCCTCACGGTTTTTGGTTTTGTTTTGGTTTGTTTTAATGGCGTACAGGAGAACAGCGGCGTATTAGATGACAGTTGTTCTGACGGTCATTACCATTATCATTGCTATAGTTCATCAGCATGCCACAAAAGACTGTCAAGAGCTTCTCATTTTCCGGCTCTGTATTTTGGGAGAGGTTTTTAATGTGTTCGGCTACTATCTGAGCCCCTCCTGCCAGGTCAACTGCACTCCTGCCCTCATCTGCAAAACAAAAGAGGCCGGGACACAAATCAAGCACAAAAGAAAAAAAAAAAAAAGAGGAAAAGAACCACTCGATTTAAAAAACGTTTCACGTGTAGTCATGGATTGTTCTATATAGCGTATCCCTGCAGCGTGATACAGCTAAACAAAAATTGTAGAAAATAAATTGTAGAAAATTGTTGACTTTATTATTTTTTTTTAATTTCTTGTGCTATTACTGCGCAATGTTCGTTGAACAAAAACTGATGATAATGGCAATAATACGAACAATAAGGTTGTTTTTTTTTGTTGGGTTTTTTTTTGGTCACACGTTAGGACAGGGATCAGCAACCCAAAATGTTGAAAGAGCCATATAGGACAAAAAAAAAACAAATATGTCTGGAGCCGCCAAAAAATAAAAGCCTTCTATAAAACTTACAATGAATGGAAACACATGCTGTATGTATGTAGGAGACTGGACTGTCTCCGAATTGTTTATGTTATTCATTCCTTTGTTGTGTGTTCACAAACGCCCCCATAGAATGTATTTTGTAATTTCCTCGCTTAATTTTTTTGTTTTGGTGCATTATTTTTGCTTTTCTTAGTGTCAGTGAAGTGATCATTAATTTCCGTTTTTCTGAGGCTGTCTTTGAACGCCTCTTGAGTCGAACGAGAAGAGAGATGACACGGAGTCGGACGTGTCTGTGTTTCTCGAGACTGTTAAAAGCATAAAGTGTACGTTTTTAAAAAAACACCACCACAGCTCTGCTTTTTTGGAGCTGCAACCTGTATCTATATCTATTTGAGCTATATTAGCCTACTATCAAAATCATTTTTTATAAAGCTCCAGGGAGCCACTAGATGTCGCTAAAGAGCCGCATGCGGCTCTGGAGCCGCGTGTTGCCGACCCCCGGGTTAGGATAAGCAGCAGGGAATGACAGGATACTTATCAGTTTCAATGTTCCAAAGATGTTGTCGAATGCTGCGCTATCTCACGTTGCCTCGCTAGTCGCTTTCAGCAAATCTCACTTTGCTCAGCTTGTACAATTTATCAGCCGTTGCACGTCGGCAGGTGATGAGCAAATTCTTGTCATCAAATGTGCACTATTGTTCCTTTAAATTATTAGTGTGAGAAATATGCTTATTTAACAATTGAAATGCTCATATAAGAAACTAAGGACGCCTCAGCGTGATTGCCTTAAGGATGAGCGACATGCTTCTTTACACTTCCCACCACTGGAGTCCATAATCAAGCAAAAAACAAACGCCGCATTCCACGGAATTCCACAGATGATCAAGATTTTCCGCTACAGAAAGGGCCAGAACCGACAGCTGGTTATTTAAACCTCGACTGCAGGCTGTGCTTTAATCCGCCGTTAAAACACATCAAGAAGTCCAAAAAGCAGTTGGTGAATCCCTAAGTATCACATCCTTCAAAGAAGCAGGGAAACATTAAAAAAAATTAAAAAATCAACAACCATTTAGTGTATTAATCGCTCTCTAATGGCACGTGTATTTCCAGGAAACACAGAAACTTTGTACTATGTTTTAATGTTTTGAAGCAAATGACTTTTTTTGAGTAACCGCATAAAAATCATCATCAAGACGATATGCGTTACGAATGGCTCTGCTGTTTTCCCTCGCAAATGTCACATCTTCCAAAGCACATAATCCTAGCAACCTGTTGGGCCCCGAAACCCAAAACCAGCATCAGGCCCTTTATGGGACTCGGCGTTCATACGGCAGAGCTACTTACGGCTGTCGTAACAGATGTTGCCTAGAGCCCGACCCGTCTGCAGTAGAATCTCCTGATCGGTGGAGTTCAACAGCTGAATGAGCGGAGGGATGAGGCCCGCTTCCACACAGGGAGTCCGCATGAACTCTAGAGAGGTAAATACTGTCATTACACAATTTATAGACCGGGGTGGTTTAAACTGAGTGGCATGCTATATGTGGTCCAAAATAGCAGTAAAATGGCTGCTTCAAACAAAATGGCTGACTCCATATGTCTTTTTGTATGGAGATGTACCCCCACCGTTTTTGGCCACCTCTGCGATGATATTGGCGACTTTGGGGGTGCAGGATGACTGGGGGTTAAGCAGGGTGGAGAGCAAGGGAAGAATGCCATCTCCTGGATTTTCACACTGGCCTCCGTGTCTGTGGGAACCACACCCATTAATGGTTTTCGCCAGAGCTTGGGTGTGCACATTCGGAAGCGTACGTACTGTTGTTGAGCAGCGCTTTCAGCAGGCAGTCCAGACAGCTCTCCACACTGTCCGAGGCGCTGTCTGTGGATGCCAGTTTCAGCTTCGCCAAGGCGTCACTCAAGTTGTCTGGAAGCAAAAACACTCAGTTGAGAGTTGGCTGTATTTCACGATTCTTACCACATGGCACACTGCCTGCAGTGCAGATGTGGCATCTGTAAGGTTGATGTCAAAATATTTTTTTTATGACATTGAATATTAGATTTGTGGAAAATTAAGATTAAAAATACGGTGCAGCTGGCTTTCCGAACGATATATGTGTAAGGGTGAGTCGGAGAATCTCTCTCTTTTTTTTTTTTAATGACTGTCCAATTCAGTGGGTCGCTTTGCGTGCAGGAGACCAAAGAGGCACACATCTGGTCGGACATCTAAATCCAACGCCCACATATTACAAGCAGTGTAGTCAAGAGAAACCCTCCAAAATGAAGAGTTGGATCAAATATTAGAATGAATATTCAAATTGTAGGTCGGTGTTTCTGCCACCACAGAACACTTTGCTGGTTCAAAGTGGCGGGTCGTATGTGGTCCTACTTTGCCGAGAGCCCTGACCTCAATGAAGAAGGAAATGCTCCGGCGGAGTAATATGCAGTCGGATTGCGTTGCGTAACAGCTGTAAAGATGGAGGAGTGCCATCTGCACCATTCAACAACGCAGCCGGCGGTGCCATTTCAAAGGATGGAGCCCACACCCAAGCCCCCCTGATAATCAGGACACTATTTACTGCCGTTGCAATGCAGCATCCTAATCACACACACAGCACAGCCAGGCTGCCGCCACCACCCCCCTCTCCCCCGACATCGCTAATAACATAGCAACTGTAATAGGGGTCGTGATGACGTCATCTATAATAAATATACCAACCAAGGTGATTTGGTTTGACAGGCTAGCAAGTTAGCTGAGCGACTAGCGACTCACCCATCTCGACGGGATGCTGCACCGGGAAAGAGACGAACGTGGGGGTGTGTGGAAGCTCTCCAGCTCGTTGTAGCGGGGTCTAATGAAGGCCGGCTCCCCCCGATACACACATACGCGCTGCTGCTGCTGCTTCGTCTTCTTCTTTTTTTCTTCTCGCCACGCTTGTCTTATCTCCAGAACGTCTTCGCTGATGTGGCGAGTGAGCTAACCAGCTAGCACTCAGCCAGTCAGCACCTCGCTCAAAAAAGGGTGCAATTCTGCGACTCGCTGTTGCTGTACTATTAACTTCCTGGCATTGCCCCCCCCACCCCTAGGCCTATAGTGGAGTTTATTTTATTTTTTTAAAGTAAGAACGTCTTTAACACTACAGGACCACTCCAGGGAAAGAATGGGGGTCGGTAAGTAAAAATAAGTTTTCCGGATAAGCTTTCAAAATAAAAAAGAGGCTGACACTCCCTTCAAAGTGAAGGCGGCGACAAGTCGATAAGCAAGCACTTCCGGTTATAGCTTAAAATTAAAATACATAGGGAGAGCCGCTTTTAAATGAGAAAGCCCCAAATGTCGACTTCAAAACGTAACTGGCTTTTCCCTCACAATATTCATTTTTTTCTTGTCATATTCCGGTAAAAGTATGACTTTTTCAAGCAAAATAACAACGCCCAAGGTAAAATTGTAAAAATTTCAAATTAAGAGCTCATGTCACTTGATTTTGAGTGTCAACTGTTAGTTACCAAGTTCCGATCAGTACCTCTGCAATACAATGCAATTAGAAGAAAAATAAATCCATATCCAAACTGCAAATTAAGTATTTTTTAAATAAAGGTATCCCAAGATGATGCGTTTTTATATGGCTGTAAGTTATCAGTGGTTCAAATTCAAATAGGTACCTAACATGTTTTATTTTTTACTTTAAAAATTAAGAACATTAAAAAAAACTAACTTTTTCAGTCGATCAATCAGCTGAAAAATCACGTGATCGGCCCGAGATATGACGGGATCAGGACAACCCGAATTTATTTAATTTCTTCATCTCATCTTTACTCTCATAACATTGCAACATTTTTGTCTCATAATTCATCCACATTCCCGAATGAATTGTTTCTTTTCCTCGTAACATTACAACTTCAATCTTGCAAAATTATAAAAAGCATTTCTTGTAATATTACAAATTAAATCTTGTGAAACTGTAAACATTTTCTCATAATATTGCGAGTTTTATCTTGTGTAAAACTGCAAATTTACTGCGTAATATTACGACATTTTCCCATCGAAACGATACATTCATGTCACAATCCTGTTTTGTTGGCGCTTTGTTTTTTTTTCTTTCCGTCGCAATCTCCATGGCGAGTTGTGGTGGGCGGAGTCTCCTGCACCATCACTTTTGTCACGTTTTTCTAATTTCCTCAGGTTTGCGTGGTCTTTTTGCTAAACTAAACAGTAACTATCTGCTTAGTTCTCTGCTCTTTTTTTACCCCCCCCCCCCCGAAAGGTCAATGCAGTAAAAACAATCGTAATTGTAATACTGTACTGTATTACACCTATCTTCAGACCTTTTGTCCCCATTGTAGGACTCACATTACCCAAATTACACCTTGACCTCTCAAATGTTTTGCTTTCTTCGTAACATTGCCGGTTATTTCTCTGTAAACCTTTTTTTCTTGTCTTATGTGTCCCACCAGTTTCCCATCACGAATACCCTTCTGTGCTGAATTCCAACGTAGAGGAGAAATTGCAAGTGACACCTTGTGGAAAGGGGGGTGGGGGGCTCTCCATCCTTCCTCCCCCCCCCCCCCCCCCCCCCCCACACACACACACACTCATCCCTCCCTCACATCGTCACTGGCCATCAGCAGCGTTTGACGCGACGCTGCAGCGCCTCATCTGCTCGTGACATTCCGGCTTTTGTGTCCGAGCGAGGAAGGGGGGAGACCTTCTTCGTGGACCACCATGGACATGATGGGCTACAAAGAGCGGCGACGCATCAGTTGCAAAGGCTTGCTGAAGAAAAACTGGCTGCTGATCGCTACGGTGGTATCGGTGCTGCTCGGTATGCATGTGCATCCATCTCCATTTTATCCTTCAGCCTTTTTTTTTTGCGGTGCACGCCGAGCGCATACGTGATGCTTGAGGTGAAGGGTGGGAGAGCCTTTCTCCCTATAGATTATTCTTGGGTGGGTGGGTGGCATACAAAATGTATGAAAGAAAATACGTAAGCATCCAAGTAGCACTTGTGGGTTTGATGTTTTATTGCAGCGTCGTTCCTTACAGGTTTCACTGCATGCCACCAATTGGATTTGCAAACAATAATGTGACCACAATAAAGTCAGTGTTCCCAAAATAAAGCGTGAATTACAATCATTAGTCATTAGGGACTTCATTCATGTAATATGACGATTTTTATTGTCATATATACGCTATTCCCGACGTTTCAACTTTTTGGTGAGCTTTTATTCCTTCTCACTTCATTCTCATAACATTCAATCTTTTGTTGAAAAAAACCCTTTACTGTCCTTTCATAAAATATTAGTCGTTGTAATAAATTGTCTTTGTAGAAATACGAGTTCGCATAATATTACAGCTTTATTTTTACATTACAAAATGTTTTCTTGTAATATGATAGATTCTCGTAAAAAAAAACATTTTTCTGACCGTAAAGTAATTCATAACATCCAATTGTTTGTTGTAACAACACAAAATTCCCGTTATGCTGCAATTTTATTTTTCGTAACATTCCGACTTTATTCTCACACGGTTACATATCTGGTTGCGTCACTATGTGTATTTTATATTTTACGTTTACATTTGACCTCTTAATTCTTGGACGTCCTCACGAGATTACTCTTGTCACGTGACCTTTTTTTTTTTTTGTCTCATCAAATTACTTTACGCCCTTAACACTACGACTTTCTTGTGATGATATTTTTGCCACATAACGGATAAAGTCCTATAAAGTCTCGCGAGATTTGTGAAAACCTGGTGTGTTTGGTCATAATGGGTGCGTTCAATCAAACAGGCACTATACGAGCCATACGTACTCGTTACAATCGATAGCTAATAGCTGAGTTGAGCCTTTTTTTTTTTTAATGGGAACACAACTCTTCTACTTTATGTGGATACCATTAGAGCCTCTACCTCCAAAATACAGTGTTGTTGTTGCATTAAGCAGGCAGTTCTGTTCATGTTGTAGGGATCGGTCTGGGTGTTGCGGTCAGAGAATACGCCTCGCTGTCCCATCTCCACAAGCAGTATTTCGGCTTCCCGGGAGAGATTCTGATGCGGATGCTCAAGCTGGTCATTCTGCCCTTGATCATTTCCAGCATGATTACCGGTAAAAGCAGGAGTGATTCACAAATGCAACCAGTGTATAATTTGACACATGGACTGTTATGCGCATCACGTGCACAGGTGTTGCAGCCCTGGACTCGGAGGTGTCGGGCAAGATCGGCCTGCGAGCTGTCATCTATTATTTCTCCACCACGATTATTGCCGTCATCCTTGGTGAGTTCAATTTTTCTGAAATGCAGAAGATGGGACTCCAGATGGCCATTAGCAGGTGATCATCACCGTCAATAGCCATCCAGACCTTTCTCTGCTTTTTCAAACGTCAACTTCTCAAAGACTCTAACTTGCCTGCTGGATCTTAATTGGATCGTCAACTAATTTGATTAAACTTATTAATAAACACAGTAAAATCAATCAATCAATCAATCAATGGTACACTGTTTATAAAATGTAGTCATTTTGAAAAAACTTTTACGTCAAAGCTTTCTGTAAGGAAAATAGCTAAGGATTTTATTTTGGCTTGAGGGTGACCTGAAGCCCTGCATCCCACTTGAATTCATCCGCCCCTGCACCAAGCAGCAGCGGAATCCCGTCTCCACATTCACAACCAAAACAAGAACCGGCTGTGGTTAGCTGACCATACTTGAGGACATTCATATGATATCATCACAAATTGACACTAAGCAGAAATTGAATTCGCTTTATTCTCCACAGTGTTATGAAGAAAAATTCTGTTACCATTTTAACTGTTCAGTCAAACCTCGGTTTTCGGCCATAATCCGTTCCAGAAGGCTGTTCGAAAACCGAATTGTTCGAAAACCGAAACCACACGCTTTTTAAAATAAAAATGTTTATTGAACACGTCTGCTCACATTGGAAAGCAACACGAGGAAGCGTCTCTTCCTCGTGTAAGGAAGGCGAGAGGAGTCAAATGGTGCATTCAAGGGCACTCAGTTTGTTCGAGAACCGATATTTGTTCGTCATCCGAGGCATAAAAAACTCAAAATATTTGGTCGAAAACCGAATTGGTCGAGAACCGAGACGTTCGAAAACCCAGGTTTGACTGTAAATGTATTTGTGTGATTGCATATCAAGAAAAGTTTAAAATTAGTCGTATCGTGGTCATGCTCATTACTCACCTCCCTCAACTTTTTTGACAGCTACACTTCTAATACTGCCCACATTAACCCCACCTATTAAAATAAATAAATAAATAGAAGTATTGTGGGCCATGTCAAAACTCATATTTAGTACATGCCTTGGGCCACTAAAAAACAGGGTTCCCACGGGTCCTTAAAGTTCATCAAAATCCATAAAAAAGGAAGTTGTAAAATTATGTTCTTAATTGTCCTTAATTGTCAGGGAAAGCCTCTTGAATCAATAAAAATCCTTAAAAAAATCATTTTTATTTGAAAATAAATTGAAGTTTTATATTTTCTAAATTCAATTTTTTCTTCGTGTACTTTATTTGAGAATGAATTCAAGTTTTTTCATTTTTCTACCTGTAATACAGGCAGGAAAATGAAAATTTGACATGCAGTATGTCAAATAAAGGGTTAGCTGATTGCCCCTAAAAATAAATATGTGCCCTTCCTTTGGCAGCAATGATTTGAACACCAGCTCAGTGATATGTGGCTTTCTGTTCAGTCCACATATTAAGTCCACCGTGAATCCCCTGATGAATGGAGAAAAAGTCCCTGAAAATGGCTAAATTAGCCCTCAAGAGTCCTTAAAAGATCCATAAATAAAAAGCAAGTGGAAGAGTGGGAACCCTGAAAAATGGATCATGGGACACAAATTGCCCTTGTGCCACAGTTTGAACACCACAGCTGTAGATGGTGACACAAAAGTACCTGATGGCATCTCTGTTGTTCCTTGGCAGGCATCATTTTGGTGATGACCATCAAGCCCGGAGTCTCTCAAACTGCGCAGCATATCGACCGAGCTGGAACCACACCCAACGTCACCACTGTTGACACGCTGCTGGACCTCCTCAGGTGTGTCAAATTTTATTTTATTTTTTGCTTTATGTTTGCATTTCTAACCATTTTCATTTCTAATGAACAGAAACATGTTTCCGGAAAACTTGGTGCAGGCTTGTTTCCAACAGGTAAACAAACGTCCATTAACGGGTGTCCGTCACGTCAAGTGCAGCTAACGCTAACGGGTGTCTCGCCATAGTACAAAACCAAGCGCAAGGAGTTGGAGCCACCTCCGAGTGTTCCGGTCGCAAGTACGGACATTCCTCCTCTCGCGACCACCGTGATGGCTGCCATGGAGGTAGGCTAATATTTTATAGTTTAATGTGACACACTCATTAGAAGTGTCAGCTTTATACAAGACAGGTGTCTCACATACGGCAACCTGTGTTCATTTCCTTCCTAAATTTGTTTCATAAGACCTGGCTACAAAATTTTGCACAGTTTAGGGGGCAGGGGAAATTTTGTTTTTTTCAAGCGGATGACAAAAATAGATTTTTCTTTGAGGTGCAGCCTATTTATACGTTCACTTCATTCGGGGATATGCAGAAATGTGAATGACCGGCCTCCGCGTTTGTGCTTGCTGTCATCAGAACATCACCCAAGATTACAAAATCAGCGGGACGTACTCGGACGGAATCAATGTTTTGGGCCTCATCGTGTTCTGCGTCGCGTTCGGACTTGTCATCGGGAAGATGGGAGAAAAGGGACGCATCCTTTTGGAGTTTTTCGATGCCCTCAACGATGCCACCATGAAACTGGTGCATATAATTATGTGGTAGGTCATGTGCCGTCGTTTATTTATTTATTTTTTTAACGCCATTTTGGCTGTGTGGAATGTATTTCGGCAGAATTTTAAAAAAAAGATATTTCTTTTTTGTGACCTGTGTTCCTTGAATTAGAGTCAAACCTCGGTTTTCGTCCATAATCCGTTCCAGAAGGCTGTTTGAAAACCCAAATTGTTCGAAAACCGAAACCACCCTCTTTTTAAAATAAAAATGTTTATTGAACACGTCTGCTCACAATGGAAAGCAACACGAGGAAGCGTCACTTCCTCGTGTAAGGAAGGCGAGAGGAGTCAAATGGTGCATTCAAGTGCGCTCAGTTTGTTCGAGAACCAAAATTTGTTCGTCATCCGAGGCATAAAAAACTCAAAATTTTTGGTCGAAAACCGAATTGGACGAGAACCGAGATGTTCGAAAACCCAGGTTTGACTGTACGTTTCATGAAAAATCTTCAAAAAGATTCAACATTTGCGCCCAGCGGCACAAAATGTCTATTTGTCCACCAGATGGCGCTTATCTCAGCCATTCAAAGCATGCTGCAAAATGTCACACATTCAAAGCCAAAATTAATGACATTTACGGGTGAAATTTTCAGTCTTTATATTCATCTGTTCAATGTTTCAGTCAGGGGGGCAGCTAGAAACTTTTCATTGGGGTGGCCAGAGCGACACAACATCTCAGTCAGGGGTGGCCAGAACGCACGCGATTGTGTACACACTCACACATGTACTTCTACTTATATCCAAAACCTTGCTCAGCACACTCATAATACCAGCAAGATCAAGTCTAAAGTAAAAAGAAGCAAAAACGATTCGCTGACCTTAATTTACGAGATAATAAAATTTTAATTGCCATTGCTGTGCTTTTACGTGCTATCTGATAGTCTACATGGATCTCGGGCACTGATTTATGAGCTAACAGCCAATCAGAGTGATCTATTGTCACAACAGCTGACACCATTTTGCATCATGTTGTTCTCCAAATGTACATTTAATAAGGTAACATTATTCCCGAGATGTGGGGTGGCTATTTCCACCCCTGGCCTCCACGTAGCTCTGCCCCTGCTTTCAGTCCATTTTCCGCAACTTGATGTCCAAGAGGGAGAAAAAAAAAAGTACTTTTTCAAGCGGCGAGTGGGAAGCTAACAATTGTTGGACCGAATGAAAGAAGCTACCTTTCATTTTCTGTTTCTTTTTTCAGCTACATGCCAATCGGGATCCTGTTCCTAATTGCCGCTAAGATCATTGAAGTGGAAGACTGGGAGATCTTCCGCAAGATGGGTCTTTATATGGTGACGGTGCTGAGTGGGTAAGCCGGGGAGGATTTATGCTTGACATTTGGGCCAATTCTTCCGTCCAGTGGCCACAGATAAGGCAAGGACATTTTGAAACTGCTCAACCTGCACATAGCGTAATGAAAGCTTGAAGCTCACACCTGTAAATCTAAGTAAGGGTCAATACATTCTCCTGCGGTAAGGTCTCAAGAAGGATACGGAAGCGCACCCGCGTTATTATCTAACGTCATTGGCCACGCGCACTTATTTTGCTGCATGCTTTGAATGCGCAAACGGAAGCGACATCACTCATGGCTCGTTTGTTCGTTCTCGCGTAGACTCGCCATCCACGCCGTCGTCTGCCTGCCGCTTATCTTCTTCGTAATTGTGAGGAAGAATCCGTATACGTTCACGCTGGGGATGGCACAGGCCCTGGTGACCGCGCTCATGATCTCCTCCAGGTACTATTCTCTTCGTTCCCCTTCAACGTTCTTGGGCCAGGCGCCTTTAAAAAAAAAAGTTGTTGTTTTTTTGCAGAGGATAAAGAATACAGTCAAACATCGGTTTTCGTCCATAATCCGTTCCTGAAGGCTGTTCGAAAAACGAAATTGTTCGAAAACCGAAACCACGCTCTTTTTAACCCTCATGCAGTATTTTTAAGCGGCTGCATGAAGGGTATTACGTCCCAAAAATGTCCCTCTTCCAATGTGCAACAACTTTTTACACTTTTAATTTTTTTTCACTTTCAACCCCTCAAAATGTTCAGTGGGAATTGGCCAAGACATAGATATACATCCTATGCAAAATTTCAGCTTCGTGGAGTCATTTTTCACTGTTTTGTCTGTGGTGTCCATTTGTCCAACAGTCCAAAATCGTCCAAAGTGTCCGAAATGTCCAATTTTGGGATAATTAATGCATGGGGGTTAAAATAAAAATGCTTACTGAACACGTCTGCTCACAATGGAAAGCAACACGAGGAAGCATCACTTCCTCGTGTAAGGAAGGCGAGAGGAATGAAATGGTGCATTCAAGTGCGCTCAGTTTGTTCGACAACTGAAATTTGTTCGTCATCCGAGGCATAAAAAAAACTCAAAATTTTTGGTTGAAAACCGAATTGGTCGAGAACCGAGATGTTCGAAAACCGAGGTTTGACTATATGTGCCTCTGTGTATTATGTCTGTCTAGGTGTGTTGCTGCATCATTTGTATTCAAATATCTATTGCTCAAAGGATTATAACACGGCGGCCATCTATGCTAAGTGTTAACCCGTCAGCGGCCTTTCTCATTATGTGTTAGCAAATTAGGTGGTTGCACATCCAAAAATTGTGCGCGATAGAGGAGCCGCGGTAGTCGAATGGCGGTCTAATAAATAAATGTGTTGCAGCTCTGCCACTCTGCCCGTCACCTTCCGCTGCGCTGAGGAAAACAACCGCGTGGACAAGCGCATCACCCGCTTCGTCCTCCCCGTGGGGGCCACCATTAACATGGACGGCACGGCGCTCTATGAGGCCGTCGCCGCCATATTCATCGCGCAGCTCAACGACTACGCCCTGGACGTGGGGCAGATTGTCACCATCAGGTATGTTGACGCGAGCTCAGCGAGGGGAATAGTGGGGAGGGGGCAGGAATGCTTCGCTTTGACATACAGCACAATTGAAATGTTTCATTTCAAACAGAATCGTTGGATTTTACACCCTTTTCGTAATTCTTGTTCAGACTTAAGACCACTGGATGGATATAGTGCGCCGTTGTACACGTTGTCGCTTCTTTGTTGTAGCATTACCGCGACAGTGGCAAGTATCGGAGCTGCAGGCGTCCCAAACGCCGGCCTGGTCACCATGGTAATCGTCTTGACAGCCGTCGGACTACCTGCCAGTGATGTCACGCTCATCGTCGCTGTGGATTGGTTGCTGTAAGTTATACGTTTTCCATACAGCTGGTCCGAGAGGTGCTCATCTTCATCCGTGTGTGCCAATTTGGTCATTTCCACTTTATAGGAACCCGTGTTCCCTTTCATTAGAGCGTTCCTCCTTGCCATGAGTGGTTAGAATAATTTAGAGAGAAAAAATAAAAGGGGGGGGGGGGGGGCTCGGTGGTTGACTAACCGGGTTGCGTCGGCCTCACAATGCAGAGGTACGGGGTTCAAATCCGGGACCAGCTGTCCTATGTGGAGATTGCATGTTCTCCGCCTCTCACAGTGCCTGCGTGGGTTTTCACCGGGTACTCCAGTTAACTCCCACGTTCCAAAAACATCCCTGACATATTCCTGGAACACTCAAAATTGTCCCGAGGTGTGATTGTGAGCGCGGATGGTTGTTTGTCTATGTGTCCCCTGCGATTGGTTGGCAACCGGTTCAGGGTTTCCCCCGCCTACTGCCCGAAGACAGCTGGGATAACCGCGACCCTTGTGAGGATAAGCGGAACAGAAAATGGATGGATGGATGAAAAAAAAAGGTTAATTTTTAAAGAGTAGGATGAGTAGAAAAAGGTTGAATGACATCCATCCATTCTCCGAACTCCATCCATCCATTTTCGGATCCGCTTTATCCTCACATGGATTGTGGGGGTAGCCAGGGGACACCCTGAACTGGTTGCCAGCCAATTGCAGGACACACAGAGACGAACAACCATCCGCGCTCACACTCACACCATGGGACAATTTAGAGTGTTGCATTAACCCACCATGCATGTTTTTGGAATGTGGGAGGAAACCGGAGTACCCGGAGAAAACCCACACAGGCCCAGGGAGAACATGCAAATTCACACAGGGAGGCGGCAGCTGGAATTGAACCTGGTACCTCTGCACTGTGAGGTCAACCCGCTAACCACCGGACCGCCATTCTCTGAACTGCTTATCCTTAAAAAAAAGGAACTACAGTCAAACCTCGGTTTTCGTCCATAATCCGTTCCAGAAGACTGTTTGAAAACCGAAACCACGCTCTTTTTAAAATAAAAATGTTTACTGAACACGTCTGCTCACAATGGAAAGCAACACGAGGAAGCGTCATTTCCTCGTCTACCCGAGATAGCGTCACTTCCTCGTGTAAGGAAGGCGAGAGGAGTCAAATGGTGCATTCAAGTGCGCACAGTTTGTTCGAGAACCGAAATTTGTTCGTCATCCGAGGCATAAAAAACTCAAAATTTTTGGTCGAAAACCGAAATGGACGAGAACCGAGACGTTCGAAAAAACGAGGTTTGACTGTATTATGAGTGAAATCTCGTTAATATTCCAGTTGATAAGTGCTTCTGCCGCAGAGACCGTTTCCGCACCATGATCAACGTGCTGGGCGACGCTTACGGCGCCGGCATCGTCCAGAAGCTGTCCAAGAGCGAACTGGAGAGGATGGACCTGATCTCGGACGTGGACGTGGCCAACCCTTTCGCTCTGGAGGCCACATCGGACGGCGAGGAGTGCGACAAGAAATCCTACGTCAACGGGGGCTTCGCCGTCGACAAGACGGACGCCATCTCCTTTACCGAAACGTCGCAGTTCTAGACGCCCGCCCCTTATTCCCCACCTACCCACCCCCACCCCGCCTGAAAAAAGTGCCATACACCCCCCGAGGGATAATACCTTCTATCAGCAATTCTCATCAGAAATAGAAGCTTCCATTCATCATCACTGACATTTCCCACTGATTTTAAGTGCTTCCTTTTTACACTGAAACGATACATTTATACTCCTGGAAAAGTCCTTTGTGGATGGATGGATGGATGGATGATGCTAGGCGTGTTCATCCGGCGGCGACATTCCACAATGCAGCTTTATTTGCTTCCGAGTAGAAAACGCACGGCTCCTATTAACTGTTTGTACAGAATGTTTGCAACTGTGCCAAGCCTGTGAAGAGGTGAGTTGACTTGAAGGCTCGAGTCGTGAAAACACTGTGAACTTTGGCCGCATGATGAGCGTACTGCCCTGTTCTCGTGAGAATTTAGCCCTTTTTCGGGGGGGGAACAGCGGAGGAAATGGTGAATATTATGAGATTACGGTTGGTTTAGAACAAGAAAAAAAATGTTGTTGAAAGGGTGATATGAGGAAAAGTAATGTTATAATGGAAAGTTGTGTCATCACGAGAAGTCATGTGGCGAAAACGGTGCAATTTTATGTCAAGTCAAGTTGCGAGGAAGCGGCAATATGAGGGAACAGGTGTGATGTCACGAGAAAAAAAAAATGCAATGTTACAAGGTCAGAATATTACAGGGGAAAGTGGCATGTGGAGAAAAGCCAGGATGGTGCCACGGTGTTGTCATAAGGAAAAAAAAAATTTTAAAATCACAATTTAAAAATTAAGCTTGGAAAATGAGAAGGAAAAAAATGGGAGCGCGTCAAAGAAGTTGTAATGTGAAAAAGTGGTCATGTGAGAGGGAAAAAAAAGAAAAAACAAGAAGAAATTTAAATTTTACCAGGTGACCCTTTGAAGATTTGCATTTAAGAAACCATATTTACTGAAACGGGGAAAAAAATATATGTATATATATAGAGAGAGAGAGAGAGGGAGATTCTCCTCCATTCGGCTATTTAATAATAAAATAAAAATGTTCATAGGTAACTAAAGGAGAACGTAGGAACCATTTCAAAGTGATTTCTATTCGCCCAAATTAAATCTTTTACTAACACTCTCCTGTACTTGAATGACACAATAATGCAATAATATGCAAAATACAAAACGGTGTCAAATGTAGCTGTAAATTCTCTCGAGAACAGGCTTCTTGAATAGTGTGAATAGTTTAGGCAAACGAGATAAGGACATTTTTGTTTGTTTGTGTTGTTGTTGTTAAGCAGCCAAAATTGCAAACACGCACACACACACACACACACACACGCCCACCGAAAGAGACCAACGTACCGTACTGTGTGCTCTTGTGACCTTCAGTCAGCTTTCCAAGTGTACTCCAAGACACGACTAAATATCCTCCAACGCATTTTGCCATCGAAAGCGGACAAGGTCCTTCAGAGCAATCGACAACGCGGCTCGAGGGGGCTTGATGATTTTGTCGATTCATGTATTCGCTGTCTAGTATATGAATAAAAACAAGTCGCTTCCAAAGCACAAATGAATATTGATTGTTGCCAAGCGGGGCAATTCGCTTGGTGCCGTTATTTACGAGGTGGTTCGGGGACAAAAAAAAAAAAGATGACGGAAATAGAAACCCGCTTCAGCACATCTTGTGCAATAGATCCCAATGTTCCTCTTGTTGCCGCTGATCTACGGCCCCGGACGCTCGCTGCGCCGTGGGCCTTTAATGGCCTCGCCTTGATTTAAGTGCACACGGTTATCCGGGCACCGCGCGAAAAGCACCTGGACGCTGCTTGTAGCCAGTCTTGCCTGAAGAGCTCATCAACTCCAACTCTCTCAGTGGAAAGTCGCAAAATCATGTAATTTAAAAAAAATATATATTACTGTATATACACATTTATAAAGTCAAACTATGACCACAAAAATTCAAGAGAGGTTAGTCATATAAGTATCATTTTACAAGAATAAAATCATGTGCAAAAAAAATAATCTGAGAAGTAGGTATATTTTGACGCTGATTTGTAAATAAAATGTCTTGACTATTTTTTCTCGCACATCACGAGATGTTTTCTTTTTTTTGTTGTTGATAAATCTGACCTAAAAAGCTCGCCCGACATGGAATCTACCATGCATTGTAAATTATAGCTATAACATTTAAGAAAAACAATTCCACCTGTTGCTGAATCCTTAATTCATAAATATGACTAAATATAACACAATATTACGTCTAAAATTATTATACTATTATGAAAAACCCGAGGGAAGATTAGGAATCAGCACAAAAAAAATTGCCAATAAATTGACCAGTGTATAAAAAAAAATATATATATATATATATATATATACACACATGTACCGTAATTTCCGGACTATAAGGCGCGACTTTTGTCACACGCTTTCAACTCTGCGGCTTATTTAATGAAGCGGCCTGTATAAAGACTTTTTTAACGGCCGCCTGTGCACCGTCTTCCTTTGTAAATATCTCATGTAACAATATGGGCACCTGCGGCTTATAGACAGGTGCGGCTTATGTGTGTACAAAATGTTTTTTTCCTTTAAAAATGTAGTGGTGCGGTTTATAATCAGGTGCGGTCTATAGTCCAGAAATTACGGTATATATATATGTGTGTGTGTGTGTATATGTGTGTGTATCGTAATAATAATAAATAATAATAATAAAGTGGCAATGACAAGTTAACGTTCACTTGAAACAATTTGTAATCAAGAGCAAAAATTCAAGAATTAAGTCACAATATCATGAGCCTTTTTGTTGACAAAACTGAAGCAGCATTATGTGCAATAAAAAATTACAACACAGATTTACCATGCGCTGTATTACACTTTTTTTTTTACAAGACTAAAGTTGTAATATTGCAATTTCATGACAAAAGAGGAAAAAAAACGTATCAAAATTGTGACATCCTGAGCATTTTTTTTTTAAATAATGAAGGCTCATTATGAGGGGAAAAAAAAAGTCATTTTACAAGAATGAAATCAGAATACCGTTTCAGAAAATGACATCTTATTAGTCGTGAAATGAGAATTAAACCCCATCCCCTCCCTCAATATTGCAACTTAATTCCCGTAAAATGAAGACGTAATTCAATGCGTCTCAAATATGTTGCATTTCAATAAACACACACATCCATGATGTCATCCCATTGGATCTGAAATCAATTTGGCACAGTCGGAAAGCAAAATTCATCAACGCGGAAATAAAAAGCAAAGTTCCGTTGACAATCTAATTGAAGAACGAGCCCAGAAGTAGGCTAAAGCGCTCAATAAATAATCCAATGGGACAAGTTTTTGGGGGCTCACTTGTCGCTTGGTTGGGACGCTTCAAGGTCCGAGTGCTCCTCCGGTTGGTCCTCTTGCCCGTCGCCATCTTGGTCGCCGTCTCCCGGGCCTGTGGCCACGGCCTTGGCTCCTTTCCTCGGAGGCAGCACGGAGAAGAAGGCATCCTGCCAGCTGCCTTTCTCCATGTACGCCAGGATGATCTCAAACACTGACGGGCAATAAACACCGCACCCCAAACAAAAGAGACCACAGTCCAGCATGGGGGGAAAAAAAAGCCAAAGAATGTTTATCCTGACGAGAATCAAGTGAGAATGTGAGGAGTGTCCCAGTACCGTGATTGACCGCGAGAACTTTGCGACTGTTCATCTGGACGAAGCTGTCGAGGGGAAGCTGGGCATGACAGATTCCCAGATCCTGGGCCCGCTCCAAAGTGATCCCCTGAAAAGTCGGCACCCACAGAGAAATGAAAGTGGGCAGGAAGACGTACCTTGAGTAACGCCACGGCTATTTTTTTTCAGCGGGTTTGCGGCCCATACCTTGTGGTGGTTGTGGTCCACCAGCCCGCCGATCACGTATGCCTTCTTAGGGTCCAGTTCCGTCAGCACATTGCGGGAGTCTGACGTCAGGTAGACCACATCTTCCTTGGACAATACTTCACTATAGTGTTCCAATTTAATGCTAATATCCTGTACAAACAACCACATAACATTTTCTTTTTGTTATATTACAATTTCATTCATGGAAAATATTTTCCTTGTTATGTTTTGACATCTATTTTTCTCACAATATTCACAATTTTCTTTTCCATTTTGTTCTCAGAATATTGAAAAGGTATGCTCACCTTCCAGTTGACCCATCCTTTGTCTTTTTCATCCATACTTTGTTTGAGTTGTCCTCCAAGGCTTGTCAGATAAAACTGGAAAAAAAGGGACACGCGAATTACCTTTTTCTTTGCCTTGTCTCCTCTTGAAACAAAAAATATCCTTCCCACTGATGCATTTAGTACAATGTGTTTTTTTGTGGAAAAATAATCGCTCCAAATGTGCAGGTTTTTTTTCCTTCACTGCCCGTCATCTTTCGATTATGAATACAATGTGCCAAAATGAGAGGCGACCCACCTGGACAGGATGGGAGGCTCGTCTGTTTTCAGCATAGCACCTCTGGATCTGCTTGTGAAGCTTGTGCACATCCTGAGGAGAGGAGAAGCATTGAGAATTGGGAAGCAGATGTTGGAATGGATAGGTTTTACCTTGGTTAACATGAGGTCATCAAAACTGCAGTCCACCACCAGCCTGAGCGAGGTGGGCGTCGCTTCTCGCCGCGGGCGCTTCCTGGCACTGCGGTGTTCGCCTTCATCATCTTGTTGGTTATTTTGCCTCTCCTGCCGCCGCTGCTGCTTTCTGTCCTTGCGCTTCTGCCTGTATCACAACACATGTCAAACTAATCAGGTCGATCTCTTGCAAAAAAAATAAAATAAATCAATCAATTTAAAAAATCATTATTTATTGTAAAATTCTGTATTTTTCCACTTTGTGTGCTTGGTTTAATCCGGGTACAAGATTTGATGTATTTATTCCTTAATTCATTTATTGTGAATGACATATATGATAAGAAATTGTCATCTTACTTTCTCATGTCCCTCTCCTCCTCCCATTTCTGCTGCTTTAGAAGCTTCTTTCTTTGCCTTTTGGACAAAGCCTGCTTCTCGGTGGCTTTTCCGTCTTCTTTGTTATCTACTGTATTATTGTTGTGAATATTATGATTATTTAGGAGTTTGTTGTCATCGGTCTGAACGCTCTCGTCATCATCCATTGGTTAATTTACACGACCTCCTGGAAAGGGGCGCAAAGTAAACGACTCACTAATGTTCCTAGTATTTATTTTAACAACCCCCAAAAAAGAAAAGACGTGCTTAAATACAAACCGTTGTCTAACATATGATTGTAATTAAAATGAAAATGTAAATCAAGCGTAAACATGCACATCAACGTCCAGTTGAGTTTACACATGGCGGCGCATACGGTGACGTCATTTAAGCGCGCCTGGGGCGTTCAAACACCTCCGTTTACCGCACCGTCATCGATTTGAAAGGTCATTTAATTGCCATTTTCTAAAACGAGGTGGGCTAAACGTTGTTTTGGATACATATACACGTTTTTTTTCAGTAGTTTTTTCAAACTACATGTATGAGACATATTTTAATGTCAATCGCCAGTTTTAAAATTTAGATTCAAATCAGGTTGAGCTTCCTTAAGGTGGATGTCTGTAGACTGGGTTTGGAGTGATCAGTAAACCAGGTGTAGCGTTTTAAAGATGTATTAAGGTTTCAAATTAGGGTTACGAGGCAAGTGTGTGGGTTTAAAATCCAGGTTTGACATCATTCCGTTGTCTCTTCACCCTCTCTTTAATATACCCCTTCTTTTCTTCCTTCCGCCCATCCTTGTTTCTTCTAACCCAACTAAAATCCTTCTTTCCATCACTCCATTCCATCCTTCCTTTTATGCAATCCTTTTACTTTCATTATTGGAGTGTTTTTTTCCCCTTAATCCCAGTCATGAGTTGTATCGAACTGGGATGAAGACATCTCTTTTTTTCACTATTTCCATGTCGGTGTGAAGGAACTCATTGAAGTGAGCATATGGCAAGAGTCATCGAGTGGTAAGAAGGAATGGAAAGGATGAAGTGTTGCTGAGTCAGCAAGGCGGCGGCCAACTTGAAAACAACGTACTCACGCTCCTATTATACAATCCGCCTGTCACACCTTGTATGTACTGGACGGTTGACATGGCGATAGACGCCATCATCAGAAACAGAAAACTAAGGTTAATACATACATACATACAAGTCCTCCAAAGAATTCTCATCATACTACGGCTTTTCAAAATATTTTTACATACACTATTGCTCTTGGTTTTTAGGACGTTTTAGTGAGTATAACAAAATCCTCAAATGTGCTTTTGGATGTTTTTGCCATGTGTAAGTTTTTATGGGTTTTACGGCTCGGGGAGGAAAAAAACAAATCACAGGGTTACGAGGCTAATATCAAACAGATGTACTGATGGATCTTTCTATATTCAGACACTATTGTCCAAGTGTGTCTCAAACTTTCCCTTTCCATTTATGGTGTCGGTGCCGATAAGTCCCCCAGTTAGATAAGAAATTAGCCCATTGGGAATTTTTTAGGGTTGCCAAATGTCTAACCCCCGCACACAGAATGGAAAAATCATGTTACTTCCCGTTTGTACCAGATGCTTGGTGAGTAGCATGATAAGGAATGCTGGTACTGTATTCCCTAGAAAATATCCTCTTTTAATGTGTCACCCTGCAGCAAGAGCTCACAGGAACTACCATATTAAAGATAAAACCAAAAAAAAAATTGTATGGTGAGCCAGGGGTTTATAAATAATTGTGGCTCAGCATGCACACAAAAAAACAAATGATGAAAATGAATTAGGAATTGTACCGAGGGGAAATACCGAAAAAATAGTACATGTGGAAAAAATGTGAAAAAAATACATGCCGACTCCAGGGTTAGTATGTTGCTTCGAAATTCCAGTCCAAATTCGTCAGCAAAGTGGAAGAATAAATGCCCTTGAGTGTTTGTTGTTGTAATGTATTTGTTAAATTGCCACGCTTGTAATTTAAAGCAATAAACATTAAATGTCAATATTAAATGGAATAAAAATTAAATGGAAATAATGTAAAGCAATAAATATTACGATTTCATGCTGCAATTGAATTCATTGTGCTGCTCCTTCTCGTGTATAACACCGCCCAGTCGTGTAGACATTTTTTTTCTTTCTAAATTTACAGTGCCGGAAATGCACTTCTTCATCATTTGGTAACTGGTGCGGCAGGTAACATGTCGCAAAATAGACAAAAATGTTGATCATTTTCTCCAAAGTAAAAGCGAATGTTTGTCAGTGTTTTATTTTGATTAAACACAATTACAATCCGTCATTAAGGACAAACAAAATGTAAGAATAATGACTTTTGAGAAGGTTGCATTCCAAGCATTAAAAATTGGTCTCCAAACGAACAATTGATGATCAAAAATAGTTGACGATTGATGGATGCGACCGTCGATGCTACTCGTGAGTACGTCAATGTGATTACTAACCATGACGTTAGCATTAAGCTAGCAGGCCCTTACTCGGGCTTGATATGTCAATCATATGCGCCACAGTGGTGTATTCACGCAGGATCATGAGTCGGCAAGTATTCCTCCCCCCTTCCTGTTTGTTTTGACTGAGGCCTTATTCGGTGACTTTTCAGTACTGATGTAGCCACTGGGTTCTCGTCACTCTTTCTTTGTTTTTATTTAAGACTACACTGAACAGAAACAATGAATTTGGCCGTGATCAAAATCGACTTATTTGGAATGAATGAATAATGTTTGCCTCTCCCCACAATTAGGATCCTCGTGAGGATAAAACTATTTTTGGAGATCCTTTTTTTTTTTTTTTTCATTGTTATGGCATTGATCATAGCGAAGGGTGCACTTTCCCATCTCTGGGGACAGTGACTTTACCGCATACCACAGGGATGTGTGTGCCTGTGTATGTGTGTGTGTGTGTGTGTCAGTGGCAAAGAGAAAACATGAAGTGAATTTTTCCACTTGACAAACAGAGGAACGAGTGAGGGGGGAAGGGGGGGGGGTGGATGTGTCAATGTACGAAAAGGAAGCCTTTCCAGACAGTGCCAAATGACATAATCATCACAAATAACCTCTGTGTGCACAAGCCGTCAGACTTGACCGCAACTTAACTGCGTGCGTGCGTGTGTGTGTGTGTGTGTGTGTGTGTGTGAGTGGGCGCAAACCGTATAAAAGCAAAGGAACTCCCCAAGTCATTTACACTCAAGCAGTAGCCACAGGAAACCAGACAGCCTAGTAGACGCCAACGACGAGGTAAGAACTTATTCCGAATCCTTTGCAAGCTCCATTTAATAACACGTGTCTTTTTTTTACGTAATGCTTGTTCCATAAGACAGTCAAGTTTTTCTTTTTCGGTTTGAGAAAGAAAAGTACGGTGCCCCTAAGGTGACATGGAAAGAAAAAAAAAAACAACTTTGCGAGATCTCGTAAAGTAATGCGAGAGCTCGCAAAGTAATGCGAGTTGCGAGATCTTGCATTACTTTGCGAGACCTCGCAATGTTTTTTTTCCCCTTCCATGTCCCCTTAGGGGCTCCGTAGAAAAGAAGTTGTTTCAAAAAAAGTTGTATTACAAAAAAAAAAAAAAAAAAAAAAACACGCCACCGTTGAGAGGAAAGATGAACGTTCCGAGAAAAAGGCGATATTGTTACGAGAAACAGTTGTGAGAAAATGATGGCATGTCACAAAAAAAAAAAACAAGGATGAGTTGCACAGCCATATTACTACAAGAAAAAAGTGTGAACACTAACAAGTCTCACGTGGAAACTTTACTGGAATGATGTCATCATTTGAACTGAATAATCCAATGATATTCCAGGAAATTGTTTGGAGAAAACAGGCGCGATTCTCTTTTTTTAATCAATTTCTTATTTTATTAGAAAAAAAACCCTCATCATTTTATGTCTAAAAAAAGATAATGTTCTAATAATAAAGTTCAGCTGTTCATCTCAACAATAACACCCCTCATGTTTTCCTCAACAGGATGTTTTGCAAGTACGTGATCGTTGTTCTTTTGGCGGCCGTGAGCGGCGGGGCCGTGATGGGCTCTCTGCAGGACAAACAGACCGACTTGGGCTTAAAGGTCTTCGGCCATTTGGCCGAAGCCTCGGCGCACCGGAACGTGCTTTTCTCCCCGTATGGCGTTTCTTCCGTCCTGGCGATGGCGCAGCTCGGCGCGGCGGGGAACACTCACAAGGCCATGACCGCCGCAATGGGATTTTCCCTGCAAGGTACTACTCCCAGAGCAGTCATCTATTTACCTTTCTTCAAATTTCGACGTGACGCAAAATTATAATGTAACAGTCCTAACATGTGACACGATCCGCAATGTGTGTCCGGCAGAGCGCGGAATGTCTCGACAGCAGCGCCTCCTGCAGCGCGACCTCCACACCGAGGATGGTTTGGAGTTGGCCAGCGGAGTCATGGTGGAGAGGAAGATGAGCCTGGAGAAGGGATACCGCCAGGCCCTGTCCAAGGCCTTCAGGAGCCACCCGCACCAAGTGGACTTCACCAAGCCCGACCAGGCGGTGGATGTCATCAACGCCTGGGTTTCGGACTACACTGCAGGTACTGAGAATTCACAATTGTAGTCGTGTACCAGTCATTAAAACTTGGAATATTACAAACTAAAGTCATAATTACGTCTTTTTTTTAAAAACGATGCTATGAGAAGAAAATCAGACTATTGTCTGTACCTTTCGTGTTCTTTTTCTTCAGTGGGTTTCTTTTCAATTCATCCCGAATGGTGTCCGGAATGCCACGTGTTTTAACCGTTGCCGCTGATTTTCGCAGGCGCCATTCCTGAGTTCTTGGCCCGGGGATCGCTGAGCGAAGAGACTCGCCTGGTGCTCCTCAACGCCCTCCACTTCCAGGGACTCTGGAAGGTTCCGTTCGACCCCAAGCTCACGCACGAGAGAATGTTCCACAGCGCCAACGGCAGCTCCGTACCCATTCACATGATGACACTCACCAACCGCTTCAACTACGGTAGCGTCAAAAGGGCGGGGGGGAAAAAATCTACCCGAATACCGTATGAGACAGTGTTTTTTGCATTGAAATAAGACTGAAAAAGTGGGGGTCGTCTTATATTCGGGGTCTCGACATTATACCCATTCACGACGCTAGATGGCGCCAGATATCATTGAAGCGAATGCTGAACTTGACTCCCCAGGCCAAAGTGAACCCCTCTCACGAAGAATAAAAATAAAAATAGCGGTAGCATGAAGAAGAAAAATAAAAAATAGCGGTAAGAATGAAAAGAGAAGAAAATAATAGAAGAGATAACAGAAAATGGAGAAACGTAGCGACAATCTGGAGAAAAGTGGGTGGAAGATCGGCCAGGTTAACCGGCAGCTGAGGAGAATTTATGATGTAATTTACATTTCAAAAACCAGAAGCCATTCATTTACGAATGTGATTGCACTTTAGATTTGAAGGAGGCAAAATAGCATGCTTTTTCTCTCAAATATATTATTATAATCATTTGTTTCAGATGTACTGTCATTATTTTCTGTATAAAAATTAATTTGGTGTTCAAAAAGTATTTTTTCAAACTTGAGTCTTGAAAAAGAGGGCGTCGTCTTATAATCAGGGCCGTCTTATATTCGGGCCAATACGGTACTCGTATTTCTTGATCTACAATCTGCGACTACTGCGTTCACAGGGGAATTTGTGACTCCCAGCGGCGTGGACTATGATGTCGTGGAGGTCCCGTATGAGGGCGACTCGCTGAGCATGCTGCTGGTGTCGCCTTTCGAAGCCGACGTGCCGCTCAGCGCCCTCAGCGACGACCTGAGCAGCCAGCGGATCCGGCAGTGGAGAGCCGAGCTCAGGAGCGTTCGGAGAAAGTTGACCATGCCCAGGTAAGGAATCGTGCCGCATATATTTTTCCGACTGCGAGAATCAGGTTGTCATTTCACAGATAATTTCCGTTTTCATGTCAGACGGAAAAAAAAAAAAAAAATCAAGACTGTTGTAAGAATAAAATTATGTGAAATAGTTAAAACGTCAACGGTATAACGTCGACATTTTTCGAAGAAAGGCCCAACAGCAGGAGAACAAAGTTGTAGCTTTGCGTGGGAAAAAAAAATCATAATTTTAACAGAGTAAAGCTGAAAGTCCATGTGGAAAAAGTTGAAAAGTCGTGAGGGTAAGAGTTGGAATTTTATGACTAAAAATGACTAAAATTATGACTAAATAAATCACAATGCTACGCAAATAAAGCCAAAACAAGATTTCATCCACAAGGTAACTCAATGTGCTTCACATAATTAAAAGGAAACCATTTAAAGGTACAGTCATACCTCGGTTTTCGACCATAATCAGTTCCAGAAGGCTGTTCGAAAACTGATTTGTTCGAAAACCGAAACCATCCATCCATCCATTTTCCGAAATCCTCACTAGGGTCGCGGGGGGTGCCGGAGCCTTTCTTCGGGCAAAAAAAAATCGCAGGGCACACAGAGACTTTCATTGAACACGCCTGCCATGCATGTTTTTGGACCGGAATGCAAACTCCACACAGAGGCCGGAGCGGGATCGAACCCGGTACCTCTGCACTGTGAAGGACGTGCTAACCACTGGACGTCTTTAAAAAAAACCAAAACTTCACTCGTGACAATAACGGAAGCGTCACTTCCTCGTGTAAGGAAGTCGAGAGGAGTCAAATGGTGCATTCAAGTGCGCTCAGTTTGTTCGAGAACCAAAATTTGTTTGTCATCCGAGGCATAAAAAACTCGAAATTTTTGGTCGAGAACAGAGATGTTCGAAAACCGAGGTTTGACTGTATTTACAAACAAAAAATTTGAAACGTGTAAAAGCAACACGGAAACAGGATGATGTCAGACATTTCGAAGGAAAGTAAAGAAATAAAAGTAGCGTACGTACTAAAATTTCTAAATCAACATACGGCACAAGAACAACATTTTGGGAAAAAAATGATTCTAGAAATGCTTGAAAAGACCCAAATAAAGTCATAATTTTATGTACAGAAAAAAAAAGTATTTAATTGAGGAGAACCGATTAAATGTTTTGGCCTCTTAGCCTAGAAGAGCATAAAGTAGCGTTTGTTGCTGTTTGCAGGTTCACTCTGAACTCTGAGGTCAACTTGAAGGCTGCACTCATCAGCATGGGCCTGGGGAACATGTTCAATCTGGCCACTGCCGATTTCACCCGCATTACAAGTGAGTCAAACAACAAAACTGGAGAAAACCGACTTTGACATTTTTATTTTGGATATTTATTGATGTTGTAATTGCTTACCGTTTTTTTTTCTCGCCATTTTTGTCCTACGATGGAAAGAATGCTTGTATTTGAAATGTGCATCGCAATGAACATTCACTTCAATGCCGGCTCTACGAGTTCAAGAGTCATTATTTTAAAGCTGCTGACATTTATTTGAACAGAACTATCTATTTGTGGAATTACTGTGTATTTAATACATACATGGCTGATTCTTCCCTTTTAGCCGACGAGAGGCTTTGCGTGTCCAAGGTTCTCCAACAGTCAAGCTTGAGGTGAACGAGCAAGGAACAAAGGGAGCGGCGGCAACAGGTAATAATAATTTCCTCAATTGCTGATTTATTTGGAAACATTCAAACCCGAGACAGATGCTCACACACTGCAAAAAAAAAAAAAAATTGATGTAACTCAAAATTACAAGGCAACAAACTTTGATAAATTTTAAGTTGGGCATTTTAGCTAAATATTTAAAATTTGGTTCTCCCCCAACTTAAATATGTAATTAAAACAAGCCAGCAATTTGCTTTGGAGCACACAAAATGTTTGCTTTGTTATGCCAACGAACATTGTTACCATAAATGTCAATAATTTATTTTATAAAGTGATTTATTCCCACTTCAATCACCGCTTTAGCCCCCCCCCAAAAATACAAGTTGTGTTTTTTACAGTGCAGCGTTGCGGGGCAGTCACATATCACTGGACCACTGTCATTTGAGAAGTTCATTTTATGTGAAACAATTAAAAATGCTACACTTTTACGTGAGTTGTAATACTGTGGGAATAACGTAAGTGACGACGTTGCGAGAATTATGTCGGAATTTCACATGGGAAAAACCTGGCCACATTAGGAGCATAAAGTCCTGATTTGATGCGGAAAAAAAAAGTGGAATCATGTTGGAATTTCTCATGAAAAAATGGTAACAAGTGGAGAATAATGCATTTGTGTGTCTTTTCAGCCGCTGTGCTATTTTCCCGAATGGCAGTGGAGGAGCTCACTTTGGATCGGCCTTTTCTCTTCTTGATCCAGCACAAACCAACGGGGGCCATTTTGTTCATGGGCCAGTTCAATCATCCCGCTTAAGAAGCGAATAAGACTACTTCCACTGTGCCCGACTACTGCTGGACACCAGAAGACAACTTTTCAAAACCAGGACTTTGTTGACATGAATGACACTGATGCACTTCCTCTTTCTACTCGTTTTCATTCATTGTGTTGTTGCCATGCTATTTTTGTGTGTATGTTTTATTTATTAAAAGATATATATTCTGTTAAAGTTCGCTTTTGTTTTTTTCTGGGTGAATGTTGAAAAGTTATGGACTCAACGCACATTTTTCGCCAGAAAAGTTTTAACTAGGAGCTTCAAGTACCATAGCACTTCTTTGTGAAAAAAAGTGGTAACATTACAAGAAGTGGTTTTATTCACATCTAAAATAGCTGTAGCAGTAGAATACACTTGGAATTGTATGCAAAAAGAATTAATTTACATTAAAAAAAGTGATAATGTGATAAAAATAAAATGCATATTTTTTTGTGAACTAAGTGGTCAAACTGCGAGAAATTAGATTTTATTTTATATGTCAAAAGTGTTAGCGTTACCTGACTCAAGTCGTTATTTTAGCCAACAAAACTTTACATTGTTATGAGAATAAAGATGTATTTATGCTGTAAAATTCACATTATAAGAAGAAAGTTGTAATTTTACATTACATCCTGGATATATATTTTTTTCAATTGAGATTTTGATTCAAACAGTTGTGCCGGAGCCCGGAATTGAATTCCGGACCTCAGCATGATGAGACAGACGTGCGAACCAGTCGCCCACTGTCCGGCCGGTACTGAACTTCGAAAAGTTTTATTTATTTTTCATTTTAAAAGTGGATAACTTCTTTTGACAGATGAATGTTGGTTAAAAAGATTAAAATGTTAAAAAAAAAAAAAATGTTTAAAGTAAAAAAAAAAAAAAAAAAGAGTTCATCAGCGCTTCCCCAGACGATTAGCCAAAATCCCGCCCTTGCGCTCATTCCGCCAATCAGAAAGTGACTTCCGCCCGGTGGCCCCGGGCTACTCCTGGATAAAAACCTGAGCAGGTGGACGCGGGACCCGAGTACGTTCGGTTGGGGCGCCAATCGCGGAACGCAACGAGGAGTTACACCTAGCAAAGTGACAGCCAGGATGACCGACGCCGAGGCACCGAGCGCTCCACCTTTGGCCCCCGTGGAAGACAAGCAACAAGCGGAGAGGAAAGTCATAGGTGAATCCTTGGGCGTTCGTGTGTCTCGAAGTTTGTGTTGATTGACTAATCAAGGCGTAAGTGAGCTCACCTGCGCAGCCATTTTTGTAGTCCTATCGTCATGTTTTTGGGGAGAAATGGTTTGTCTACAGTCTTGAGTGATGTCCATTTGGCCTACGTATGCGTGTTCAGATCAGGGTAATTAATATCAATTGCGAAATTGAACTAAATGTGTTTGTGTGAGCGCAAGTCCTATTTATAAAAAAAAAAAAATATTTTGAGTACTTAATTGCTGGTTAGTATAACAATGTTGATGCTACACCAGAGAAGGGGGTGCCATAGGTCAGAAATCCCAGTTAAACCCCTTCAGCATTTTATTTTAATTCATTAAAAATGTAATGTAAAAAATATTTTTATTTATAATTTATTTTTTCAGCCCTGATATGTGTCTCTCGAGCACTGTTTTATCCCTGGGAGGGGGAAAAAAAATCCTTGAGGTATATTTGTAGTGAAGTCCAGTGTTGTCACTGGATGGGAAGAAATTCACAAACCGGATTTGATTTGTGAACATTTCCAAACCGGTCTACTTGTACGCCATTCTGTGGCTCTTCCATTCTCTCTGTATGTCTGTAGCAACCTGTTGCCCAGTATCCACGTCTGTTGGAAACCTTGTACTGTTGCTGGCCTGTGAGGTGTCGTCTTGGTCTCAACGTGTCAAAATATGAGGACCGTATGATGACTGGTTCAAGTAAATTTAAATTGAGAACCACTGATTGTATTTAATGTTAGGATTGTAATAACCATTAGGATCAAAACTAAAAGCCCAAAACAAACAAAAAATGGATGACTTGGTTTGTTTCATTTTTACGACATTGCGGCCCTTCCCAGTGACCTGGTGTGCACTTGATTTCAAAGTCTTAGTTAATCATTGCCTCACACTCATCACAATCAATGAGGCGTTCCCAAGCAAAATCTTTGCGACAGAGCTAGTTAGCATTATTAGCATTGTGTTTGGATTTAGTTGGCTATGATTTTAATCAAATGCTTCCATTGCTTCAGCCACCTTGGTACAAGGGACAGTGAAGTGGTTCAACGTACGTAATGGATACGGCTTCATTAACCGGTATTTTATTCATTTCTTCAATACATATTCTCACTGTCTTGTTAGCAGGAGTGACAGTGATTTGTTTTGCTTTCCTCAGGAATGATACCAAGGAAGATGTGTTTGTTCATCAGGTAAAGCGCGACCTAAATTTGGTGACAGCTGACTTGTTTTGGTGACTTTTGTTGTCTTTTTTCCTCAGACGGCAATCAAGAAAAACAATCCGAGGAAGTTCCTCCGGAGTGTTGGCGACGGCGAAGTGGTAGAGTTCGACGTGATCGAAGCTGTCAAGGTAAGCACAAGCAATTTGAATTTGTTAAAAATAAAAAAAAAAACGCGCATGGAAGGTTTTATTTGCCAATATCGCTCTATTAAATGTAACATTAAATTCGAGAAAACGAGTACATGAAAAATGACTAGTACAGCAAGAAAGGGGATGACAAAGAGGTCAAATGAAATGGAGAAAACAAGTTTCGGCGAAAAATGAAATGACAAAAATGACAAAAAAGCGAAGGCAAGAATAAGTAGTTTGATTAACTGATTTGTCTAAATTTTTTTCTTCAACTGGCCAAATCTTTAAGATTTATTTAGTCTTTTAATGTGAATTGAGTTGTATATAAATGTTTACCCATCTACTGAAAGTCTTTGTAAAAATAGGTTGACTTTTTCAAAGTTTCGAAAAACTGGATTTTTAAAAATGTATTTATTTTTTTAAGGCGGTGAAAGGAACCCTGATGACATTCGGGTCTCAAAATGGAACCACTAACCCCTACTATTAAAACACAGTTCGAAATGTTTGATAATTTCTCTTGACTCAAAAACTCTTGTTTGTTATCAGCATAATTTGATACGAAGCGGCCGCCATGTTTGCGTGTGCGCAGTGCAGTCTGGGATGATGTGAAATGGTTGCTGCCCTCTGCCAAGCAAACGAAAGCAATTGCCGATTTCTAGCATCAACCAAAAGGAGTCAAAATGCCAGGCGGTGTGTATTTTGGATGTAATATTCAGTCAAAGGGGAATCTTGCATCCACACCCCGGTTCGAATTGAACTGCTAAAAATAGCGCCAACCATGATGCGTCTCAATTCGGAATCTTTGGCAATATAAACGACAATGGCAGCATATCTGCAAACAATTTCTACAAAATGTTTTAAACGAAGTCGTTTTTGAAAATTTTACCTTAAACCAAACATGTTGCAGTCTGTTGCCTTTTTAATATTTAACAATTGAATTTTCATTATCTCTTCATTCATTTTTTTTAAATGACAATTTAACCTTCATGTGGATTTTTAGACCTTTATTTTTTTTTTTAAGGAAGATTTATTGTATCTTTAGGACCCAAAAATTCAGACTACTTTATGCATTTCATGTTTGTGACGACCTCCCCCAAGGGTTCAGAAGCAGCCAATGTGACGGGCCCCGGCGGGGTGCCTGTCAAGGGGAGCCGCTACGCGCCCAACAAGCGCCGCTTCCGGCGGCGGTTCTTACCGCGGCCCGGGGACAAGCCGGCAGACGACCAGACCCCCGGCGTTGATGAGGAAGGGCGTGCCGACGATGGCAGACCCCAGCTGCAGCAACGCCAAAGGCCTCGCCGACCGCTCCCACAGTCAAATGTAATTTATTTATTCATCTGTTTATTTCTTCAATTTTTATGACACCTGCCAATTGTTTTTCAGGATGAAACGGGCGAACCAAAAGGCACAGAAGCAGATCAAACACAAAGACCGCAGCGGCGTCGGTTCTGGCGGCCATATCGGCGGTAACGTTGCAAGTTTTCAGATTTCCTGACTGATGATTGAATGCGGATTTATCTCGCCGGTTCCAGACCGTTCCGTCCACGGCCTGCTTCGGCCCATCCAAAGGAGGGTGATCAGAATCTGCAGGAGCAGGGAAATGCACCCGATGAGCAACCAGAGTCGTCCGAAAACAATGCAGACGCCGCAGAGGGTCAGAAGCAGCGGCAACGCCAGCCGAGACGCCGACGGCAGAGAAACTCCGAGTCATCCGTCTCCAAAGTGAGCCGGCGGCGTGTAAATGCCGTGTCGGTTTGGGTTTTTACAGATATTGAGTTTCCACTCTATCTCAGAACGGGACCGAGAAGTCTGCCTCGGAACCCGGTACCCCTCCTCAGACCTCCAAGGGAGACTTGAAATCCCCGAAGGGCTCTCTTAAGAGCCCACCCAAGTCACCAGAGGTAAGGCGCCAAGTAAACAAAGTCGCCCTGTTATTGAGGGTGATGGCATTGACCTTTTTTGACCTTGACTTGCAGCAGCAGCCCGCTGACACAAGTGTCCCGGCACCGACGGAGTGACGGTCCCTCGCGGACAGTCGAGGGACCCTTGAAGAGGTGGGAATGAGTTTTCAATACAGTGAAACTCCTCTACAACGAAATCATGTTTGCAGCAAGAAATTTTTCACAACAGGGGGTTTTTCACTGTAGCAAATTTGAAACGGGAAAGTGGGAATGGTGTTAATGCATGCAGATTTTTTTCACACTAGGGGGTATTTTCACCCATGTAGATTTCGTTGTAGAGGAGTTTCACTGTAGCTTTGCCAAATTATGACTAAAACGATTCCTTCACTGTTTTTGTTTTTGAAAGGTCCACGCATTGAAGGACTGGCCCTATTTGAGAACGCACGTCTCCCCTCCTTGCACACCCCCAATCCCCCCGTCCCCTAAACCTGCGTCACCCCTCGGAACACATCTGCCCCGCCCCCACCTTGCTCCATAGGCAGGAAAGACACAGGTGTGGATTTTCATCTTAAGTAGGGGCATAAAAAGGGAAATGATTTAAAAGAAAAAAAAAAAAATGCTTCAAGTTCCCTAAAAAAAAAACAATTTTCTTTAAATTGATGCATCAAGTAGTTACTAAGGGAACTAGCCTTGATTTTAATTTGACTTTTTAATTTGTTGAAGAGGGGAGATCAAAGCAGGTGCATTTACGGGGCTGGGTTTAGTTACCACCTGACAATTCTTAAAGGTACCCTTCGTTATCCTCGTTAGAGGGTGAATTATTAATGGAAAAACTTTGTTTTACTTGTGAATTTTTCTTTTTTCGGATTCCCATGGAGGGGATTATGTGCAATGTGAAAAAGTCGATGTGAATAAACCATGTTTGCAATTCTGAGGATTCAGTCCTGTTCATGATTTTTATTGCTGTTCATTGACAGGAAATATACACAAACATCACGCGTTAAAATTTTAATATCTACACAAGAGGTATAGATGGAAAAGGAAGAGGCTCCAGAGGCCCAAACTGCCTATGAAATGTTAACCAGGACGACGTGCATTTGACTAAATTTCCCCGATTGCAACGTTACATTTTTGCAATTCAACGTTGACCGTCTGTCTTGAACGTGCTCAAAATTGGGCAATCATCGTTCAGATTTTACAGGCCGAGGGAGGTTTAAATTTCTGGTTTCAAACTGTGGTGGCGCACAATGACAAAATTGCAATTTTTTTCAAATGTATTATTTTTTTGGGTAAATTGGCATCACTCATCTGGTTGTAAGTACAATTAGGTCGCTATTTAGCCAAACGGTGAAGATGAGAATTTGTACAACTGCCAATGAGAGTTGTCAAATGTCTCTAGCATGCTATCACAAAAAATATTTTTTACATTTATTTTTTGGGGGTGTGGTTAATTGTTACGATTGGACTTAAACTAAATGTCGAGACTCCCTGCAAGAGTTGTGCCTTTTTCAGGCTTTGCGTTATCAAACTTGATGCACACGCTATGATGAGAATGATCACGTTTTGATCATTTAGCCTCAGCTCCCTGTCTTGCCTTTAAATGGAACAAAATCTTTGAGTTCCTATTTTGAGGACCTGAAATTCATTATTCTTTTTTTAATAGCTACTGAGATATTATCATTAAAGTGCAAAAAATTCCAGTGTGTGGAATTAGTAAATATGCGTTATGTATCCCCTGGATGGAAATAAGTGTTAGTTTTTTTTGTTTTTTTTTTAAACACAACACTCAGATTATAAATACAACAAAAGCCCTCCAGTGTTGTCATGGAAATTGTCAGTTAATGCTTTCGTCCCCAAAGTAGTCCAGTTCCGTGCTCGTCTTGTTAAGTTCCATATCCATGTCCATCATGGCGTCGTCGACCGAGGCGTGGTGGAAGCTGGCGGAAATCTGGTCGAAGGTCTTGCCCCGTGTCTCGGGCACGCGGAAGAAGGTGAAGACGAGGAAGAAGAGCAGCAGCGCGGCGAAGATCAGGAACACGTAGGGTCCGCACAGCTCCTGGGCGCAGGGGGATAAATGGGTTGTTTGATGTGGTGTGCTTTGGATCAGGAGACCACTTCTCATCCAAAGGAATAGTTCATGATCCAAAGCCTAACACATCGCCTATCCCCGATTCAAAGTTACCCCTCATGATCCAAATCGTACCACATGAGGATCTAATGCAGGGGTCGGCAACCCAAAATATTTAAAGAGCCATATATGACAAAAAAAAATATGTATGGAGCCGCAAAAAAATAAAAGCATTCTATAAAACTTACAATGAAGGAAACACATGCTGTATGTATGTAGGAGACTGGACTGTCTCCGAATTGTTTGTTATTCATTCCTTTGTCGTGTGTTCACAAACGCCCCCATAGAATTTATTTTGTGATTTCCTCGCTTGATTTTTTGTTTTGGTGCATTATTTTTGCTTTTCTTAGTGTCAGTGAAGTGATCATTAATTTCCGTTTTTCGGAGGCTGTATTTGAACGCCTCGAGTCTAACGAGAAGAGAGAAGGCACGGAGTCGGACGGATGCAGACGTGTCTGTTTGTCGAGACTGTTAAAAGCATAAAGTGAACGTTTTAAAAAAAAAAACACCACAGCTCTCCTTTTTCGGAGCTGCAACATGTATCTATCTATTTGAGCTATATTAGCCTACTATCAAAATATTTTTCCTTTTTCAAACATTTTTTATAAAGCTCCAGGGAGCCACTAGATGTCGCTAAAGAGCCGCATGCAGCTCTGGAGCCGCGTGTTGCCGACCCCCGATCAAATGTAATCTTTATGCTTTGGATCACGAGTTGTTTTTGATAGATGTGTGATGTGGTATGTTTTGGATCATAGAGTTCCTTTCAATGGATGAGGCCTGATATGATACTGTATGTGTTGGATCGTAATTTCTTCCTTTTGACAGATGACATGATGTGGTATGCTTTGGACAATCCATTTCTTTGAACAAGTGTGTTGTGGTTTGCTTTGGATAACCTGTTCCTCTTGACTGGTATGATGTAGTATACTTTGGATCATGATTGGTTCCTTTTGATCGATGGCATGATGTGGCATGCTTTGGATCGTGACCTGTTTCTTTTGCCAGATGATATGATGTGGTATGCTTTGGATCATGATCTGTTTTTTTTTGGGAGGGTTGTAGGAATGGGCATACTCACAGCAACGTACTGGAAGCTCATGCCAATGATGAAGTTAGCGGTCCAGTTTGAGCAACCTGCCACGGCCATAGCAGCCGGCCTGGGCCCCTGTGAGAACAGCTCGGCGACAATGAACCAAGGGATTGGACCCGGACCGACCTCGAAGAAGGCCACGAAACCGAAGATGGACAACATGCTGATGTAGCTCATCGCGGGGACGATGTCCTGTGAGGAGTTGGAAGGACAAGCATCAGGAAATAGCCTGTGCCGCGCCAGGCGGCCTGGAATGCTGGGGGTGGCGCACTGACCAATAAGCTGAGAGCTACGGTCATGACCACAGCGCAGACACACATGCCGCCCAGGCCCAGCATGTGGAGCGTCCTCCGGCCCATCCGCTCAACTAGGAAGAGCTGTCAAGAAATTGCTGTTAATTCCTGGCAAAAATCTGGAAAGTATTCACAGCAATCCATTTTTTCCATATTTTATATTGCAGCCACCTCAAAATTCGACACGCACTAACCCATCATGACAATATAAAAAATGTTTGCACTGTTTTTGCAAATGTATTAAACATAAAAAATAGGGCTATGTTTATACTGCAGGTCGACTCCAAACACTTCATGGACTCATCTGTTTTTGTAACATAAACGACCTCATTAATAGATCAGATTTAACAAAACAAAATCCAGATTTGGCATCATCATACAGTGGAGTAGTGTGAAGGTAACCTAAGAAGTAATAGCTGGCAACCATTAATGTTTTATTTACTAGTGAGGTGCAGGCATTGTTAATCCTCAAATTGTTTTCTACCACAGGGGTCGAAGGCTCACGGGCCAGACTTGGCCAACCACATCATTTTATGAATCATGATTGTTGACTTCATTTTTCATGCTAAAATAGCAACATTTCAAATTGTCTTCACTCTTAACTCCGAGCCACTACTCCTGGCTTCTAATTTTAGAACTAGTTATCCATCAATTTGTTGTGTATACATTAAGAAGTATTGAGAACATCAAAAATGTATACGGCTTCACAATTATGAAATGATTTGAGTCATACCTCGGTTTTCAAACGTCTCTATTCTCAACGAAAGAGCTTCTCGACCAGAAAATTCAAGGTTTTTTAAGCCTCGAATTACGACCGAAAATCGGTTTTCGACCAAACTCAGTAAACCCGAAACCACCACTCGACTCATCCAGCCTTCCTTACATGAGGAAGTGACGCTTCCTCGTGTAACGTTCATTGAGAGCAGACGTTTGTTGTGATTTACATAAATCAGACTTTTTTCAGTTATTTGTGCGTAGTTTATTTGCCCCTAATCATGGACTAATAAAATAGTTTCGGATTTCGAACAAATCGCTTTTCGAACAGCCTTCTGGAACGGATTATTGTCGAAAACCGAGATATGACTGTAATTACAATGTGGCCTACGACAGTTTCTGCGACTTTGGAGTGTGTGCGCCTTTAAAAGGCGGAGCCTGACCAGGTGAGTGACATGGAAACCATCGAATGAGAGGGTAGGTAGTGCCTCTTTTGGCTCAAGCTCAAGCTTCTAACCACGTACAAAAAAAACGACTAATTGTTGCTAAAGGTCCTTCAAAGTATTGAGCGAAGGCTGTGAGTCGAAAAACGTCATGACTGAATATTGTTTTGTAATTAAAGGCAAAAGATGAATTTATTCTGCAGTCAAACCTCGGTTTTCGTCCATAATCCTTTCCAGAAGGCTGTTCGAAAACCGAAATTGTTCGAAAACTGAAACCACGCTCTTTTTAAAATAAAAATGTTTACTGAACAGTCTGCTCACAATGGAAAGCAACACGAGGAAGCGTCACCTCCTCATGTAAGGAGGGCGAGAGGAGTCAAATGGTGCATTCATGTGCGCTCAGTTTGTTTGAGAACCGAAATTCGGTTGTCATCCGAGGCATAAAAAACTCGAAATTTTTGGTCGAAAACCGAATTGGACGAGAACCGAGACATTCGAAAACCGAGGTTTGACTGTACTTTGGAACTGGGCTGGAGCACAAAATGAGGAAAAAGTGAAGCGCCCCGAAAGCATTTCGGTCGTTTCTGAAATGAAGAATTGTTCCGACTGACCGAGACCACGGTGAAAGCACAGTTCACCACTCCGGCTCCAATTGTGGCATAAACTGGACTTTGGACCCCGGCCTTGGTGAAGATGCTGGTGGAGTAGTAAAAAATCTGCACGGAAGCACGACAAAAACATCACCAGATCATTTTGCTCACGTGCTTGTTTGACGGCTTACCGCGTTGATTCCGGAGAGCTGCTGGGAGAGCTGCAGCAGAATGGAAATGACCATCGGCTGGCGATGCAGCGGCGACCGGAACAGCTCCGCGATGGACACTTTCCTTTCCATGTCCATCCTCCTCTTCTCCTCCTTCATCTCCGCCACCAGGTCGCCCACTTCCTGGCGACCCGTCAACCTCCTCAGGCCTACAAACCCGATGGGAACGCCACTTAAACTCCTGCTGGTCAATCACATTTGTTTGTTTACTAGCGAAAAAGATGTCGGCATTTTATCACCGCTGCCGTCATCATCATTGATGAAAGAGGGGAGGATGAGTACAAAACAAGGTAAGACGAGAGATGTTGGAAGAAGAGGAGGGAGAAGGAAGAACCAAGGATGGCACTACACTGGATCTAGGGCAGGTGTCGGAAACCCAAAATGTTGAAAGAGCCATATAGGACAAAAAAAAACAAAAAACAAATATGTTTGGTGCCGCAAAAAAATAAAAGCCTTCTATAAAACTTACAATGAAGGAAACACATGCTGTTTGTATGTAGGAGACTGGACCGTCTCAGAATTGTTTATGTTATTCATTCCTTTGTTGTGTGTTCACAAACGCCCCAATAGAATTTATTTTGTGATTTCCTCACTTGATTTTTGTTTTGGTGCATTATTTTCGCTTTGCTTAGTGTCGGTGAAGTGATCATTAATTTCCGTTTTTCGGAGGCTGTCTTTGAACGCCTCTCGAGTCGAACGAGAAGACAGAAGGCACGGAGTCGGACGCAGACGTGTCTGTGTTTGTCGAGACTGTTAAAAGCATTAATAAAGTGTCCGTTTAAAAAAACAACAACACACAGCTCTCCTTTTTTGGACCTGCAACATGTATCTATATCTATTTGAGCTATATTAGCCTACTATCAAAATCTTTTTCCATTTTCAATTTTTTTTTAATAAAGCTCCAGGGAGCCACTAGATGTCACTAAAGAGCCGCATGTTGCCGACCCCCGATCTAGGGGGTCCTATAGCCCCGTCTGAAGTATGTGTTGCCCCACTTTAGCCCCTGCAGCATCATATTTGGGTCACGGTGGGTGCCGAGCCTATCCCAGCCGTCTTTGGGCAGTAGACGGGGCACACCCTGAACCGGTTGCATGATATTTGTGATTTTATTAAATTTCACCTCTCTTGGCGTGGTGCTCCTGACATCGGACGATGTAGAGAAAGCGGGGGCTCTCGGGGCAGAACGGTAGCAGCGCCATCTGGAGGACGGTCGGCAACACCGTCAGCCCCATCAGGATGGGCCACAGCTCCTCACCTCCCAGCAGCTGCTCCAGCCCTAGAATCTGAAGGGAAACTCCTTAAAATCAGTGACTGTTCCACAACCGTCCTTCATTGAAAAAAAAAAATGGTCACCAGCCATCTCACCTGCGCCAAGAGAATCCCTGTGACGATGGCCAGCTGGTGCAGCGTACCCAGCGCCCCGCGCAGACTGGTCGGCGCTATCTCGCCCACGTACATAGGGGTCAAACCGGATGCCAGCCCTGGGGTGGGGTCCAACCGAAAGGTGTGGCGTGAAACGCGGCGCGGCGGAAGAAAAGCGCGACACTGCGGCAAAGCGCTCACCGCAATAGGCGCCGATGACAAGGCGTCCAAGGATCAACATTTCGAAGGAGCGACACACCTTGGACAGGCCCATCAGCGTCCCACCCATGAAGGCTAGCAAGTTGTTGACCAGCATGGCTTTTCTCCTGCGATCAGGAATTTAGGATTGATCAACAGCGGTTCACTTTTTTGACACAATTGCACTTCATCCTGGGTCCGACATCAATGGTGGCCCGATGGCCATGGACCAGTCACTATTGTGCCAATTTGGTAGACCGTTTTTTTGAAAAGCTTAGCGGGTCGGCACAGCAGAGGTAATGTCTTGGAGATGGACCTGACATTTTTTTTCATAAATATGTGAACTATGTGCATCATAAAAATCATCTATGGGGGCCACGTGAACAATCAAGGTAGTCTCCAAGTGCCTACTTCACGGCGCAGATGTCCACCACGTCAAGACTAGTGCACAACTAACACGCCGCATTTAAAGGATTGATATAATTGACCACATTTGAAGTCGGCTGTGACCACCGTCACAGCGGCGCAACCATCCCTCTTGCAGCTCTACCTGCCCGTCTTCGTCGACAAAATGTCCAACATTGGCTTTTCGAGTCAGACCACACACCACGCAGGATGAATGCCAGCCACAACAAGCCAAGTTTCAAGTCGAGCTCCCTTACCTGCCCAGCCACTCGGAAACAAAACCGACGCAGAACGAGGACAGCATCCCGCCGATGGAGAAGATGGCCACGGACAGGGACCACAGAGACGTGAGGGTCCCCGCCGGGATGGCTTGTCCGTAGCGGTGCACCCATGTGGCGTTGTAGTCCTCCTCGATGATCTGAGCGCACGACAACATCAAGTCACGAGATCGCGCTTGTCGTGCGCCAAGGCCTGTGTTCAACATAAATATCTCGGCCCCTATTTTGGTTTTGCTTGTCAGCTGGTGTTTGCGTGACACTCAAGGTGAAACGGGTCACATGACTTTTTGAGCTTTTTAGTTTGTCAGCAACTATATGCAGAATTTAAACCGATTAACTGATCTAATTGGAATGAAATCTTGCTCGTACCTTCTGAGGTGCATTGATGACACCGATGTTGTATCCGAACTCCAGGGATCCCAGTACAGCAGTGAATACGGATAGGGCAAGGGTTCCAGTCACCGTCTGCAACACACACACACGCACACGCACACACACACACACACACACACACACACACACACACACACACACACACACACACACTAATATTGACATCTATAAATATAACCCAGATATTCCCAAAATACAGGCACCTGTTTCCACGGTGACAGACATGGCACCTTCCCTTCACTCTCCGATGTTATGGGACCTCCCACAAAGTTAAGCATATAATAATAATAATAACAATGATAATATTGAAAGTTATTTACTCATTTGGACAGTGAGCGTCCATTGTACAAATAAAGAAAAAAAAATCCCCTATTTTTTCTTTCCATTATGTCATGGTCAATATCGTGAAAAAAAAAATCATTATTTCGATCAATTTACGGTTTGAATAATAACAAAATATTAGCATAAACGTAGTTTAAAATTATTTTTTAAAATTAATATAGTTTTACCAAATGAAAACTAAAACTGAGCCTCCACTGTATATTTTAGAATAAATGCTGAACAATTTTGAAAATAAATTCATAAAACTAATAAATAATTCTCTCAGAATTTTCAAAATACTTGTAGCAAAATAACATGAATATTTATATATTTTTAAAGTAAACACATCTTTAAGGTTAGCTATACATACATTATTCTATTTTATTTTTTTATCTATTTTTTTTTTTTTTTTACGAAATGCACGAAGGAGTGGCACCCAAATGTCGTTGTAAGCTTATACAATGACAATAAAGGCGATTCTGATTCTGATATGCAATAAGTATTTATTTATTCTGATGTAAATTGCTCATGTTTATGATGGGAAAACTGATTATTTTTATTTTTAAAACATTTTGAAAAAATTAAACAACAATAATATTTTCAAATTAACCCTCATGCAGTATTTTTAAGCGGCTGCATGAAGGGTATTACGTCCCAAAAATGTCCCTCTTCCAATGTGCAACAACTTTTTTCACTTTTAATTTTTTTTCACTTTCAACCCCTCAAAATGTTCAGTGGGAATTGGCCAAGACATAGATATACATCCTATGCAAAATTTCAGCTTCGTGGAGTTATTTTTCACTGTTTTGTCTGTGGTGTCCATTTGTCCAACAGTCCAAAATCGTCCAAAGTGTCAGAAATGTCCAATTTTGGGATAATTACTGCATGTGGGTTAAAAAAGAATAATTCTACCAAATTAAAAAAAATATAAGCAGTATAAAAATTAAACAGAAAGAAATTTGGCTATGGGATAGATTCTATTTACCACTAGATCATAATAATCTGGTGGAGGCATACCCAGTTGACATTGTTTGTGCAAGAAGCAGTCAAAGGGGTGGCCTCAAGGTCAAAACGCAGAACTAACCCAGGAGTGTTTTCTTTATGGAAGCTGGACTTTTTCACCAAAGAACTCCAGAAACATTTCATCCCGATGGCGATCGGCCTGCTCGGCCGCAACCCTTTCGAACACACCTCCCAAGGCCACTGACCTCTCCTCCCAGTTGCTGAAAGCCGGCCGGCATGACTTTTGGCAGCTCCGTCAAGCTCCACCGGAGAGAGAGCGTGCCTGGCAGCTCCCCTCTTGGACTTCAAGCTTGGAGACAAAACGCGATCAGATCCAAAAAGCAAACGCGGCCCGGTCCTGCCTTTCAGCAAGACTGTCCACTGTCCCACGGCTGGTCTGTAAAGTGACACCAGCGCAACCACGTGCACTCCTCTATCAACAGGGGAAGGGGGGGGGAGGGGGTTTGGTTGTTGGTGCTGGGAGTGGCAGAGAGGGGCGGTGGTGGTGGTGAAGGTGGGCAGGTTGAAGCTTGAAGACGAAGGTCAAGAAAAGCCAGTGAGCTTTCCGGTTATTCCGATAAAAGAGCAGTTTTATGGAAGAGGGGCTCGTCTCTGACCCCTTGTTGCCATTGTACCTCCCACCACCCATAAAGGGATTTCTATTTTAGGGTACATGCCAAAAGGTTGCCCATACCCCCCGCCCCCGGACCCCTGCTAATGTTGTAGTCACACAACAAAGCAGCAGCACAACAGGTGGAACCCAAATTTGGGCATGCGGTTTATATAATTGAGACCTTTAATTGATAAGGTCCGGATCGCGACACAAAGTATCAATATCATATGGTGAGGAAAAGCGATAAACGGGATTATGAATAAAATCAAATCCATCCATCCATCCATTTTCCGAACCGCTTTATCCTCACTAGGGTCGCGGGGGGTGCCGGAGCCTATCCCAGCTGTCTTCGGGCAGTAGGCGGGGGACACCCTGAATTGGTTGCCAGCCAATCGCAGGGCACACAGAGACGAACAACCATCCACGCTCACACTCATACCTAGGGACAATTTAGAGTGCACAATCAGCCTGCCATGCATGTTTTTGGAACGTGGGATGAAACCGGAGCACCCGGAGAAAACCCACGCAGGCCCGGGGAGAACATGCAAACTCCACACAGGGAGGCCGGAGCTGGATTTGAACCCGGTACCTCAGCACTGTGAAGCCGACGTGCTAACCACTGGACTACCGGGCCGCCTAAAATCAAATCTGATGTTTCTATTGATCAGATGTTATTTGAAGGAGGCATAGAGTCACCATATCCATAATTGATGGTGTGGGATAGCGATATCGTTTTAGGATTGGTACAGCCGTGTACAGCCGGGATTTCGGTATGAAATCGACTTCTTCAAACAACATGCAAACAATGTAAAAAAACATTTGATTTTATTGTTTTTGCATGGAGAGATGATGTCAATATTCAATAATCTGGTGAATCACCACTGTATCAAACGCAATCACGATACATGGTGATATCAATAACCGATATGTTTTTGTTTTCAGTTTTGTTCCGTCATTCGCATTGTTTGGATTTTGATCAAATCAAAGAACGGCAATGTCCATATTTAATTTATTCCAACATTGGTGTATGGAAATCAATTATATGTTTTCCATGTTTTATTGATATCGCTAAAACATTGTTATCGATACGGTATGTGTACTGACAACACCACACCACACCAGTGAATAAAGATACTGTATCATCACTCTGAGTTATACAAACAACATCCAAAAATCTTGGAACGAGATTAAAACAACTTTTATTTTACCGGTATCACCATATACAGTATTTGTATTGATTTTGACACCGTATCACTATCCCAGATCAATTATGCATACTGAAGATCGTGGACAATTGAAAAACACAAATGGTTTAATTGATATTGCCAAGTATCCTTATCAATTTTGATATGGTATAGAAAGAAAATACAGTAAAATTTGGATATCGGTACCATATTGATATCGATCAATGTTGATATCAATATTTTTATTCTCAACACCAACCAGATCACATTCATAACTCACATGACGTGTACGTTAGGAAGACATTCTTCCAAAAATATTCACTATGGATGGTTTGACACCGGCCATCCAAATCCGGACCCTCACTTGACACCCACAGTCGCGTGAGTGTGGGTGTGTTGTCATGTACACACCATGTGGGTCAGCTGGTTCAAAATGTGGTTAAATAGCATCACGTGACCCCACTGCGCGTCAATTTCCGTGAAATGAGTTTGTGTGGGGGTTGGGGCCCTGTATGTATACTATGTAAGATACACACACTAAAATAATAAGTCTAAATTAATAATAAATAAAGGAATACATTCATTGTCATTTTGGAAATGGTTTCATTTTTATGATCTACACTGTATATCAGGACTTCCTGTATCTTTTCCTGATGGCCTTTTGAGACTTTGCTGTAGCTCATCTTATGTTAGACATGCCCAACATAGTTCATGTTGTGAAGACGAACTAGTTTCGTGGCGTGAATTTTCTGATCCCCCCCCCCCCCCCCCACAATGGCTCATAATATATGTGCCCTGTATGTAATAATAATCATAATAATAATCATTTGTTCCCATGTGTCCACGGGGAAAAGCCCAGCATTGGCCCCCAATCCACATTTGGAAGCCCAATTACCTGGAGAAAACCCACACACATACAGGGAGAACATGCAATAATCGCACAGGAAGTCCAGGGCCCGGAATCGAACCCATGACCTCTGCACTGTGAAGCGAACGTGCTGCCCATGCCACCCGCACAGTCAATCATTTAATTTAATTTGAACGGTCCGTTTTTAGGGTCATTGCAGCCATTTCTCAGGATACAACAAGGTACAACTTTGCATGTCATTTCGTGGTAATTCTTTTCTACCCTTTTCCTAAACGAGATCCATATGATGCTGTGAATGCTCTTAATAAGGTGTGACTACAAAAAAAATCAGAAATAGCCTCTGACGAAGAGGAAATACACTTTATTACCCCCCACGCCCACCTCAAACATACATAAGCGTGGATGCTAACGCTAAGGCTAAGTGACAGCTGTAAAACAAATCAAGGGGATTATTCCAAGCACTGGCAAGATCACTTACTCCCATCTTAAAGGTCATCTGAGGCCTTGTAAACTTTTTTTTTCACTTCGAATCATTTTAACAAGTACAGTACTTCAATAATGTACAATAATAACTATACAGAATGTTTCTGTGAAAACATTTTTATTTGACTTTAAAACATCAATAAAACGACTTTATTATATTTAAACTGCATATTAAAAACGCATTTAAAATGATTCAATATTACGCATGAATAATGTTTTTCCTTCAACATTAATATATATTTTTCGCCACAAATTTTTAATATGGTCTCCCAAGGTAACAATATCTTCTCAAGTCCCGTAGTTGCACTCTGTGCTATATAAAGTGCCTGTATGTGTAAACAGAAACCCCCGCTCTAGAATGCAAATGGTAGCGTCCAATCCGTCCAATATCACGTCTCATGTCAAACAATAACGCAACCAAAAATAAATGATTTCTTTCATTTTTTTTTAAGTCACAGTGGAAATCTTCTTCCCTCAAAGAATGCAATTGGTAGGATCCCATCTGTCTGATTACTCACATTTTGTCATCCACCATAACCCTAAAAATATTTTACCAGCAAACATATGAAGATTTCAGATTAAGTAACGATGGAACGGTTCCCTCCCTCCCACACCAGAATGAAATATGAAAAATCTAATTTCAACTTTCATGAAATAGTAGGAATAGGGAGTAATTGACGCCCTTAAAGACTTTCCGAAACTAGCAGTGACAACCTGGGTGAAATTTGCTTCTGCCTAACATGCAACGATCTTAAAATGTGTAGATGCCTTCCCTGACACCAATTTCTACACTGCTATTAGCTTCGGACTTTAGCGCTATCTTTTGGCTTTTTGGGCTTTACCTCCAAAAATTCTGCGCCTTGGCCATCGGGGGGCAGTATAAAACATTCATACACACAACCAAAGATGAGTTCCACAATTTAGTGACTCTGTAAACTGGTTGGTTGTTTTTTCACAGAGGGTTAAGACTTACATTGACTTGCATTCATTTACATTAAATATGACCGACGTATCCCAGGAAAAGGTCAAAGCACTTAAAACATTTATGATGTCATTTTTCACATTTATTACTGTTAGCAAAGAAGTGATTAATTTAGTCCGATCTGGCCTGTACGGCTTGAGAACAACATAAACGGTTGAGTTAAATTTGAGTAAGGCCTGCCATTGGTTCACATCTTACAGTATCATGTGGCCCAGACAGGAGTTAATAATGTCTCACCCCTTTTTTATACTCTTCCATGTCAGCTGGAATGGGGTAGGGGGGTGTTTTGCACGCCACACCGTCTGCAACAGCAGCACCCCGGGGTGCTCTCACTCCCTGCGCTGAAGCTATGAAGATTGAGCGAAGCCACACGGTGACTCCTCCGCCGCAGCCTACGACCCTCCGAGAGGTGACGGATCTCCTCCAGATCGTAGATTCCGACGGGAAGTCGACTGAGTTTGACCATTCCAATCGGGAGCTCGAAGACGTGGGTCAACAAATGTCCGATTTGGGCATTGAAACAGATTCCGACGAATGCGAGGACGAGGAGGACGACGACGTGACCGTGCTGACCGAGGATGAGTCTCATTACATCACCACGCACGCCATCCGGCTCTCGGAGCTGTCCGACGGCCACGACGGCGACTCGGACCCGGGTGCCGGCTCCTCCTCCTCGTCCACGTGGGACATGGAGGACGGCCAGCAGGTGTTCTCGTTTGTGGATTACGCCTCGTTCGACTGCAACGGAGTGCTGATGATGAAGAGGGAGGGGGACGTGGCGATCAGCACTTTGCGTGAAAGCGATCCGTCCTTGCAGTTTGCCGCTTGTGGCGAGGGCGGTGGACAGGTCCACCTGTCAATCAAAACCACTTCCAGGGCTATAAATGACCCGATCCAAGAAAATGTTGTTTATCATGCCAAAGGCGCCGGAGATACGAGCCCCTCGGCGGTGGGGGGAGTGGATGTGAACTTTGAGGGGCTGCGTGATAGGGCAAAAGGTGCCATCCCTGCACCAGGCGGCAAATTGCAGGCAAAGGAAAGCGCCGAGTATTCCAGTTGTGCTTCTAGTGAGCTGGATGACGCTGACAAAGAGGTGCGCAACCTGACGGCCAGAACCTTCAAGAGCCTGGCTTATCCTTACTTGGACGCCATCAACTTCAGCACCTCCAGTGAGTCTTCCACATCTGAACGAGGGATCAACAAATGGTCTACGTTTGTAGACCTGAAGTACTCCAATGTGAGCCAGAGTCTTGTTTCCCAGCCGACAGCTGAACGGGGGGAAAATAGCACGGATTTTGCCGAGCAGGTGAATGGGAATGGAGCTCCTCACAGTAGGTCGTCTACTAAGAAAATAGAATTAATGCGGAAATTTGGTCAAGGGCACAGCGGAGTGATACGGCTCACAGAGACCCTGAATTTTCGCTGCAACGTAAAATCGGGCATGTCCGCCGGAGAAGGGCGCGCTAGCGTTGCTCCAAACCCCACGGGAGCGGGATCACGTTCCACGGATGAGGTTACCGTTAACAGTTTGCAGGGCGGCAGAGGCAGAGGGGCCACTGCGAAGTCGAAAAGCATGGAGGGCAGCCACAAGAAAGCCATCTTCGCATCCAGCGTGATTCAGAATGTGCTTTCCAAAAAGATGCAGTTTGAGCAGGAGCGCCGGATGGAAAGGGGGGAGATGAGGGAACCCCACCACAAGGGGGACAGTCACAGGGGCAAGGGGATGCAAAGACAGAGTTCCAAACTCTCTGAAAGCAATTCCGACAGCCCGGAGGACTTGGCCGACATGATGGACTGCGGCTCGAGACGCGACTCTCTGGTGCAAGACGCTCATTCCGAGGCGCCGGCTAAAGTAAGGGATGCTAACAGGATTGCGATGGAAGCATCCAAGGGGCCTTTGCTTCATAGCCAAAATAGCGCCTTCAGATGCTGGAGCAATGAGGAGCTACAGTTTCCACAGGATCATAAAAACCAAAAAATACCAGAAGAGACGCCACCTTCAGAGGGAATGGGGGATCGGTACTCGGCGAGCGGAAGCAAACTGACTAAAATGTCACATTTATTTGTGCCAAACATCCAATGCGTAGCCAGTGACGCAGAGCTGGAGAAGGGTCTCGGATCCGGCCACACGACAGACACCAGGAATGTTGCTGCGTCCAAATCTCCGGAAATTAAAATTAATCTCCAGAGCTGTAACGCGACCAGTTTGATCAGAACCGATGACTCCAAAGGCCAGGGGGTCTTGGCTGGAGCATTGAAGGGTGAGTCCTCGGATAAAGTGCCACATTTTATGGTGCGAGACATTCGAGAAGGTAAAGGGAAGCTGCAGACGCCCATACACCAAGTTAGAGATGTGCGTAAATTGGTTAAAAGCTCCTATCACTTTGTTTCAATGGATCATAAATCCAATGTTGCCACCGCTGACAGGCACCAAGACTGTCAAGGTCCTACATCGGTTTCCCCCATTGTGATAAAATACCAGTCGGTGAATACAAACAGCGCAAAATCGGACTTATCTGAAGAGAGATCATCGCCAGAGGGCACTAAAAGTTCAGCAATACAAAAATTGGCCGGGAAGGCGCCCCCAGGGATCATAGATCATCCCCTCGAGGAGATGAGTTTAAGGATCGAAAGCCGATTGGCTTCAAAGAAAGAAAAAGTATCCGAGGTTACCGACAAGCAACACATGTCGAACCAGGTGGCTTTGGAAAAGCTTCAGGCAGCAGTGAAAACAATGGAGCAGCTTTATGTGTTCGACAAAAACGAATGGAGAAGGAAAAATGAGCCACGGCCCATGATGGACAGCCACGTACTGTCAATGATTGCAAGTGAGGAAAACAGTGAGGAGGAAGCGCTCAGAGGCGAAATAGTAAGAAGCGAGTCATACCCCAGCTTGAACAAGACACCACCGGCAGTGGCAGCTGAGTCCTGGCTAAGGACTGTTGCCGACCCAGACGATCGCCTCAAAGCCAGATTGACAGCCCCTCCTGTCAGTTCCAGCCTCAAGGCGTCTGCGGGGGTCACCATGGGTGTTACCACGAAGACGCCGCAGCTGAACGACACTGGGCCTTGCAACACCAAAACGTTTGCCCCGAAATTACCAGTCTACCCGACAAAGACACACGGCGAGTCCAAAGAAATTCTGGTCATGGAGCAGAACTCTGATCGTGAGGACTACCTAACAATTCTGGCTCATGGAAACGGAAGTGAAGAGGGTTTGTCTGTGTTTACCAGCCGGTCCCATCCAACCAATCTTCCTTTGCACGTCCATCCATCAGGCACTAAAGGTCAGGACGAGAAGTCCCAGGGAAGCCCCAACGCTGCTATGGCAACCCACTCCCCCGATGTACCCCCTGCGACCATTTATCACTCCATACCCTTGGGAATGTCCGCAAATCAGCCGCAGGTGTATTGTTTCTCCCCTGCGATCACCCCCACACCTCTGCTAGACCAATTTCAGGCCACACAGAAGAAGATGCTACTGGATCCTACCAGTGGAACCTACTACCTGGTAGACACCCCTGTTCAACCATCCACACGACGCCTTTTCGACCCCAAAACGGGCCACTTCGTCGAGGTGCCCGTGCCCCAACCTCCTATGACCCCCGTCCCCATGCCGATCTCCCCTTTGGCCCTGGGTTCTGCCGCATACGGCCACACCTACATGATCTACCCTGGTTTCATGACGTCGCCCCCACTGATATCGACCCGGACGCTGGTGCAGCCGCAGATGCTGGTGGAGAGCGGGGAGAAGGCGGCGCCCCACCAACCCGAGGGCATGTACATGGAGACACCCTTTTACATGACCACTGGGAAGGCGGCGTCGGGGACTTCCAATGTGGTTAACGTCGCCAGACTGCAGCAAGGCCTTCCCGGAGGCAAGCAGCCGGTCATCAGCATCACGTCTCAGCAAGGGCCGCGGATTATTGCCCCGCCCTCGTTTGATGGGACGACCATGAGTTTTGTGGTTGAGCACAGGTGAAAAGGAAGTGAGTCCCCCGTTTCATATCCAGTGGTCTACACAAAAAGGGACAAATACACTTCCTGACAAACTGTTCCCATTGTAAACGCTTCACTGTCATGAATAGAAGAATCCAACTCTTCGGTATCCTTAATTTTATGAAGCAGCGTGGTGGGTAAGTCGTGAAGTTGATAGGCAGAAAAGTAGAGTGAGTATCAAAAGGTATGGAGCAGAGTGGCTTGGTCAGCGTTTTGAACGTGTTGATAGGTAGTTAAGTAGGCAGAGAAAAAGTGAGACTGAGGACCCAAGGACAGCCTCAGACGAGCTGGGATGCCTTCAGCTGCTGCTGAATATCAAGAAGGCGGGGGGGGGGGGGGTTCAGCAAGCTTTTTATAGGACATGGCAAGAGTGACAAGTCAAATTCTCCGGCTTCCGATCAACACCAATTATATAAACACGGCTCGCGATGTGGTAGCTGCCCTTTCTCGTCAGACCCGCATAGCGACGGGTAGGACTGTATGTATGTTATTTTTACTTAGGCCAAAACATATATTGTAACGTTGATTAGATAGGTCGCGGTGTAGGTAAAGTGTAGAAGCAGGTCAGTAAGCAAGTACAGTCAAACCTCGGTTTTCGAACTTCTCTGTTCTCGACTAAATCGGTTTTCGACCAAAAATTTCAATTTTTTTATGGCTCGGAGTACGACCGAAAATTGGTTCTCGACCAAACTGAGCGCACTTGAATGCGCTACTTGATTCCTCTCGCCTTCCTTACACAAGGCTTCCTCGGGTAGACGAGAAAGTGACGCTTCCTCGTGTTGCTTTCCATTGTGAGCAGACGTGCTGAATAAAGATTTTTTTTTTAAAAAGAGCGTGGTTTCGGTTTTCAAACAACCTTCTGGAACGGATTATGATCGAAAACCGAGGTATGCCTGTATTTAGTTGGTCGGTAGGTTGAAAAGTTGTGAGTTGGTAAGGCCAAGAAGGTTTAAAGGTTCTTCAGTATTCTATCTAAGGAAGTAGATCACAGGTGTCAAACTCAAGTCCCCGGGGCCAGATTCGGCCCGTCATGTCATTTTATGTGGCCCGCTAAAGCAAATTGTGGGTGTCAACTTCCATGATGCTTGCTAAAATCTTTACCGAAATGCCAAATTGTCATGTGTAATAAATAATGTTGAGATTTTCTAATAATTTTGCCACTCGAACAATAATTGAACAAGCAACAAATAGTTGACTGACTTCAAATCTAGTCAGCCATCAGTTTTTTTTGTGTGTACAAAGAATAATACAATTCGTTATAATAATTAATAATTATAATTCGTTTTTTTGTCCTCACGGCCCTCTGAGGGAAGACGTAACCCCAAAATGAGTTTGACACCCCTGTGGTAGATAGTTACGTAAGTAGGTGGGTTGATATGTAAGCAGGTGTTTTCTTTGCAGTGTTTAGTTGGAGGGTAGATGGTAGATAAGTTTGTAAGTATGATTGGTAGGTAATTAAGTATACAGTATAGCAACGTAGGCAAGTATTTATGTGGAATAGGTAGGTGCAAAGTGGGCTGCTTGGCTGGTAAATAGGAATGTTTTTAATTGGAAGATAGGTAAATACTGTAGTTGCATTCTGTAAGTCGGTCAGTAATTAGTTGGTCGGTCGGAAAGTAGGTTTTACGTCGGTCGTCTGCATTGATTTGGTGGTTAAAAGGCAACAGGTTTGTACTTCGGTAGGTAGGTGTGCAGTTAGCTAGGTAATTATGTAAATAGGAAACATTTTGTAAGTTGGCGAGTAGTCTGTGAGTATTTACTTAGTCTGTGAGTATTTACTTGGTATAAACGGTCGATCAATAGGTAAGTTGAGTATGGAAGTAGGTAGGTAGGTTGTTTCTGTAAATGCTGCTGTTTCCGGGGCTTGACTTGTTTTTTCTCTTGTGTTTTCCAAGCAGGCTGGAAGACGTGCACAGCCGCCCTTCTGGAACGGACTGTTTTAGTTTCACTGTCTCTTCTCTGTATAGGAATGAATGTATAGTGTTATGTATAGATGTTTTATATGACTGTTATTGTTGTTTTTGTTAGTGACGATGCAAACGGATGTGGGTTTAATTGAATATTCATATGCAAATGTGTTGCCTCATATGTATTCGATATGGAACGTGGGAAGGGAAATGCAAATGGGAAGAGGGAGATGAGTGGCATGTTTCAGTTTGTGATGGTAGGGAGAGCAGGGTTGCTTGAGAGCAGAGGAAAAAAAGGTTAAGGAAATGTGAGTCAAATCCATATTTTTGTTTTCTCACTTTGTATTTGCACATCAACAATTGATGGCTTGTGTTCATATCTGGAAATGCGTTTCAATAAAACTTTTTTTTTTTGCCCCCATACTTGCCTCGTTCCCTCAAGTGATTAATGTAAGTGGAGACACTTACTTGTCCAACCCAGTGTAAAATATTGGACTCTGTACCGTATTTCCTCTAATAACAATTTATGGTCAATTTTTATTTGGGGTAAAGTGTTCATTGTATCTAAACAATGCTAAATGAAAATCTCTGAATTCAAATTTACTCAGCTACTTGTTTTTATTTTGGCTACACTGTCGCCGCTACAGCATTCATTTTCACCAATATAGTTTTTTTAATTCAGTATTTTTTCCTGATCATCTTTATTAGATGTACGATGTTTATGTACTACCCCCTGCAACGTAATAAATAAATAAATAATCACTATTTTATAAATATGCAGCAATTCATGTTTATGTGCGGTGCAGCATTATTTTTTTCTTAAAAATATGTAATTCTGTAAAATGTCTGCTTTTGGTTTTTAAATCCCCACAATTGCAGTCCACGTTAAATTCAAATAATATAATTTTCATATTTATTCATGCTTCTTTTTCGGGCGGAGTCCTCTAGTTCGGTATTATTGTTTATTTATTGGAACAGGTGCAAATAACAAACAACAACATTTTCTAGAATTATACCTGGTTTATTTCTTTGATCCAATTCTTAGTTAAGGTAACAACTGTGACATGTTTTAAAATACTGTACTAGATAAAATAACTGAATTTTGAATTAAATTGTAAGGTTACCATGATGTAGGCATAGGATAGTCACAGTACGAGAAAAAAAAAGTTGTAATCTTATGAAAACAAGTTGTTGAAAGCATTTCTTATCGAAAATCATTTTCATACTACAAAAAGTTTGTTAACCACGTCAAAATAATTTAGACGCTGCGAGCAGGGTTCGAACCTGCGCGGGAAGATCCCATTGGATTTCAAGTCCAACGCCTTAACCACTCGGCCATCGCAGCTGTACGACTAATGCTAAGTACTTGTTAATATAAATGCGCATAATTGACCACCTTTAGGAGACGAGCATAGATTCGACATTTTGCGTTTTCGAAGTAAAGTACAGTAAATCGAATCCACGGCCGTGCCTCATTTTGTCCGCCAGATGGCACAGCACACCTGCGACGGATTTCCGTTGTGACGAGGAAAGTCAAAAGGCTTTTCTGTCCTGCGATAAGTGAGGACGTAATTATTTTTTTCTAATTTGCACGCGAAACACTTCTAGGCCACGACCATGCATTAATTGCGTGAAAAATACAAAAAAAAAAGAGTGGTGGTCACCCAGGACCCTTGAGACATTTTATGGTTGCCCCCCGAAGTGCCTGTTTTAAACGAGTATCACCTTGTTACACTTGTCTGCCTTTTAAGCGACGTACAAGCAGTCGATAATTTCTGTAGTTTTAGTTGTGTTTTACATGTTTAACGGTTAATAATTTGACAAAAACAAGCGGCATTTGAACGCTTCTGGACAGCAAGAAACGCTAGCCACCACTGAACAAGGAGGTGGACGTTTTTATTTGTGTTTCCTTGTTAAGAAATTTTGTGTAAGGGGACATGAAAAAGGCGGACTGCTTATCAACAAGATGGATACCGTGGAGTTTAATGCGGCGACGTCCAGCGCTGAGGCAACGCAACAAAGTAAACACATTAATGTGTTCATGGTTGCGCTTAATAGCTGTCATTATTGGCAAATTGGCTAGTTTATGTTCTTGGAAAGGAACAAGAGACATATCCAATAAGCGACCATGTCTGCGCCAAAATCTCCACTGCGCATGCGTGCAACAATTCGGTGATAAAATATGCAGTATGTATTTTGTTATTAAATTTAAATTCATTAGCTCGTTTATGCGTCAATCAAACGATTGCTTAAATGTATCTATCTCAAATTCCAACTTCACAGTATGACGGTCCTTCATTTTTTGCTGGTGACGCGTTCTATGCCACGCCCATGATAAGTGAATTTCCGCGAAGTAGAGGTTGACCTTTCTTTATAATTATTTTTTTATTTTATCGTGGGGGGGGGGGGGGGGGATTTACACTTCTCTTAAGCCATTACCACCCCTATGCCCCCACATGGTCCCCACCCTTCCAAACACTTGTTGATCTTAATAAATGTAACTTTTAAAATGCAGAATAAATATGGAGCTGCTGATTATAGGCAACGAGCTACCTAATTTTTAGGGACTAAGTTGTTTTCCTCCCACATTCCAAAAACATACATGACAGGTTGATTGAACACTCTAAATTGTCCCTAGGTGTGAGTGTGAACGCAAATGGTTGTTCGTCTCTGTCTGCTCGGCGATTGGCTGGCAACCAGTCCACGGTAGTCCCCGCCTACTGCCCGAAGACAGCTGGGATAGGCTCCAGCACCCCCCCGCGACCCTTGTGAGGATAAAGCGGATCGGAAAATGGATGGATGGAAACCATGTACATTTCACTTCAGCATCATCTCTTGAGCATCGACCCATAATTTCTACATAAATTACATTTTCTACGAAGTCATATCCTTCTTCTTGTCCTCATTACCGTAAATGCATGGGATACGTGTAGCATTATTACAGTATTTTGGTGGAGTTTTGTCTGATTCATGTTTACGATAACGTTATCACTTAATGCTGAAAGTCCATTCAACGTTGATAAAGGCCCTTACATTGCAAGAAAATGTGTGGAATTACCCTTTGAGTCACTCCCTTGGAGACACAAAATGTTACCGTTTTTATTGTTTTAAATGGCATTACATTGGGATGTTTAAGCACTGAGTACAGCACTTGAAGGAAGTGCGTGTGTGTGTATGCGTGTGTGTGTGTGTGTGTGTGTGTGTGGGCGGGGGGTTGATTGTTGGGAACAGCTCAGTGACTGGCAATTTTAAGGAGAGAAGTCTAAAAGATCAAAAGTGAAAGAAAATAACATTCCTTTCTTGTGTAAGATAAACTTGCAATACACCGAGACACAAACATACACACACCCTACATTCACACTACATCCAAGTGAACTTTTGTCCCGAGTCTCGATTAATGGCTAAATCGATAAAGATTAAAGGCTTGTCCAACTTTGATTGGAGAAAAAGTTCGATACGAATTGAGATGTTTTGTTTTTTTTCCTCTCCCCAAAAGTAACACAAAACTTGAGTTCTGTGAGCATTTTAGAGTGAACTGGAAACTCTAACTTAAAACTTTTTTTAAAACTTTTAAAAAAGTTATTTGATAAAATATCATGAATGTTTTCTGCCCCACAAAAGTAAAACTTGCCTGAAAAAAAATAGCCAAATTTTTTCAAAAATGTTTTGCCCAAGTTGCAAAAATCCAAGTATTTAGCTTTTACACATTTGCTCTCATTATTAAATGAAACAATATGCACTAATCCGCATTATGCTCGGAGAAGAAGTTGGTATTTTAAAAGGTAATTTCTGACGGGCATCCACACCCACTGGGTGAAGTGCTTAGAGTTCAAAAAGCAGACCCACACGTACAAAGAAAGGACACACCCTGTCCATATCAAGCACTGTTACTTATTTACACATTTTGCAACAATCACAGTATACAGTACAGTTTCCACCCAATAGCCATTCACGGCGTAAGTACAGTACTGTGTGTGGCTATATATATATATGAGGTCCCCTACTGGGTCCTCTTCCCTGTCTAACTGCACAGTTAGCCATGGATGCAATGCGCTTTTTTATTTTGCTCTTATGGATGTGTGCACTGACAAAGCAGCAAAGGTGAGTCCGAAACTGTGGATGGTTAGATGGCAATAACTTTGAAATATAAAATCATCTCCGGTGATAAGAAATATTCAAATACATGACAGGTAACTATTTTTTTTTCTTTAACAAAGATACACCAATATAGTTCACTTTTATTTGATTTAGATTAAATATACATGAGTTAAGACATGAATATATCTTCTCTGATATTAGCAATCAATTCGAAATATTTAGTTTTTTTAAGGCATGAGGCCGCATTGAATTATAATGACTTTTGTTCCTTATTTCATTTGAATAATACCTTTCATTAAATTATTTCATCATTATATTCAAAAATTAAAATTTCACCACCCTTAATGTGTTTACATATATATATATATATATATATATACAGTATATATAATGTGTACAGTATATAGATAAATTATAACAGGGTTATATTATAATTATACCTGTTTTTAAAATTATTCCTTGTGTTCTGCTCTGAGAGAGATATAAAAATAATTCATATGTAACCATTTTATTTACGTTCAGTTCACAAGTGTTTTGTTAATGATACACCCAAAACCTTTTTTTGTAATTATTATTATTATTATTATTATTTATTTTTTCTTTTTTTTACCTGCAAAGTTTTTTGTTTTTTTGTTCATTAGTTTAGGTGTCGGTGTTTTGATAGTCTTACAATCAATATGAGGTACTGAAACATTTTTTATCAAGATGAGCATTCATCGAATTAAAAAAAACAAACATTTAAATTTCATTTGAAATGGAAATCAAATATTACTCACCTAAAATTGTATATTTTGTTGTAATTGCGACAGGATTTATATTTATATATATAAAAAGTACATCACACTATATAATGATCATATACACATAACAAATCATGTTCTTGTGTTAAAGTAAAAGTTTACATACAAGTTATCGTTTTTATTTTACCTTATCAGGAAGTTAAAAATGTGTTCATTAAATATAGGTGTGCCTCTTCAGTAAATGAGTCATATTTAGGTGGGACATGTCTAATGATTGATTTGTGCCCTTCTCTTTCAGCATCCAGAGCGTGCCAACCTATGACGGTAAGTTATTGAGCGCGGGTTTTGTTAGCATCTAGCGCGCTAGTTTTTAGCACGTGACGAACGGTTGCCATCCTCTGACGAGCAACATCGACCTATTTCATTCAAATTATTTTCGTTCCAGAGGAAAATCTGCAATGTGGAGTCACAAACAAAATATTTGTAAACAATTTTCCACCACCTGTATTCAAGATGATGAAAACACATTTATTAAAAAATCAAACAAATACAAATTGCAATTTTCTCTGGATTTCTGTGACAGAGAGTTATGGTCTTTAAAAAAAAAAATCTCAGATATCCTCCTGACTACCAGTAGTTCAAATTTGTCCTCTGTAGAGGACATTTGTGAACCTAAATATCTCCCAACCAGTGCATCCAATCGCATTAACTCATTTTGCTCTCTAAAGAGGACATTCAGTGCTTTCCAATGATACCAAATTTGTAGGGGGTGGGGCTTTGTTACTTTGACCTCTCAATAGAAGAAAATGGCTTCCCTCAGTGCAAGCACTTTTTATGGAAAGAGGATAAGTAATACTTTCTATCAAACACATTTTGTCTTGAAATGCTGTTGGCATTTTATTTATAAGACTCTTATGAACACGTTAAAGTGTTGTTTGAGTTGTTTTAAGTGTATTTGAGCCTAGTATTAGTGTTTAATAAGTGTTTAAAAAATGGAGTGGAATTTCAAAAATTTCTTTTGGAGTAGTCCAATTACTTCACATAGATTGCGGAATTTCAAAATAAATGTGATTGGACAACATTTTTTTTCCCCCTGGTAGTCAGGAGGATATAGTGATGATGTGAATGACCAAAAGAGTGTACATGTGAGCTCAACTGCAAGAATAGATATTGGATGGTGGGCCAAGAACAAAGTAGCAGTCTAAACAAAATAGAGTTTAGACCGTGTGTCAGTACCGTGGAAACAACAGAGGTTGTTTGTCATATGAGGTGGAACTTTACCTAAAAGAGTACAAGCGCTTTCGAAAATGGCTGGATGGAACGTTGTCAACTCTACATGTACTGTACCCTATGAATTGACTGCCGACCTGTCCGAGTTGGATAGCTGGTTTCAGTTTGAGCTCAACTGGGGGACCCTTCTGGTCTAGTCCTTTTTAAAAAAAAATGTATTCCTTTGTTCCATCTCCCCAGCTTTTGTCCTGGCGTCCTGCAATTTCAACGATGATAACGAGCCATTCTGCGGATTCCGTCAGGACTTGACGGATGGAGGCGACTGGACCCGGCACAAAGGTCCAACCCCGACGCCCGGCACGGGCCCTCCAGGAGATTACCCAGATGGAAGTCAGTGCTGCAATTCACAGGCGGTCAACACTAAAATAATTTGTGAAAAAAACAAAACAAAAATCCAATCCATTTTCTCTCTCAGATGGATTCTACATCTACCAGGAATGCGACAATGTAGCAAATGGGCGTAACGCTCGTCTGCTGAGCCCCACGTTCTTCTTAACGGCGATGGAGCAGATATGCGTCCAATTCCGATATTACATGTACGGCTCGGACACTTCCAATGTGTTGAGGCTACTGGTGAAGAGGCAGAATAGCGAGGACGAGCTGTGGGTGAAAAATGGTTTGCAGAGTACAGCGTGGCTGAAGGGTGCCGTCACCGTGTCCAATTCCACAAATCAAGGGCTCAATGTGAGTGTTCACTTTCGAGCAAAGCGCACCCAATACATTGTGGCTTCAAATGCATGTAGAGGGTTTGAAATCAGGAGAAAATATTGGTGACTAAGATTAAGGGTTGGTTTAAGGGTTGAAATTGGGGTTAAGAGTAGGGTGAGATTGGGTGTTCGGGCGGAGAGTTTTGGGAGAGGGTTAATGAGATTGGGGTATAAATTTTGGGATGCGTTCAGGTTCTTGTATTATTTTGTCATTTTTTTGTTAACTTTTGATGGCGGCGCGGACACCCGCAGCGGCTCCTCTAGTTTTAAGTTGAGAGGGAAGAAATTTCATCTGTGCCGTATGTTACACATATGTACAGCACATTTGACAATAAAGTTGTATTCAATTCAATTCAATTCAATTCAATGGGTTCGGAGTAGGTGTTAAGATTATAGTTGTGTGTAAGGCTTTGAAGTAATGTTAGTTAGGGTTGTGTTTAAGGTTACTGCTTCATTAAGATTGTATAGGGATTAAATTTAGATTTAGAGTTAGAGTTTGGTTAACGGTTAGAGTTAAGTGTGAGGGTTTGGAGGTGGATCAAACTTGAGGTTGAGAGTCGGGTGAGGGACCAATGTTTGGGTTGGCTCTGGGATTGGTGTGGAAGTTGGGTGGTTGAGGTTTCAAATAATGTTAGATCGGAGGGTGAGGCTCCACATTCGATCGACACATCTGGAGCTGGTATGGGTTAGGGCAAGGGTGGGGACTAGTTGTCAGGTTGGAATTCGGGGCAAAGGGTTTGGAGTAAGACTTAAGTTTTGGTCAAGGGTAAAAGATGAAGTTTGTGCTACAGATGAGGTTAGGATAAAGAGTAGCGTTATGGGTAAGGTGAGCGGAAGAGTATGTGACTCTACCGTGTATAAAATCCAAGTTAAATTGCATCTCGTCTTTTGCATTACCCAATCCAAAAATCACTGTTTATGACTTAAATATGTTTTCAAATTGTCCATTTGTTCTCCACCCCTGATTTGCTCTGGACTTTGGTGTGGGAAATGGAAAAGTGAGGACTGCCCAATAATCTAATCAGTGCAGCAACACGTGCAGATAACAGCTCACGCTCAGTTGAATTATTTGCCCTCGTATGGCTTTTATAGCCACCATAAAGCAATAGCAGCCGTGTTAGCAATTCTGGTTGTTGAGGAAACACTGAGGCTGTGCCAGACCCTAGGCTTGGTAACATTATTTAACACTCTCACATCCATGGTCTGCAGTGTTTCGAAGTAACGCATGGCAGATACATTCTTGTACAAGTAGATTTTTCAGGTATCTGTACTTTACTTGCGACTTTACAGACTTTTTACTTTGACTCCCTACATTTTTGATGCGTTAACCTTGCCGAAACCTGATCAACTTGTGGTTCTCTAGATTGTCTTTGAGGCTCAGCGGGGCTTAACCGCTTCCTGCGATTCGGCACTCGACAACATCATCATTAGTGAAGGAGCATGTCCCAGTAAGTCAACTCATGGTGTTACCTCAATAGTTTGCCAACAACAATGTATGTGACGGCAAATGTTTGGTCCACAGCTTGCATTTCTGGCTGCGACTTTGACATTCTGGGTGACCTCTGTGGGTGGTCTGTATTCACACCCGACCAGAGCATATTTGGCTTTGAGCAATGGACTGGCCAAACCGACACTGAAGGGACAGGACCTGATGATGACTTCTCCATGCCGGGATGTAAGTAGCCGGAACGGGCGGGATTGCCATATCATCAGGGTATGCAGCCAAGCAACTCATTACTCTTTAACATCCTCTTAGTTGGATCGTACATGCTGATGGATTCTCTCTATGCTGTGCCTGGACTTGATGGGCAAATCCTAAGTCCTGTGATACACCCTTCCACTGGGTGCCTGGAGCTTACGTTCCATTACTATTTATATGGCACCAGCCAGACTACGCAGCTCAGAGTCCACCTCTTGAAAGGTAAGAGACCTTTTGAATCACAGTCATGAGCCCCGACAAACTCGCTGGCACAACTTAAAAGTCGAAAAGTATTAGCACCTGACACCGATTGACATGATGAAAGATGTGTGAAAATCAGTCAGGCACATGTGCTGCGAAACACAAGCAGTTGACCTTTTGGGTTTGGAAGTGTGATCTTTCACGGATTTTTGCCAATTTCCAGCGGCCACATTGACATGAGCGCCACACAATCTGACCACGGAGGTGAGACTAATCTGGACTTGAATTTGCGTTCTGTACTTAAACAGGAGGAATCCTTGGGCCCGCTCTCTTCACTGTCAGGGGAAACCAGGGTCCAGCCTGGAGACCTGTTAAAGTCCAACACCTCGACACTGATAACTTCCAGGTAAACGGTCGAATGACCGTCTCTGTCTGTGCGCTGTTCTGTGGAGCATAAAAATAATCTTTTCACATTGAATTTCAGTTTGTTATTGTGGGGACCTATGGAGAGACTCCTCAGACCGATATTGCTGTTGATGCCGTGTGTCTCATGGCCTGTCAAGGTAACAAATTGGCTAGAGATCCTTTGCAATATTTACAGTCGGTTCCGGTTATCTGTGTAATTGAAAAAGAAAACCATGACATTGGTATAAAAGTTACAGAAAGAAAAATAACCATCCCCAGACCTCAATGCTATTGAGAACCTCTGGAGGCTCCTTAAAAGAAAGATCTATGATGGTGGACGGCAGATTTAAACACTGTTACCATCACTGTCTTTTTGGTGCTTAGATGAGATTTTCCGATATGGGAAGAAGAGGAAAGTTTTGAGCAACAATTGTGTCTTTTTGCAAAGGAAATTTTAATGTTGGTGAATTGTCTTGGATTGTTATCTGCCTATTCTTGAAATGAGTTGGTTCAAATCGTCCATGTCTAGCAGTCTATCCTCACTGACAGTACTCAAACTCTTTCATTGAAAGGTGAGCTAACAACGCCAATGCCATCAGTGCCGACTCCAACACCAACCAATGGAACAACAACACCAAGACCCACGACTCCAAGACCAACTACGGCAAACCCAAGTATGGCATATTTTGTTTTGGGGCCCGTGCTGTCCCGTAGTTGGCTGTGGGATACTTTGCATACACCAGAGGTTGTCCAAATATTTTCCTTTGAGGGCTGCATACTGAAAAATAAAAGTATACAAGGGCCGGTGGTGGCAAATAATTGTTTTAGTTCATGTACACTTGGCCGGCCGAACGTTGGACACTCCTATCATTCACAATTGGGGCGGGGGTCCTTCGTTGGACCACATAGGAGTCACCTTCCACCTTGCCAAGTCATTCCTTTTGGTTTTTGCTGCACAGTTCAATGCCCTCCAAATGCGGAATACATCGAATGTGGCCCAGCTTGTATCCCAACCTGCATGGAACCCTCCACCAACTGCAGCGGCTCCTGTATCAGCGGTTGCTTTTGCAAACCGGGATTTGTCTTCAAGGGAAGACACTGTGTGCCACTGGAGAAATGCGGGTGCCTGGATCACAACAACAACTATTACGAGGTCACGATAGTATACCAAACCTCGACTTGTGTTCAGAAGAAAAGAAGTCTGCCCTGACAGAGTTGTTTCCTCTCGTTTTAGCCTGGAGAGATCGTATTTGGAGACGGCTGCTCCAAGCTGTGTCGCTGTGCAGGCAACTACACTTTGGAATGTGTGGATAACACCTGTGATCCCACGGAGGAGTGTCGCGAGGTTAACGGTGTCCCCGGATGCTACCCAAAAGGTAACGCATCAAAAAGTCGTCTACTGGTGACTTCCAACTTCTAGGTTTGTTCATTCGGTCTTTAAAATGGTCAGCTGTGAGCCAAACTTGTCTTCCCTGAAGGTACCTCCTCGTGCATCGCGTCCGGGGATCCACACTACACGACCTTTGACAAGCGCAAGTACAACTTCATGGGCAACTGCAGTTACCAGATGACCGGAGTCTGCAATGCATCTGCATTACCAAACTTTGCCGTCTACGCTGACAATGAAAATCGCTACAACAGACCGAGCATCTCCTATGTGAAGGCGGTCCACGTGTATGTCGAATCCGGCGGTGTCTCCATCTTCAAAGGCGGCGCTGTCCATGTAAGAATGGATGACAGAAATGTCGTCAAGACTTTGACCAAATTGATTCCTTTCCTACCGTGCCTGCTCCATGATGAGTCTTACCTGCTTTTCACATCCAGGTGAATGGAATCAAAGTAAACTTGCCAGTGAATCCGTTTCCAGGCGTCTCTGTGTTCAAATCAGGAAAGCACTACACCGTCTCCTTGGATTTTGGTGTGACTGTGCGCTACGATGGAAACCACTTTATGGACGTCAAAGTGATTAAAGAGTGAGTACAACCTGAACACATGTTGTCAATGGGGTCTGAGTAGTACCCTAGAAGTTGAGGAATGAAGGGTCCTGTAACCTTTCACCCGCAGCTATAAAACTCTTCTCTGTGGACTGTGTGGAGATTATGATGGAAATCCCAAAGACGACTTCCGCAAGCCAGACGGATCGTTGACCTCCAGTCCCAATGAGTTTGGAAACAGCTGGAACACTGATCCAGAGTGAGTCTGACCCTTTGTTTTGATGTAATATTTGCCAAGTATTCAAAGTCTGTCGGATCATTTCAGATTCTAAATTTGTCGTGTGTTTAATTTGTGTTTCGTATTTCCTTTTGCACAAGGTGTAACAAGAAACCCAACACCACTCATCCCGGCTGTGAGGCAGAGGAGCAGAAACTCTATGAGAGCTCCGGATATTGTGGCATCCTGCTGGACAGAAATGGTCCTTTTGCCACGTGTCACGCCAAGGTCAACCCCAATGTAAGTCACTCATACTTGGACTCAGCATGCGGCCTAAAATTGGAATTTTGAGTGATGTTTGGAATTGATGGTTTATTGCGTGCTGGTCGTGTGTTCAGGTGTACTTCAAGGACTGTATCTTTGACCTTTGCGCGCTTGATGGAGCTCATTCCATTCTGTGTGAAGCCATCGAAGCCTACGTCAATGAGTGCCAGGATCGTGGGGTCAACATGGGACCCTGGAGGAACGAAACCTTCTGTCGTGAGTAGAAACTACAGATGGTCACGTGGGGTTCTCTTGGAGCCTTCTCTCTGAATGTGTCCAGATCTTCATTGATTCGAAAGACACACTTCTAACTTGAGCCATCTCACCTTCTGCGCAGCTTTTGGCTGCCCTCCCAACAGCCATTACGACCCCTGTGCGGACCCCTGTCAGGACACGTGTGCAGGCCGACCCCCCTCCTGCAGCGGACCGTGCACCGAGTCCTGTGTGTGTAATCCTGGCTACATCCTGAGTGCCGGCAAATGCGTCACCAACTCTTCGTGTGGCTGCAAATACACCAACGGCCAATATTACCAGGTACTGCCAGATGGACAAGCCACTGAACACTCGGACTGTGAAATGCACTTCGAAACCTAACTCCTATATCCACTCTGCGTGCGTGTTTTTCAGCCCGGAGAGGAGTTCTATGATGATAACTGCAGTGTGAAGTGTCGGTGTGACGCACCCTTCGTTACCTGTCGGGCATCTGAATGCCCCCCAATGCACCAGTGTCAAGTCCAGGGAGGAGAGCTGGGCTGCTATCCCACAGGCAAGATCTTTTTCTTCCAAACGTTCTCTTTCATTTCGCCAATGAGAAAATTTTTTGTCTTCATTTAAAATAAATGTCAATGACATCTTAGATACAACAACACCCAGACCAACAACTCCAAGACCGACGACACCAAAGCCAAGTATGTTATCTTGGTAAAAGCCGAACGCAAGAGCGCCGTCCGTCATAGCTACTCACCCAAAGCTGCTGTCCCTCTTCCCGTGCAGTTCAGTGCCCTCCAAATGCGGAATACATCGAATGTGGCCCAGCTTGTATCCCCACCTGCATGGAACCCTCCACCAACTGCAGCGGCTCCTGTATCAGCGGTTGCTTTTGCAAACCGGGATTTGTCTTCAAAGGGAGACACTGTGTCCCACTGGAGAAATGCGGGTGCCTGGATCACAACAACAACTATTACGAGGTCACGATAGTATACCAAACCTCGACTTGTGTTCAGAAGAAAAGAAGTCTCACCTCACCGAATTGTTTCCTCTCGTTTTAGCCTGGAGAGATCGTATTTGGAGACGGCTGCTCCAAGTTGTGTCGCTGTGTAGGCAACTACACTTTGGAATGTGTGGATAACACCTGTGATCCCACGGAGGAGTGTCGCGAGGTTAACGGTGTCCCCGGATGCTACCCAAAAGGTAACGCATCAAAAAGTCGTCTACTGGTGACTTCCAACTTCTAGGTTTGTTCATTCGGTCTTTAAAATGGTCAGCTGTGAGCCAAACTTATCTTCCCTGAAGGTACCTCCTCATGCATCGCGTCCGGGGATCCACACTACACGACCTTTGACAAGCGCAAGTACAACTTCATGGGCAACTGCAGTTACCAGATGACCGGAGTCTGCAATGCATCTGCATTACCAAACTTTGCCGTCTACGCTGACAATGAAAATCGCTACAACAGACCGAGCATCTCCTATGTGAAGGCGGTCCACGTGTATGTCGAATCCGGCGGTGTCTCCATCTTCAAAGGCGGCGCTGTCCATGTAAGAATGGATGACAGAAATGTCGTCAAGACTTTGACCAAATTGATTCCTTTCCTACCGTGCCTGCTCCATGATGAGTCTTACCTGCTTTTCACATCCAGGTGAATGGAATCAAAGTAAACTTGCCAGTGAATCCGTTTCCAGGCGTCTCTGTGTTCAAATCAGGAAAGCACTACACCGTCTCCTTGGATTTTGGTGTGACTGTGCGCTACGATGGAAACCACTTTATGGACGTCAAAGTGATTAAAGAGTGAGTACAACCTGAACACATGTTGTCAATGGGGTCTGAGTAGTACCCTAGAAGTTGAGGAATGAAGGGTCCTGTAACCTTTCACCCGCAGCTATAAAACTCTTCTCTGTGGACTGTGTGGAGATTATGATGGAAATCCCAAAGACGACTTCCGCAAGCCAGACGGATCGTTGACCTCCAGTCCCTATGAGTTTGGAAACAGCTGGAACACTGATCCAGAGTGAGTCTGACCCTTTGTTTCGATGTAATATTTGCCAAGTATTCAAAGTCTGTCGGATCATTTCAGATTCTAAATTTGTCGTGTGTTTAATTTGTGTTTCGTATTTCCTTTTGCACAAGGTGTAACAAGAAACCCAACACCACTCATCCCGGCTGTGAGGCAGAGGAGCAGAAACTCTATGAGAGCTCCGGATATTGTGGCATCCTGCTGGACAGAAATGGTCCTTTTGCCACGTGTCACGCCAAGGTCAACCCCAATGTAAGTCACTCATACTTGGACTCAGCATGCGGCCTAAAATTGGAATTTTGAGTGATGTTTGGTCAATTGATGGTTTATTGCGTGCTGGTCATGATTTCAGGTGTACTTCAAGGACTGTGTCTTTGACCTTTGCGCGCTTGATGGAGCTCATTCCATTCTGTGTGAAGCCATCGAAGCCTACGTCAATGAGTGCCAGGATCGTGGGGTCAACATGGGACCCTGGAGGAACGAAACCTTCTGTCGTGAGTAGAAACTACAGATGGTCACGTGGGGTTCTCTTGGAGCCTTCTCTCTGAATGTGTCCAGATCTTCATTGATTCGAAAGACACACTTCTAACTTGAGCCATCTCACCTTCTGCGCAGCTTTTGGCTGCCCTCCCAACAGCCATTACGACCCCTGTGCGGACCCCTGTCAGGACACGTGTGCAGGCCGACCCCCCTCCTGCAGCGGACCGTGCACCGAGTCCTGTGTGTGTAATCCTGGCTACATCCTGAGTGCCGGCAAATGCGTCACCAACTCTTCGTGTGGCTGCAAATACACCAACGGCCAATATTACCAGGTACTGCCAGATGGACAAGCCACTGAACACTCGGACTGTGAAATGCACTTCGAAACCTAACTCCTATATCCACTCTGCGTGCGTGTTTTTCAGCCCGGAGAGGAGTTCTATGATGATAACTGCAGTGTGAAGTGTCGGTGTGACGCACCCTTCGTTACCTGTCGGGCATCTGAATGCCCCCCAATGCACCAGTGTCAAGTCCAGGGAGGAGAGCTGGGCTGCTATCCCACAGGCAAGATCTTTTTCTTCCAAACGTTCTCTTTCATTTCGCCAATGAAAAATTTTTTGTCTTCATTTAAAATAAATGTCAATGACATCTTAGATACAACAACACCCAGACCAACAACTCCACGACCGACGACACCAAAGCCAAGTATGTTATCTTGGTAAAAGCCTAACGCAAGAGCACCGTCCGTCATAGCTACTCACCCAAAGCTGCTGTCCCTCTTCCCGTGCAGTTCAGTGCCCTCCAAATGCGGAATACATCGAATGTGGCCCAGCTTGTATCCCCACCTGCATGGAACCCTCCACCAACTGCAGCGGCTCCTGTATCAGCGGTTGCTTTTGCAAACCGGGATTTGTCTTCAAAGGGAGACACTGTGTCCCACTGGAGAAATGCGGGTGCCTGGATCACAACAACAACTATTACGAGGTCACGATAGTATACCAAACCTCGACTTGTGTTCAGAAGAAAAGAAGTCTCACCTCACCGAATTGTTTCCTCTCGTTTTAGCCTGGAGAGATCGTATTTGGAGACGGCTGCTCCAAGTTGTGTCGCTGTGCAGGCAACTACACTTTGGAATGTGTGGATAACACCTGTGATCCCACGGAGGAGTGTCGCGAGGTTAACGGTGTCCCCGGATGCTACCCAAAAGGTAACGCATCAAAAAGTCGTCGACTGGTGACTTCCAACTTCTAGGTTTGTTCATTCGGTCTTTAAAATGGTCAGCTGTGAGCCAAACTTATCTTCCCTGAAGGTACCTCCTCATGCATCGCGTCCGGGGATCCACACTACACGACCTTTGACAAGCGCAAGTACAACTTCATGGGCAACTGCAGTTACCAGATGACAGGAGTCTGCAATGCATCTGCATTACCAAACTTTGCCGTCTACGCTGACAATGAAAATCGCTACAACAGACCGAGCATCTCCTATGTGAAGGCGGTCCACGTGTATGTCGAATCCGGCGGTGTCTCCATCTTCAAAGGCGGCGCTGTCCATGTAAGAATGGATGACAGAAATGTCGTCAAGACTTTGACCAAATTGATTCCTTTCCTACCGTGCCTGCTCCATGATGAGTCTTACCTGCTTTTCACATCCAGGTGAATGGAATCAAAGTAAACTTGCCAGTGAATCCGTTTCCAGGCGTCTCTGTGTTCAAATCAGGAAAGCACTACACCGTCTCCTTGGATTTTGGTGTGACTGTGCGCTACGATGGAAACCACTTTATGGACGTCAAAGTGATTAAAGAGTGAGTACAACCTGAACACATGTTGTCAATGGGGTCTGAGTAGTACCCTAGAAGTTGAGGAATGAAGGGTCCTGTAACCTTTCACCCGCAGCTATAAAACTCTTCTCTGTGGACTGTGTGGAGATTATGATGGAAATCCCAAAGACGACTTCCGCAAGTCAGACGGATCGTTGACCTCCAGTCCCTATGAGTTTGGAAACAGCTGGAACACTGATCCAGAGTGAGTCTGACCCTTTGTTTTGATGTAATATTTGCCAAGTATTCAAAGTCTGTCGGATCATTTCAGATTCTAAATTTGTCGTGTGTTTAATTTGTGTTTCGTATTTCCTTTTGCACAAGGTGTAACAAGAAACCCAACACCACTCATCCCGGCTGTGAGGCAGAGGAGCAGAAACTCTATGAGAGCTCCGGATATTGTGGCATCCTGCTGGACAGAAATGGTCCTTTTGCCACGTGTCACGCCAAGGTCAACCCCAATGTAAGTCACTCATACTTGGACTCAGCATGCGGCCTAAAATTGGAATTTTGAGTTCCGTTTTGGTCAATCGGTTAACGCGTACTGGTCATGATTTCAGGAGTACTTCAAGGACTGTGTCTTTGACCTTTGTGCGCTTGATGGAGCTCATTCCATTCTGTGTGAAGCCATCGAAGCCTACGTCAATGAGTGCCAGGATCGTGGGGTCAACATGGGACCCTGGAGGAACGAAACCTTCTGTCGTGAGTAGAAACTACAGATGGTCACGTGGGGTTCTCTTGGAGCCTTCTCTCTGAATGTGTCCAGATCTTCATTGATTCGAAAGACACACTTCTAACTTGAGCCATCTCACCTTCTGCGCAGCTTTTGGCTGCCCTCCCAACAGCCATTACGACCCCTGTGCGGACCCCTGTCAGGACACGTGTGCAGGCCGACCCCCCTCCTGCAGCGGACCGTGCACCGAGTCCTGTGTGTGTAATCCTGGCTACATCCTGAGTGCCGGCAAATGCGTCACCAACTCTTCGTGTGGCTGCAAATACACCAACGGCCAATATTACCAGGTACTGCCAGATGGACAAGCCACTGAACACTCGGACTGTGAAATGCACTTCGAAACCTAACTCCTATATCCACTCTGCGTGCGTGTTTTTCAGCCCGGAGAGGAGTTCTATGATGATAACTGCAGTGTGAAGTGTCGGTGTGACGCACCCTTCGTTACCTGTCGGGCATCTGAATGCCCCCCAATGCACCAGTGTCAAGTCCAGGGAGGAGAGCTGGGCTGCTATCCCACAGGCAAGATCTTTTTCTTCCAAACGTTCTCTTTCATTTCGCCAATGAGAAAATTTTTTGTCTTCATTTAAAATAAATGTCAATGACATCTTAGATACAACAACACCCAGACCAACAACTCCACGACCGACGACACCAAAGCCAAGTATGTTATCTTGGTAAAAGCCTAACGCAAGAGCACCGTCCGTCATAGCTACTCACCCAAAGCTGCTGTCCCTCTTCCCGTGCAGTTCAGTGCCCTCCAAATGCGGAATACATCGAATGTGGCCCAGCTTGTATCCCCACCTGCATGGAACCCTCCACCAACTGCAGCGGCTCCTGTATCAGCGGTTGCTTTTGCAAACCGGGATTTGTCTTCAAAGGGAGACACTGTGTCCCACTGGAGAAATGCGGGTGCCTGGATCACAACAACAACTATTACGAGGTCACGATAGTATACCAAACCTCGACTTGTGTTCAGAAGAAAAGAAGTCTCACCTCACCGAATTGTTTCCTCTCGTTTTAGCCTGGAGAGATCGTATTTGGAGACGGCTGCTCCAAGTTGTGTCGCTGTGCAGGCAACTACACTTTGGAATGTGTGGATAACACCTGTGATCCCACGGAGGAGTGTCGCGAGGTTAACGGTGTCCCCGGATGCTACCCAAAAGGTAACGCATCAAAAAGTCGTCGACTGGTGACTTCCAACTTCTAGGTTTGTTCATTCGGTCTTTAAAATGGTCAGCTGTGAGCCAAACTTATCTTCCCTGAAGGTACCTCCTCATGCATCGCGTCCGGGGATCCACACTACACGACCTTTGACAAGCGCAAGTACAACTTCATGGGCAACTGCAGTTACCAGATGACAGGAGTCTGCAATGCATCTGCATTACCAAACTTTGCCGTCTACGCTGACAATGAAAATCGCTACAACAGACCGAGCATCTCCTATGTGAAGGCGGTCCACGTGTATGTCGAATCCGGCGGTGTCTCCATCTTCAAAGGCGGCGCTGTCCATGTAAGAATGGATGACAGAAATGTCGTCAAGACTTTGACCAAATTGATTCCTTTCCTACCGTGCCTGCTCCATGATGAGTCTTACCTGCTTTTCACATCCAGGTGAATGGAATCAAAGTAAACTTGCCAGTGAATCCGTTTCCAGGCGTCTCTGTGTTCAAATCAGGAAAGCACTACACCGTCTCCTTGGATTTTGGTGTGACTGTGCGCTACGATGGAAACCACTTTATGGACGTCAAAGTGATTAAAGAGTGAGTACAACCTGAACACATGTTGTCAATGGGGTCTGAGTAGTACCCTAGAAGTTGAGGAATGAAGGGTCCTGTAACCTTTCACCCGCAGCTATAAAACTCTTCTCTGTGGACTGTGTGGAGATTATGATGGAAATCCCAAAGACGACTTCCGCAAGCCAGACGGATCGTTGACCTCCAGTCCCTATGAGTTTGGAAACAGCTGGAACACTGATCCAGAGTGAGTCTGGTCCTTTGTTTCGATGTAATATTTGCCAAGTATTCAAAGTCTGTCGGATCATTTCAGATTCTAAATTTGTCGTGTGTTTAATTTGTGTTTCGTATTTCCTTTTGCACAAGGTGTAACAAGAAACCCAACACCACTCATCCCGGCTGTGAGGCAGAGGAGCAGAAACTCTATGAGAGCTCCGGATATTGTGGCATCCTGCTGGACAGAAATGGTCCTTTTGCCACGTGTCACGCCAAGGTCAACCCCAATGTAAGTCACTCATACTTGGACTCAGCATGCGGCCTAAAATTGGAATTTTGAGTTACGTTTTGGTCAATCGGTTAACGCGTACTGGTCATGATTTCAGGAGTACTTCAAGGACTGTGTCTTTGACCTTTGCGCGCTTGATGGAGCTCATTCCATTCTGTGTGAAGCCATCGAAGCCTACGTCAATGAGTGCCAGGATCGTGGGGTCAACATGGGACCCTGGAGGAACGAAACCTTCTGTCGTGAGTAGAAACTACAGATGGTCACGTGGGGTTCTCTTGGAGCCTTCTCTCTGAATGTGTCCAGATCTTCATTGATTCGAAAGACACACTTCTAACTTGAGCCATCTCACCTTCTGCGCAGCTTTTGGCTGCCCTCCCAACAGCCATTACGACCCCTGTGCGGACCCCTGTCAGGACACGTGTGCAGGCCGACCCCCCTCCTGCAGCGGACCGTGCACCGAGTCCTGTGTGTGTAATCCTGGCTACATCCTGAGTGCCGGCAAATGCGTCACCAACTCTTCGTGTGGCTGCAAATACACCAACGGCCAATATTACCAGGTACTGCCAGATGGACAAGCCACTGAACACTCGGACTGTGAAATGCACTTCGAAACCTAACTCCTATATCCACTCTGCGTGCGTGTTTTTCAGCCCGGAGAGGAGTTCTATGATGATAACTGCAGTGTGAAGTGTCGGTGTGACGCACCCTTCGTTACCTGTCGGGCATCTGAATGCCCCCCAATGCACCAGTGTCAAGTCCAGGGAGGAGAGCTGGGCTGCTATCCCACAGGCAAGATCTTTTTCTTCCAAACGTTCTCTTTCATTTCGCCAATGAAAAAATTTTTTGTCTTCATTTAAAATAAATGTCAATGACATCTTAGATACAACAACACCCAGACCAACAACTCCAAGACCGACGACACCAAAGCCAAGTATGTTATCTTGGTAAAAGCCTAACGCAAGAGCGCCGTCCGTCATAGCTACTCACCCAAAGCTGCTGTCCCTCTTCCCGTGCAGTTCAGTGCCCTCCAAATGCGGAATACATCGAATGTGGCCCAGCTTGTATCCCCACCTGCATGGAACCCTCCACCAACTGCAGCGGCTCCTGTATCAGCGGTTGCTTTTGCAAACCGGGATTTGTCTTCAAAGGGAGACACTGTGTCCCACTGGAGAAATGCGGGTGCCTGGATCACAACAACAACTATTACGAGGTCACGATAGTATACCAAACCTCGACTTGTGTTCAGAAGAAAAGAAGTCTCACCTCACCGAATTGTTTCCTCACGTTTTAGCCTGGAGAGATCGTATTTGGAGACGGCTGCTCCAAGTTGTGTCGCTGTGCAGGCAACTACACTTTGGAATGTGTGGATAACACCTGTGATCCCACGGAGGAGTGTCGCGAGGTTAACGGTGTCCCCGGATGCTACCCAAAAGGTAACGCATCAAAAAGTCGTCTACTGGTGACTTCCAACTTCTAGGTTTGTTCATTCGGTCTTTAAAATGGTCAGCTGTGAGCCAAACTTATCTTCCCTGAAGGTACCTCCTCATGCATCGCGTCCGGGGATCCACACTACACGACCTTTGACAAGCGCAAGTACAACTTCATGGGCAACTGCAGTTACCAGATGACCGGAGTCTGCAATGCATCTGCATTACCAAACTTTGTCGTCTACGCTGACAATGAAAATCGCTACAACAGACCGAGCATCTCCTATGTGAAGGCGGTCCACGTGTATGTCGAATCCGGCGGTGTCTCCATCTTCAAAGGCGGCGCTGTCCATGTAAGAATGGATGACAGAAATGTCGTCAAGACTTTGACCAAATTGATTCCTTTCCTACCGTGCCTGCTCCATGATGAGTCTTACCTGCTTTTCACATCCAGGTGAATGGAATCAAAGTAAACTTGCCAGTGAATCCGTTTCCAGGCGTCTCTGTGTTCAAATCAGGAAAGCACTACACCGTCTCCTTGGATTTTGGTGTGACTGTGCGCTACGATGGAAACCACTTTATGGACGTCAAAGTGATTAAAGAGTGAGTACAACCTGAACACATGTTGTCAATGGGGTCTGAGTAGTACCCTAGAAGTTGAGGAATGAAGGGTCCTGTAACCTTTCACACGCAGCTATAAAACTCTTCTCTGTGGACTGTGTGGAGATTATGATGGAAATCCCAAAGACGACTTCCGCAAGTCAGACGGATCGTTGACCTCCAGTCCCTATGAGTTTGGAAACAGCTGGAACACTGATCCAGAGTGAGTCTGACCCTTTGTTTTGATGTAATATTTGCCAAGTATTCAAAGTCTGTCGGATCATTTCAGATTCTAAATTTGTCGTGTGTTTAATTTGTGTTTCGTATTTCCTTTTGCACAAGGTGTAACAAGAAACCCAACACCACTCATCCCGGCTGTGAGGCAGAGGAGCAGAAACTCTATGAGAGCTCCGGATATTGTGGCATCCTGCTGGACAGAAATGGTCCTTTTGCCACGTGTCACGCCAAGGTCAACCCCAATGTAAGTCACTCATACTTGGACTCAGCATGCGGCCTAAAATTGGAATTTTGAGTTCCGTTTGGTCAATTGATGGTTTAACGCGTACTGGTCATGATTTCAGGAGTACTTCAAGGACTGTGTCTTTGACCTTTGTGCGCTTGATGGAGCTCATTCCATTCTGTGTGAAGCCATCGAAGCCTACGTCAATGAGTGCCAGGATCGTGGGGTCAACATCGGACCCTGGAGGAACGAAACCTTCTGTCGTGAGTAGAAACTACAAATGTTAATGTGGGGCTCTCTTGGAGCCTTCTCTCTGAATGTGTCCAGAACTTCATTGATTCAAAAGACATGCTTGTAACTTGAGCCATCTCACCTTCTGCGCAGCTTTTGGCTGCCCTCCCAACAGCCATTACGAGCCCTGTGCGGACCCCTGTCAGGACACGTGTGCAGGCCGACCCCCCTCCTGCAGCGGACCGTGCACCGAGTCCTGTGTGTGTAATCCTGGCTACATCCTGAGTGCCGGCAAATGCGTCACCAACTCTTCGTGTGGCTGCAAATACACCAATGGCCAATATTACCAGGTACTGCCAGATGGACAAGCCACTGAACACTCGGACTGTGAAATGCACTTCGAAACCTAACTCCTATATCCACTCTGCGTGCGTGTTTTTCAGCCCGGAGAGGAGTTCTATGATGATAACTGCAGTGTGAAGTGTCGGTGTGACGCACCCTTCGTTACCTGTCGGGCATCTGAATGCCCCCCAATGCACCAGTGTCAAGTCCAGGGAGGAGAGCTGGGCTGCTATCCCACAGGCAAGATCTTTTTCTTCCAAACGTTCTCTTTCATTTCGCCAATGAAAAATTTTTTTGTCTTCATTTAAAATAAATGTCAATGACATCTTAGATACAACAACACCCAGACCAACAACTCCAAGACCGACGACACCAAAGCCAAGTATGTTATCTTGGTAAAAGCCTAACGCAACAGCACCGTCCGTCATAGCTACTCACCCAAAGCTGCTGTCCCTCTTCCCGTGCAGTTCAGTGCCCTCCAAATGCGGAATACATCGAATGTGGCCCAGCTTGTATCCCCACCTGCATGGAACCCTCCACCAACTGCAGCGGCTCCTGTATCAGCGGTTGCTTTTGCAAACCGGGATTTGTCTTCAAAGGGAGACACTGTGTCCCACTGGAGAAATGCGGGTGCCTGGATCACAACAACAACTATTACGAGGTCACGATAGTATACCAAACCTCGACTTGTGTTCAGAAGAAAAGAAGTCTCACCTCACCGAATTGTTTCCTCTCGTTTTAGCCTGGAGAGATCGTATTTGGAGACGACTGCTCCAAGTTGTGTCGCTGTGCAGGCAACTACACTTTGGAATGTGTGGATAACACCTGTGATCCCACGGAGGAGTGTCGCGAGGTTAACGGTGTCCCCGGATGCTACCCAAAAGGTAACGCATCAAAAAGTCGTCTACTGGTGACTTCCAACTTCTAGGTTTGTTCATTCGGTCTTTAAAATGGTCAGCTGTGAGCCAAACTTATCTTCCCTGAAGGTACCTCCTCATGCATCGCGTCCGGGGATCCACACTACACGACCTTTGACAAGCGCAAGTACAACTTCATGGGCAACTGCAGTTACCAGATGACCGGAGTCTGCAATGCATCTGCATTACCAAACTTTGCCGTCTACGCTGACAATGAAAATCGCTACAACAGACCGAGCATCTCCTATGTGAAGGCGGTCCACGTGTATGTCGAATCCGGTGGTGTCTCCATCTTTAAAGGCGGCGCTGTCCATGTAAGAATGGATGACAGAAATGTCGTCAAGACTTTGACCAAATTGATTCCTTTCCTACCGTGCCTGCTCCATGATGAGTCTTACCTGCTTTTCACATCCAGGTGAATGGAATCAAAGTAAACTTGCCAGTGAATCCGTTTCCAGGCGTCTCTGTGTTCAAATCAGGAAAGCACTACACCGTCTCCTTGGATTTTGGTGTGACTGTGCGCTACGATGGAAACCACTTTATGGACGTCAAAGTGATTAAAGAGTGAGTACAACCTGAACACATGTTGTCAATGGGGTCTGAGTAGTACCCTAGAAGTTGAGGAATGAAGGGTCCTGTAACCTTTCATCCGCAGCTATAAAACTCTTCTCTGTGGACTGTGTGGAGATTATGATGGAAATCCCAAAGACGACTTCCGCAAGCCAGACGGATCGTTGACCTCCAGTCCCTATGAGTTTGGAAACAGCTGGAACACTGATCCAGAGTGAGTCTGGTCCTTTGTTTCGATGTAATATTTGCCAAGTATTCAAAGTCTGTCGGATAATTTCAGATTCTACATTTGTCTTGTGTTTAATTTGTGTTTCGTATTTCCTTTTGCACAAGGTGTAACAAGAAACCCAACATCACCCATCCCGGCTGTGAGGCAGAGGAGCAGAAGCTCTATGAGAGCTCCGGATATTGTGGCATCCTGTTGGACAAAAATGGTCCTTTTGCTATGTGTCACGCCAAGGTCAACCCCAATGTAAGACACTTGCACTCGGACCGAGCATGCGGCCTAAAATTGGAATTTTCAGTTACGTTTTTTGGTCGTGTGTTCAGGAGTACTTCAAGGACTGTGTCTTTGACCTTTGCGCGCTTGATGGAGCTCATTCCATTCTGTGTGAAGCCATCGAAGCCTACGTCAATGAGTGCCAGGATCGTGGGGTCAACATCGGACCCTGGAGGAACGAAACCTTCTGTCGTGAGTAGAAACTACAGATATTTCCTTGGGACTCTCTTGTAGCCTTCTCTCTGAATGTGTCCAGCTCTTCATTGATTCGAAAGACACGCTTCTAACTTGAGCCATCTCACCTTCTGCGCAGCTTTTGGCTGCCCTCCCAACAGCCATTACGAGCCCTGTGCGGACCCCTGTCAGGACACATGTGCAGGCCGACCCCCCTCCTGCAGCGGACCGTGCACCGAGTCCTGTGTGTGTGATCCCGGCTACATCCTGAGTGCCGGCAAATGTGTCACCAACTCTTCGTGTGGCTGCAAATACACCAACGGCCAATATTACCAGGTACTGCCAGAACACTCGGACTGTGAAATGCACTTCGAAACCTAACTCCTATATCCACTCTGCGTGCATGTTTTTCAGCCCGGAGAGGAGTTCTATGTCGATAACTGCAGTGTGAAGTGTCGGTGTGACACACCCTTCGTTACCTGTCGGGCATCTGAATGCCCCCCAATGCACCAGTGTCAAGTCCAGGGGGGAGAGCTGGGCTGCTATCCCACAGGTCAGCTCACTTTTTTCAAGCTTTCTCTGTCAGTGAACCAATGGAAAGAAAAAAGTTTTTTTCAAATATCCAGGTAATTATGGACATTATCAAAGAATATGTTTGTCTAAAATTCTCGGCTCGACTCTCAGGGCCCTCTTGGGTGACTGCCCTTTTTGTAAGGGAACTTTATCCTTTGACTGTGCCTTGAAATTCAGTTAATAAAATTAATGATGAGTTCTGGTGACAAAGATCAGTCCAATAGCTTTCTTAAAATCATTCACCATTTCATCAAAATATATCTAGTGGTACTTTGACTTCGAGGTCTCCACCTTATTTTGGGAGTTCTGAACCAATGCTCGATTGATTTTTTTTTTTTGTATTGCAAGCAAGCATCAGATATTCTGCTGCCGTCAACAATATACAGTACTTACGGACTCCATCTTAACTGCTGATTTCATTCACGAGGCTATTCCACTTAAATGCAGCATTCAGGAAACCAGTGAATTACTGGTTTTCTGATCTAAATAGACTCTCTTTGATAGCAGGACCAACTACACCTGTACCAACAACTCCAGGAGTGCCTACGCCAAACATGACAACTCCAGGATGGACTACACCGAAACCAACAACTCCAGACTGGATTAATGCAACTACACCTGAGTCAACAACTCCAGGAGTGCCTACGCCAAACATGACAACTCCAGGATGGACTACACCAAAACCAGCAACTACACCGGAGTCAACAACTCCAGAAGTACCTACGCCGAACATGACAACTCCAGATTGGACGACACCGAAACCAACAACGCCAGACTGGATTAATGCAACTACACCTGAGTCAACAACTCCAGGAGTACCTACGCCAAACATGACAACTCCAGGATGGACTACACCAAAACCAACAACTCCAGACTGGATTAATGCAACTACACCTGAACCAACAACTCCAGGTTTGACGACACCAAGTAAATCTAGTTCTGAAACCCTATGATATGAATGACATCTACTATGACTGCTGATTTTTGATGACCAACTAATTACTGTTATTTTTGCCGTACAGCTCAGTGCCCTCCACATGCGGAATACATAGAATGTGGCCCAGCTTGTATCCCCACCTGCATGGAACCCTCCACAAACTGCAGCGGCTCCTGTATCAGCGGCTGCTTTTGCAAACCAGGGTTTGTCTTCAAGGGTAAATACTGTGTGCCACTGGAGAAATGCGGGTGCCTGGATCACAACAACAACTATTACGAGGTCAGTAAAGCTACAAAATTTCAGAACAAAATCATAAGAATGACACGGCATCTTTGACAAAGGGAATCGCTTTTGTGTCCCTTTAGCCTGGACAGATCATGTATGCGGACGGCTGCTCCAAGCTGTGTCGCTGTGCAGGGAACTACACGTTTGAATGTGTGGATAGCTCTTGTGATCCCACTGAAGAGTGTCGTGAAGTTAACGGCATCCCTGGATGCTACCCAAAAGGTAACCCCCTGCCAAAAATGGTAAAAAAAATAAAAAATGTTGGTCTCTTGCTGGTCTTACACTTTTGGTGATTCTCTGCAGACGCATCCACGTGCATTGCCACGAGTGATCCACACTACACGACCTTCGACAAGCGCAAGTACAGTTTCATGGGCAACTGCAGCTACTTGATGTCCGGCGTTTGCAGCGCAACGCCTTCACCAAACTTTGAGGTCTATGCCGACAACGAGAACCGCTATAACAATCCCACCATCTCCTATGTCAAAGCCGTACATGTGGATGTACACAAGGTCAAGGTCTCGATCCTCAAAGGTGGCTCCGTGCTTGTAAGTGAACAGGGGTCGCGCTTGGGATGCATTTTCAAACCATTGAATTCTCTCCGCTGGCTCACTTAGTGCTCTCATTTGCTTTTCCACATTTCAGGTAAATGGGTCCAAAGTGAACCTGCCTGTGACTCCAGCTTCAGGTGTTTCCGTGTTCAAATCTGGAAGGTACTACACGGTGTCTATGGATTTCGGTGTGGCTGTGCGCTATGATGGAAACCACTTTATGGACATCAAAGTGATTAGAGAGTGAGTACAAACTGGACACAGTGGAATCTGAATAGTATCTTTTGAAGTACGGGAAGGGTGAATCTTGTAACATGACGCCCGCAGCTACAAGAATGTACTGTGTGGACTGTGTGGGGATTACAACGGAGATTCCAAAGACGACTTGCGCCAGCCGAATGGCTCGTTGACCAGCGATATCAATGAATTTGGACATAGCTGGAACACTGATCCGCAGTGAGTACACAAAACAGCATTTCGCTTCACAATTATCCTACTTGGAGGGGCTAAAAAACATTCCACTTCTTGCAAAAGGTGTAAGAAACCCAACCCCACCGATCCTGGATGTAATGAAGAAGAGGAGAGTCTCTATGAGAGCTCTGCATATTGTGGATTGCTGCTGGACAAGAATGGTCCTTTTGCTGTGTGCCATCCCAAAGTCAATCCCAATGTAAATCACGCCAGTTGAAATCTTTCGAGATTGCTGGATTATGGTGGGAAGTTTCACACTTGTGTGTCTGTTCAGAATTACTTCCAGGATTGTGTCTTTGACCTTTGCGCACTGGATGGCGCTAAGCCTGTTCTGTGCGAGGCCATTGAAGCCTACGCCAGTGAGTGTCAGGATCGCGGCGTCGACATCGGACCCTGGAGGAACGAAACCTTCTGTCGTGAGTACTCAGACAACTGAACTGTATGATTTCAAAAAAAAAAGTTTAAACATCTTTTCTGGTGGTCAAATACTTCATGTATATCGCACATTTCATACACAGGGCAGCTTTATGTGCTTCACATCACCAAAAGCACAATATCTAAAATAGCATTAACAAACAACTGAAGACATTTGCAGAGCAAAGAGAACAAAAGTAGCTTGTTAAAATAACTGGAAGAATGTACTGTCTATTATTGACAACATTTCAGCACATTTGCGACCAAAACATCCAAAGATATTTGAAAGAAAGGGAAAGGAATAAAAAGTAGCTTTCTGATTTAATTACTTTATTTAATCATTAATTTCATGACTAGAGACCATGGAGTGAAATTGATTTTGAAAATGCTTAAAGGACCTTGATTAACTCATTCAGTACCAGCCAATTCTGGAACAAGTCTGAAAAGACGTTTAAAAACGTCTTTGGGACTGAATGAGAAATATCGGCAACAAAAGCACTTTTTTGGTCACAATTTAAAAGCATGAATACTTGGGGCAACTTATTCAATTTACGTACAGCATAACACCTAAAGGCCGCTTCACCGTGTTCGCTTTGAAACCTGGATTGACAGACAGCAAAGAGATCAATTTGTTTTGCCTGGAAGTAAATCGTACATGTTGACGCTGAGATATACTAATGCTTGAAAATCTATTCCCTTTTTTTAGCGTTGAGCTGCGCCCCCAACAGCCATTACGAGCCCTGCGCGGACCCCTGTCAGGAGACATGTTTGGGCCGACCCCCGTCCTGCAGCGGACCGTGCAGCGAGTCCTGTGTGTGTAATCCCGGGTACATCCTGAGTGCTGGCAAATGTGTCTCCAACACTTCATGTGGCTGCAAACACACCAACGGCCAGTATTATCAGGTACCGCAATATGCAAAAGCAATTGTACTCTCGTACTGTGAAATACACCGAGAAAAATTAATTGGTGTATCCTCTGTGTGTGTTTCCGTCAGCCTGGAGAGGAGTTCTATGCTGAGAACTGTAATCAGAAGTGTAGGTGTGACGCACCCACGGTCACATGTAAGCCATCTCGGTGCCCCCCAATGCACGAGTGTAAAGTCCTGGAGGGAGAGCTGGGCTGCTATCCAACGGGTAAGTAACTTTCAACATTAATAGCAGGTAAGGGCAAGGCAAGGCAGTCCAAGGCAAAGTTATTTATATAGCGCATTTCATATACAGTCAAACCTCGGTTTTCGAACGTCTCGGTTCTCGTACAATTCGGTTTCCGAACAAAAATTTCGAGTTTTTTATGCCTCGGATGACGAACAAATTTCGGTTCTCGAACTAACTGAGCGCACTTGAATGCGTCACTTCACTCCTCTCGGCTTTGCTTCCTCATGTAGCGACGCTACATGAGGAAGCGACGCTACAGTGGCGTCCATTGTGAGCAGACGTTTTTGTATTGTTCAATAGATTTTTTTTAAAAAGCAGATGTGTTTGGTGAAACGCTTCCTCGTGTAGCGTCCTTTGTGAGCAGACAAGTTTGTATTGTTCAATACAAAAAAGCAGACGTGTTTGGTGAGACGCTTCTGTTAGGGGGAGTGAAACCCCCCTCTTTTCAGAATGGTTTGCCCCAGCAGCACGGGAGAAGTGCGTGCGTTTGTTTACGGCTGGCAGTTTTCAATGCAGCGGCACATAATCAACGCTCTGGTGTTCGGTGTCTAATTATTATGCAATAATCATACAGAAACAGCTTCCTCGTGTAGCGTCCATTGTGAGCAGACGAGTTTGTATTGTTCAATAACGATTTTTTTTTAAAAAAGCAGACGTGTTTGGTGAGAACTACGTAATATCGGACTGTTATTTTTGCATCGTGTATCAGCCCCTAATCATGGCACCAAAAAAAGCAAGTGGAAGTGGTAAACCTGGTGAAGAAAAGAGGAAAATAGTGCGCAAAACTATAGAATTTAAGAAAGATTTGATCGCGAAATATGAGTCAGGTGTGCGTGCGTCTGTGTTGGCGAAGGAGTTCGGGATGCCGAAATGCCCCGCCTACTGCCTGATGACTGCTGGGATAGGCGCACGCCCCACGACATATAGAGAGAGAGATGTTCCTTCAATTTTTATGTTACTATGTTAATGTTAAAATTGGTGAAAATAAAACATATTACAGTTTGTTTGTACAGTATTTTACATATTACCTGCTCTCCTATTACATGTGTACAGTTTACGGTGTGAAATTGTCAAAAAAAAGTGGTTTAAAAAAGTTGTTTTCTTGACTTGGAACGGATTAAATTTTTTTACATTGATTCCAATGGGAAACATGGTTTCGGTTTTTCGAACAATTCGGTTTTCTGGAACGGATTAAGTACGAAAACCGAGGTTTGACTGTACAAGGCAACTCAATGTGCTTAACAGAATAGAACAGAACATCCAGGATGTTACATTTTTCTCTATAACAAGACCCCCCGTTTAATTGTTGTACTCCAATTTTTAGGGTCCCAGGACTGCATCATCTCTGGCGATCCACACTATAACACTTTTGACAAAAGGTTCTACAGTTTCATGGGCACCTGTACCTACACGCTGGCCAGAACCTGTCGGAACAACACAGGTAAGGACAATATTTACATATTGTCACTGTCCGTTCTAGTCCTCTGAGGAGCACACTAATAAAGGAATGGTGAGGCTTCTGTATAATTGGTATTGTGGTCCCTTTGGTGCAGGGCCTTGGTTCTCAATAGAGGGGAAGAATGAGGAAAGAGGCCTACCAGGAGTGTCCTATCTGCGAAAACTCTACATCACCGTAGACGGAATCACCGTGACCTTGATGAAAGCTCAAGAGGACCCTGGTCAGTGTGGCCCCCTTGGACCCACAACACCAATACTGACTAATTCCTACACGTTGGCATTCTCTCACAACGTTCCAACTTTATTCTTCACGATAGCTGCACTGCTAATCCTGCTTTAGTGTTCGTGTCAGTCTCAATCAAGTGCTTTCTTCCTTTTGCCTCACTTTTGCCTCAACAACTAACAACATTTACGCTTACGAATATTAATGACCATCATATTTCCCAACGTTTAAGAGTCAATCTTTTATTTAAATTTCGGCTTATTGTTTCAAACTGTGCATAATGTGCCTTATCATAATATTACCGGTAAATGGATTTTAGGGATAAAAACGCTTGCTGTCTTGCTTTTGAATAATAATAATAATAATAATAATAATAATAATAAATTTATAAGCGTCTTTCAAAACACTCAAGGACACTTTACAATCAAAACAAGAACAATAAAACCACAAGTAAAATTATAAATAATAAGAGGAGAGATTAATTTAAACTGAGTATGCGATTTTAAATAGTTGGGGTTTGAGATGTGATTTGAATGTGGGAAGAGAATCAATATTTCGGATGATGAACACATGTTCCTATGCCACTGTAATTTCAAGTTTTTATGTTTTTTTAAAGAGCTTGTAAAAAGTTTGAGCATGTTATGAGCAGCCAATCAGAGCCCAAAAAATGGAAAATCCCATGTTTGGATATTCATCATTTTACATACCTTTCTTATTTTATTTGATTTTTTTTACTGCATTTTAATCAACATGTAAGAAACCATCTCTGTCAGCCAAAGATTGAGCAAGATTTCCGTGACAGACAAGTAACTACTCTGCACAAAAAGTCGTCAGTGTCACGCACAGCGATATTGTGATTGAACACCGCGCTGTACCAACACCGTGCTACATTCCTCGCTGCATCCTCACAGGTGAACGGCCTGCGTGTGGCGCTACCTCACTCCCCGTCTCCCATGGTGACGGTCAGTCGTGCCGGCCAGTACGTCACGGTGCAGACGTCCTTCGGCCTCCAAGTGCGCTGGGACGGGAACCACTTTGCCCAGATCTCAGTACCAAGGTTGGTCAGTGGGATTTTTAACCTGAGAAAAACTCAAATGGGGATTTTTCAATGAACTTTTGTTTTGGTAGTCCTCTTACGTATTGTTGATGATCATTTATCACTTAAAACTCATTGCGCACGTTTCCTCTTGGCCATCTGTACGCGCCTGAGCCCCCCGGGAAAGAGGTTTCCATCTTTTAATCCTGCTTTTTTTTTTTTTTGGCAGCTCCTACCACGACCAGATGTGCGGTCTGTGCGGCGACTTGGACGGCAACCCGCACAATGACTTTGCCAAGCCAGACGGCGTTCAGGTTGCCAACGTCAACGACTTCTGCAACAGCTGGCAGACGGAAGAAGACGAGGATGAATCGTACGTTTTAGCATTCGGAAATATGATGACCAATCATAGTATTTCTAAATTGATGAGAACACTTAAAAAGAATAGAATAACACATTCGACACATGCGTCATGGTCCCCCCCACCCCCCCCTCCCCGACGTAATGTATAACATTAACAACGTATTCTCGGCATGATGACTATTTTCAGGGATTATGGCTTTTATTGTAATTATTCAAAACATTTTTTTCCTCAGAATACTACGATTCCTACGTTAACTACTAACATTATTCTTTATCGTTTTTTTCATGTATTGTACTATTACAAACTCGACATCGCGCAAGTTTTTTTTTTTTTTAGAACCTCATTCGCCTATCATTATGACACTGTGATTTTTTGGTTTTAAATATCATTATAACATAGCCTGCTGATATATTTAATGCTGTACTTATTTGGTTACTCAGGTGTTCCCCAGGCACCAAGCCCGACCCAGAATGTGATCCCAAGCTTGAGGCCGAGGTCGTCAAACCAGAGAAATGTGGAAAACTCAACGATACCGCTGGATCCTTCCGGTGAGTTGCTTAAATTTTAAAGTTGTTTTGTTGTTCCATTTGCAGATCACGGTCATTTATTTTATACATTCTTTTTGAGTTCATGTGTTAGAATAACTTTTTTTTTTTGGGGAGCGGGGGCGGCGGGTCTGTAGTTCAAAGCGCAACCTTGGTTATCAGCATCCACCCATAGAGTTTAGGACACACCATCCGCATATCTCTCAAATGACATTAGCATTATTGTTCTCCATGCTGCACTCTGCTCTACAATAAAACAGACACACCCGTTGCATTGTTTTTTGGAATTCGGGCCTTATCTGCACTCCCCCCCCCCCCCTCCCCCCATCATTCAGGGAGTGCGTCGGAGTGGTGAATCCCACCCCCTTCTTCCAGAGCTGCGTGTACGACATGTGCCAGTTCAACGGCCAGCAGCAGGTACTGTGTGACCAGCTGCAAGCCTACACGGAGGCCTGTCACAGTGCCGGAGTCAAAGTTCACCAGTGGAGGACTCCCCACTTCTGTCGTAAGTCCTCACCAAGCCTGTGACAGCAAACATTTAACCCACAGCATGGGCTCATAATGTATACAAAGTTAACAACAACAACAAAAAAGATACAGCCCAGCCTTAAAACATGCTTGAAACGAAATGGGTAATGATAACGATAATGGAGTCAAGCCTTAAAATACCTCTGCCACAAGTGCATCACATAGCAGGGTTATCTGTCTGTCTGTCTAATATAATGAATATGAATAATACAAAAATCAATTAAAATACATGTATATACCGTAATTTCCGGACTATAAGCCGCCACTTTTGTCACACGCTTTCAACTCTGCGGCTTATTTAATGAAGCGGCCTATATAAAGACTTTTTTAACGGCCGCCTGTGTACCGTCTTTCTTTGTAAATACAGTAAATATTCTCTAGTACGGACTCATGTTTGCGCTGTCCAATCTGTCCTTATAACAGAAATTCCTCTTTTGGGAAATGAGCATGGTACATGTCCTTTATGAACCTGCAAGTATGTTGAAAACTGCATGTGTAACAACACAAGCAATAAAATGCAAAAATATACTGTCCAAAAACTGTTTATATAACAAAAACAGCAGTACAGTATACAGTACAGGTGTAGATTTAAAAAACCACAACACAGTAGAGTATGTACAGTATTTTAATGTTGATTTTTTTCAGTCTTGGGAAAAAATGAGTCTATTTTGGGTTGTTTTGTTTTGTTGGGTTCTTCCTCGTTTTCTATGCCATGATCTACAGGACGAAAGTAAATAAAGTTAAAATCGTTCGCAATTACAGTAAAACGCACGCCAATAAAAAGTCACTGACACATAGTCGTTTCGAATTCGATGACATAAACGGCGAAGCAAACACGTTTCTTCCATCTTCTCCAGTTGTGTTGAGTGGGCGTTGCTTTTTAAGCTCGTGCCGCGATCAACAGGACGTAAGTGAATAAAGATAGAAATCGTTCGCAATTACAGTAAAACGCACACCAATAAAAACTCACTTACACGTCGTCGTTTCGAATCTGATTATCGAAAAATGCGAAGTGAAAAGGTGTCTCCGTTGGTGTCTTTCCGCGTATCGGGTGGAGCGTTGCGTGTATTTAAGCTCCCGCTGCATGACGTCTCCATCCGGGTTACGGCTAGTGGAATTTCGGCTCACGTAGTTCCGGTAACATGTAATATCGTAGTCAAAATGTTAATGCATAGGTTTTTATTACGGGTGAAGGATATTCCTTTTCATAGAATTCCGGGGATGGGAATGTTTACTGTATCTCATGTAACAATATGGGCACCTGCGGCTTATAGACAGGTGCGGCTTATGTGTGTACAAAATGTTTTTTTCCTTTAAAAATGTAGTGGTGCGGTCCATAGTCCAGAAATTACGGTATGTTTGTTGTGGTGTGTGTGTACGTATGTGTGTGTGTGTGTGTGTGTGTGCGTGTGCTCTAAAAACATTGGAAATAAATGAAAATGGATACAGGTTTTAAACAAATCAAATATGTAAATGAATATTTGGATCATCAAAATAAGTGTTTGTCTTAAAACATTACAAATATATTATGTAGAGTAAATAATCTAAACAGAAGATCAAACTACACCAAAAAGATATTTTGTGTTTTTGCTCTCACATTTGAGCGTATTTGCACTTGTACCGCACAGCCCTGGACTGTCCCGCCAATAGCTCGTACTCTCTGTGCGTGAGCTCGTGTCCCGAGACGTGCACGGGCACGGTGGGAGCGCCCGGCTGCGGCGACGTGTGCGTGGAGGGCTGCGCCTGCAACCCGGGCTTCATCCTCAGCGATGACAAGTGCGTCTCGCTCAAAGATTGCGGCTGCCTCGACACCGCCGGGACGTACCATCCGGTAAGTCGTGTCCGCTTCCCATCGTGTGGACACTCCCGAGCACACACACACACACATTCACGTTTGAATGGCACTTGCGTAGAGTCCGCGATGGAGTTATTTTTTTGTATGAGGTGGGCGACGGCTGGTACTTGGAGGGCTGCAAGCAGAAATGCACGTGCCAAGATGGAGGCGTGATCCGCTGTTCCAACAGCAGCTGCAAAGCCGTCACTGAGACCTGCCAGCTGCATGATGGCGAGTACCAGTGTCGTCCTTTGGGTAGGTTATTCGCAATGTTACAAACAAATTCATATTTTTGTGGGGGGAAATATAGCTACTGTGGGAATCTGAATCTCATTTTTCACGGAACAGGAAATGGTATATGTTCGGTATCCGGTGACCCACACTACACCACCTTTGACAAGCGCACCCACCATTACATGGGAGCATGCTCGTACACCCTGACCAAGCCCTGCAACGCTTCGTCCTCCGGCTTGCCGTACTTCAGCGTGGACACCCAGAATGAGCGCAGGGGCAGCAACAAGAAGGTCTCCTATGTACGGGCCGTTGTGGTCCAAGTCAACGGCGTAACCGTCATCCTCGGCAAGGGCCGAACTGTCCAGGTGCATGTTGTCTTGATCCCCGTTTGGTTGTCAGTTAGCTCAGGAGGATGACGTAAAAACATTTACGAAATGTGTCCTGTCAGTTGTTACGTCTGGTCGCAAAATTTTTGGAAAAGAATTGTAAATATTACAATAAAACAGTCTTTCTTTTAAGTTTATCTTAACCCTCATGCAGTATTTTAAGCGGCTGCATGAAGGGTATTACGTCCACGAGGATTGTCCCAAAAATGTCCCTCTTCCAATGTGCAACAACTTTTTTCACTTTTAATTATTTTTCACTTTCAACCCCTCAAAATGTTCAGTGGGAATTGGCCAAGACTTAGATATACATCCTATGCAGAATTTCAGCTTCGTGGAGTTATTATTTACTGTTTTGTCTGTGGTGTCCATTTGTCCAACAGTCCAAAATCGTCCAAAGTGACCGAAATGTCCAATTTTGGGATAAATACTGCATGGGGGTTAATATTACAAATGTGTAGACGTAAAATGACAACTTTCCGACTTTTGACTTCACATTGCCGTCATGTGTACGGTGGCCCTTAAGGCCCCCCGACTGAAGCGGCTTTGCTATTTTTGTCCAAGTCGGTAATAGTGTTCGTGTGGCCTGCAGGTAAATGGGACGGCGGTGGTCCCGCCATTTGCTTGGATCGGCGGTGCAAACATTTACTTGAGTGGCAAGTTTGTTGTCCTGGAGACGTCTTTCCACCTGAGGGTGAGATTTGACGGTAACCACCATGCTGACGTCACCGTGCCCTCTTCCTACAACGGGCAGCTTTGCGGACTATGTGGTAAGAACATTTACATATATACAATGTTGTTGGTGTATCCTAGACAGAAGCTCTTACTTACATTGATTGTAATAAAAAAGATAATGCTAATTGCTAATTTTAACACAAAAGTCTAATCTGATTATTATTATTTTTATTTTTTTTTATGTTGCTATTATTACGAGAGAAAAGTCACGTCCCGGGAATATACCAAATCAAAGTCCTTTGTTGACATAAAAGGCAAATTTCTTTTGTGCGGCAGGAAATTTCAATGGAAATCCCAAAGACGACAACCTGAAACCAGACAAGACGCCCGCTTCAACCACCAATGAACTGGGAGACAGCTGGCAGGTTCCTGACCCAAGGCCTGAGTAAGTTTAAACAGACTGAACACTTCCTGTTTGTGCTGAGGCTTACATGTAGATCAGCTGATGTCCAAAAAAAGTGTATTTCATATTTTTGTAATTAAATGTAAGAAAGCAAAGATATTTGAATAAACGATTTAATTCAAATGGATGGCACACAAAAGTTAGAAAACAATACGCAGAAATAAATGTTTAAAAAAAACAAACAGTTCTTAAAGCTTGAATGGAAAAAGTATTCAACTTAAAAGATAAATACGACTGAACTGTACTTAGGTGGTTCTTTGGCATCCCACTAGAGGGAGCCCATGTACCACGTTATGTTACAGAAACAGCACAAAACCATATGACTGCTTTTTGTTACATTTTTGAAAATCATGAATCGCTGGTTTTTGCTGTAATATTGAAAATTGTAAATGTCATTCCCACTTGTTGTCCAGTTGTTCCAACGATGGCGGCCATGAGGACTGCGATCCAAAAGTGGAGGAGGAAGCCCAGAAGCCGACAAGCTGCGGCATGATTGCCGATCCTAACGGTAATGCAGATAACTTTTTTTTTTTTTTAAGCCCTGCTTATTTTCACATGTAACATCCCCAAAATTGTCCATGTCCATCTGGCCTCAGGTATCTTCAAGCCATGTCACTCGGTTGTCGCCCCTGCACCATATTTGGAAAACTGCGTGTATGACATGTGCGCTACGGGCGGCCAGACCGTCGCCCTATGCCAGGCGGTGGAGAGTTATGCCGACATGTGCGCCATGGCGGGAGTCGCCATCGCGTGGAGGAACAACACCTTCTGCCGTGAGTTGGCCGTCGTCGCCGTGGATTCTCGTGGAAATGGACACAATTCATTCGCTTCTCAAAATGAACGACATACAGTCAAACCTCGGTTTTCGTCCATAATCCGTTCCAGAAGGCTGTTCGAAAACCGAAACCACGCTCTTTTTAAAATAAAAATGTTTACTGAACACGTCTGCTCACAATGGAAAGCAACACGAGGAAGCGTCACTTCCTCGTGTAAGGAAGGCGAGAGGAGTCAAACGGTGCATTCAAGTGCGCTCAGTTTGTTCGAGAACCGAAATTTGTTCGTCATCCGAGGCATAAAAAAACCGAATTGGTCGAGAACCGAGACGTTCGAAAACTGAGGTTTGACTGTACTTTTTATGAGAATAGTCACTTTTTAAGTCATCATGTTACAAGATAAAAGTCATAGTTACATGATAGCTGTAATTTTACAAGACATAAATCAATATTTTAAACAACTAGTTGCAATATTATGTCAATAAAAGTTTGCAAAGTCCCCAGGCAGAGAAAAGTCCGAGCTACGTTAAAAGAATGTTACAAGAATAAAGTCATAACAGGGCGTCCCAGTGGTTGACTGGTTATCGCGTCGGCCTCACAGTACAGAGGGTTTGATTCCGGCTCCGTTAGGTTATCACAGCATTTATAGGAAAACAAGTCAAAGTGAGCAGATAGTTGTAACTTTGCAAGAATAAAGTCACAATATATGCGGGAAAAGTTGTCAAATTCCTATACCAGAATGTCATAATTTTACAAGAGTACATTTCCAATTTTGTGAGAAAATGTCAGGAAGTTACCAGACAATCCTAACCGTAGAAAAAGGAAGTCACAAGAGGAAAAGTTCAAGGTACCATACTATGTTGTCATTTTTACAGTATCTTTTTGCAAGTAACGTTCTATATGCCTTCTCCCGACGTAGCTCTCAAATGTCCCGCTGGAAGTCATTACAACCCGTGCGGGTCCGCCTGCGCCCAGCCCAGCTGTCAGGATCCGGCGGGCCCGGGGGGCCCTTGCGACCAGCCGTGCGTGGAGGGATGCGTGTGTAACCCTGGCCTCATTTTGAGCGGAGACAAATGCGTGCCGCTCAGCCAATGCGGGTGCACCGATGAGAGCGGAAAGTACAGGCCAGTCGGCGGAACTTGGTTCACAGAAGCCGATTGCTCCGAGCGCTGCAAGTGTAACGCCAACCACAAGGTCACCTGCGAGCCGTGGCGCTGCAGCCCCGCGCAGGAGTGCAAAGTGCTGGAGGGAGTGCTGGACTGTCACTCGACGGGTAAGCCATCATTTCCCCCTACAAAGGTCCCGGTACCTTTTTACGTGATTGAGGTTGAAATTTGTCCCACGAGAATATGTCAGAACTTTGCTCCAACCAAAATCATAAGGTTTGAGAATAAAGTCGCCATTCCCACAAAAACATTCGCAGCGTTATAAGGGGTGGGTGGGAGAAGTCATAGAATTACGATACAAGTCTAACTATAGCTCACCTAAAATATTACAATATTATTATTTTTATTACTATTATCAATAAAGTCGCTAAATACTGTATTACGAAGTTCACATGGAAGCAGTTTTTCGGAAAATAGCGGCAACAAAAATCCTGCAAGAAAATTTGCATGAAAAAAAAAAATCATAGTTTTACAAGAATGAAGTAACTAATATTACAGGAAAAGACTTTCTAATTTTACCGAAATTAGAAAAAAAAAAAGCCCTTTGCAGTTTGCCCCAAAAATCTTAACTCTACAAGATTACTATTTAAAATCGCATATTCAGTTTAAATTCATCTCTCCTTTTATTATTTATAATTTTATCTGTGGTTTTATTGTTCTTGTTTTGCTTGTAAAGTGTCCTTGAGTGTTTTGAAAGGCGCTTATAAATGAAATTATTATGATAAGATCAAGAACTTTTAAGAGAACTGTTGCAAAATTATGTGGAAGTTTCTGATAAAGTTTCAGTTTTAGCAGAAAAATCGAAATTTGCACAAATTAAATCATCATTTTACTTGACTAAAGTTGCTCATATTATGAGAAAATACATTGTCATCTAAATGGCAAATGGTTAATATGAATAGTTGCGATTTCACCAGAAAAAAAGTCATACAGTTGTAATTTAATGCAAAGTCTTTTCTTTCCCCTGAACAAAAATTGGAATTTTATAAGAATAAAGTCTATAATATTACAAGAAAAGACAAAGACGTTTTTATTAGACTAGCGGGAATGTTCTCACAGGAAATGTCTTTGTGCTCATATTCGAGAAAGTTGTCATTTTACGAGAAAAGTCCTATCTTTGCTCGAACAAAAATTGGAATTGTACCAAAATAAAGTCACTAATACAACTTCAAATTCCACGCAAAATAAAGTTGCAATTTTTATATGAATAATGGCAATACAGTGATCCCTCGCTATTTCGCGGTTCGTTTATCGCGGCTTCGGTGCATCGTGGATTTTTTCAAACATATTCATTAAAATAAATAAATAATAATAATAATAATAATAATAATAATTTTAAAAAAATTTAAGTCTGCAAAAAGTCCGCAAATGGTCCACGAGAAGCTTGCAGTTGTTTTGCAGCTTTGCAGTTTTTTTTTTTTTAAAAATCTGTATATGTTAATTGGTCGCTACTTCGCGGATTTTCGTTTGACCAGAATAAGGTCACTAATATGATAAGAAAGGACATTCTGATTTGATGAGGATGAAGTGAACATTTTTCTTTATGGATTTGCTCAGGCAAAGGAGTGTGCCACGTGGCCGGAGACCCTCACTACTACACCTTTGATGGCATGATGCACACCTTCATGGGCACTTGCACTTACACTCTCGTTGAGGTAGGACTCCCCCCCGTTTCACTCCGCTCAAAATGGACGCTGCGCACAGAGTGATGGCGACCCTCCCTCAGGTGTGTAACGCCAGCATGGTGACGCCGTTCCGGATCGTGGCCAAAAACGAGGAGCGCGGCCAACCGGAGGCCTCCTACGTTCGCTCCGTCAAGGTTTACCTGCCTCACGACACCCAGATTGAGCTGCAGAAGGGTCGGAGAGTTCTGGTAAGGCCTTGTGTGCACGTCGCAACTCGCTAGTCTTCAACCTTCAAGTTTCAAGCGAGTTCCACTCCCGCAGCTCAACGGTCGGCGGGTACGAACGCCGATTTCCGTGAACACGGAGGGAACGAAGGTGATCAGCAGTGGCGCATACAATCTCCTGGACACCGACTTTGGTCTGCAAGTCAAATTCGACGGCGTTCATCATCTAGAGATCACCGTACCCGGCCAGTACTTCAATAAGGTAGGTTTCGCGCGGCCATTGGAAAATGTGGGCCGTATTAGGCGGATGTTTCCTGATAATGTAACAATACAATAACATTGCAAAAATCTTAATTTTACGGAAATAAAGTTGAGAATACAGTCAAACCTCGGTTTTCGTCCATAATCCGTTCCAGAAGGCTGTTCGAAAACCGAAATTGTTCGAAAACTGAAACCACGCTCTTTTTAAAATAAAAATGTTTACAGAACACGTCTGCTCACAGTGGAAAGGAACACGAGGAAGCCTCACCTCCTCGTGTAAGGAAGGCGAGAGGAGTCAAATGGTGCATTCAAGTGCGCTCAGTTTGTTCGAGAACAGAAATTTGTTCGTCATCCGAGGCATAAAAAACTCAAAATTTTGGGTCGAAAACCGAATTGGTGGAGAACCGAGACGTTCGAAAACCGAGGTTTGACTGTCCAAAACAAGACGTTCAAATTTTTACTTGAATAAAGTTGCAGTTTTGATGAGAAACGCTGCCTTCCCAGGTAACATTGTAATTTTGCGGGAAAAGCCTTAACGTTCCGTGAGCAAAATTATATTTTATACAAGAAATATGTCGTTAATATTGTGAGAAAAGACGTTCCTTTGAAATCCTAAGCGCCACACAGCGTGGTTGTGACGAAAGATGAGCGTCTCTGCTTTGTTGGTCAGCTGTGCGGCATGTGCGGCAACTACAACCACAACATGTCTGACGACAACCTGAAGCCCGACAAGCAACCCGCCAAGGACGTCATCCAACTGGGCAACAGCTGGAAGTCGGAGGGCGACAGCGATCGCGGGTCGGCAAATATATCATGCGAATGAACTATTTTGTGTACACATTACAACTTCCCGCCCCAAAAAATCATATCTATATCTAAAGATGGATAATTATATATATTTTTTTAAAATGAATTATTTTACTATGAATAAAATAAACTACTGTTTTGTATGTACATTTTACATATCCATGGACATTTTAAACTCATTTCATAAAATTAAAAGTGTTTACTTAGATATGATTAAATTCACACAAGTAAAGGAATTGTTGAATCATTAAATGTGACACTTACACTTTTTTTCTTTTACATATTGTAGAGAATATTTGGATTGTTAGATATGATTAAAAATAAGTGTATCATGAAAGTAAAATTATTTTACACATTTTAAATTTTTTAATATTAATAATAATAATACATTTTATTTATAAGCGCCTTTTTTGTATATTTTACAGAATGATTGGTTACTTATTAACAGAATAAATTATGATAAATAAAATATTCAAACATTAGAATGACCTATTTGATGAAAATGAACTTTTTTTGTATTTTTCTAATCTGGGTAATCATGAATGAATACATGATTATGTTCTATTTTTGGTCGTAGCTGTCAGCCAGACACGCGGCCTGACGTGCACCCCAACTGCACGGCGGAGGAAGAGGCTGCGTTCGAGTCCCAGTGTGCTGGAGTGCTTCTGTCGGACAATTTCCGAGCCTGCCATGCTGTAGTGCCCCCCGAAGCCTTCACGGGGAACTGCGTATACGACATGTGCGAATACGACGGCATGCAGGCCACGCTATGCGACAACGTGGAGGCGTATGCTCAGGCCTGCAGCAGCGCCGGGGTCACCATCAGCTGGAGGAACCGAACCTTCTGCCGTAAGACTACTTTTGTCAATTGCGCTGGAAAAGTTGTCATTTGACAGGAATGAAATTGCGACATGACCAGAAGAAAAGTAGTTATCAGATGACAGATAAATATTACAAAAAGAAATTGCAAAATTTTTTTGTTTTGTTTTTTGGCAGCGTTGCCGTGCACCCCGAACAGCCATTATTCGGACTGCACAGCCCCCTGCCCCCCCACCTGTTCGGACCTGTTCCCCATCTGGTGCCACATGCCACCTACCAGCTGTGTGGAGGGTTGCCAGTGCGACGCCGGCTTTGTCCTCAGCGACGGCAAGTGTGTGCCCCTGGACCAATGCGGCTGCCTGGATTCCGACGGCGAGTACCATGATGTAAGTCTGCAAATGCCGCAATCAGGTGGACGACACCGCAAATTCGCACTGGCAGAAAAATGCTGATGCAGAAAAAGTAATTGTACGGGGAAAAATGAAACATGACAGGAAAAAAATAATTAAGAATAAAATTGCAATTGGGTCGGAAAAATGTTCTAGATTTTCATGATGCACTGTACAGTTACCAGATTAAACTTTCATTTGGCAACAAGAATAAAGTTGGAATGAAGTGACAATTTGTTTCTGGTCTATTATAAACAAGTTCAGCTTTACAGATGCCACAGTTACTCTGCAAGCAGAATGGTGGCATTTGATTTTTATTTGGCTTCGGCATGCTTTTGGAAATTCCACTTCAACAATAGGACAACTTTTGAATTGAAGAGACACTGTCAAAAGCGCAAAATGTTTATTTATTTGTTTGTTTGTTTCAGTGGGACAGTGCACATACATCAACACATGAATAAACTGTAAATGTGCCAGACTTAGCATAAATGCTAGTTTTGGGGGGGGCTAAAACACAAATTTAAGTTGGAACAACTTTAAAATGTAGATTTTTGGTGTTTATGACAACAGAATTATAAGCAAGTTGTTTGCGCCAAAACATTTTGCCGAGTTGTTTCTACTTATATCTTAACTGAAAGCAATACAAGGGACATCAGTTCTGTAAACTATTTCTTTATTGTGAAATGCGGGAAAGACAATTTTCACACCAGCAAAAATATTTTGTTGAATTGCCCAACTTTTAACATTTTATCAAACTTTATTGCCTTGAGATTTTGAGTTCATCCAACTTTTTAAAAAAAAAAAAATTTTAAACACTGTGTTTCCTTTTATGTTTTTGTAGGTGGGAGACGAGTGGCTGACGGCGAAATGCATTTCCAAGTGTCGTTGTAACCAAGGCGGCCAAGTTACGTGCACAGAGCACAGCTGTAAAACCAACTCGGTGTGCGCACTGGACAAATACGGAGACGTCTACTGCAGGCCTGCCAGTAAGTCCACGTTTTCATGTCTTCAAAAACTAAAAAGAAATCCCTCCTTTCACTGAGCTTCCCCTTACTTTAGTTGAAGTGTTGCAATGGAACGAGGACAGTCATAATAAGAAAAAATAAAAATTTTAGCGGCCGTAATTTTACCGGAATGAGATCACTGTCATGGCTTGAAGTCGTGCACACAGAAAAAATGTGAATACAATTCACAAGTCACAAGATGTAGCTCCAAAGTAACAAAACCAGGGCACGGTTTCCAAATGACGGGTGTTTAATAGTGTCTTTAGGGTTGTTCTTGTTCACCAACACCGTGAAAACTGTTGGTAAAATAAAATACATTCAGCAATGTACAATAGAGAAATAATATACGAGGCTAATACAAAATGTTGGCTAACGCTAACCTCATTTCCCGCCTGCCACTTCGGAGGTCTTGGGCAACAAAAAAATACACCTTTGGTATGTACATGACAAAATATAACAAATACAATCAGGTCTTACATTTATTTACATATACAACAGCCAAATAAATCACAAAATACCTTCAACAGATAGCGAACAGTCCTTATTTTTGCTGCTCTTCCTAATGTCTTGCGTTCGAGTGTCTGTCCGTGACTGGGCAGGAACCACCTTACCACAGCGCAAGTCTCGCAATAATAGCGATAACATCAAAATAACGAAACCTAATTTATGTACAAAATAAATATTTCACCACGCGAATACATAATGTACATAAAACAAACAAAAAATGTCCTCTTTGCCTTAAAGTTGAAGCAAAATATGATTCATTTCCAACTATTCTGATGACACTTACACAAGATTTATATGATCTTGTTATTGTATGGGATAAAAGTCAGACAGAAAAAAAGCAGTTGTACATTTTCAGAGAACAAAGTAAACCTTTTTTTGTTGTTGTCTTTTCTCTCCTTTTTGTAGAGTTCGACAAGTGCAGCGTGTCGGGGGATCCTCACTATCGAACATTCGACGGTTTCACGCACCACTTCCAGGGCCCGTACACCTACGTCCTGACGGCGGACTACCAGTCACCACCGAGCTCGCTGCCCGCCCTCACGGTCAGAGGCAAGAACATCCGACGAGGCGGAAACAAGAGAGTCTCCTTCCCGGATCAGCTCTTCATTGACGTCTATGGTGTCAACGTACGCTTCATGCAAGGGAAGCGAGTCCTGGTACGATGTTTTACTTGCAACCGGATGTGCCATTTCCTTCTTTTCCTAATCCGTGACACGCTTTGAATGAGTCAAAAAACGATGATGGGGGGGCAGGTATTGTTGCAATTTATAGTTTTATTATGCTACGAAAATTATGATACACTATTACGGTACTATAGTCCAAGCACGTCGACAAGTTTCGATTCCAAGTTTGCATGTTCTCCCCGGGCCTGTGTGGGTTTTCTCCGGTTGCTGCGGTTTCCTCCCACGTTCCAGCATGGCAGGCTGATTGGACGTCCCTAGGTGTGAGTGTGAGCTGGAAAACTGATTCAGGGTGTCCCCCGCCTACTGCCCGGAGACAGCTGGGATAGGCTCCAGCGCCCCCCGCGACCCTAGTGAGGATCAAGCGGTTCGGACGGTACTATAGAAAACAATTGTAAAGTGACTCGATTTTACGAGACTAAAACTACAAAAAGCATGTAAAATGACCAGATAAATTTGCAATTTTATAAAAAATAAAGTTGTAATTTTACTCCAGAAAAAAAAGGCTGTGAAGTTACACAATTGTCTAAATTTTTCATTAAAGTAAATATTACAAGGATAAAAAGGATCCTATATAATATTTCCTGAAATTTTTTTTACAATATTCTGAGGGAGAAAATGTTGTAAAATTACCAGGTAAAGTTGCAATTTCAGGAAAGTCAAGTCCCAACGTTCCAGGGAAAAAAAGTCTGAAAGACAGTCTGAATTTTGCAAGAACAAAGTCCAGTAAAATCACAATATTCTGAGCAGAAAAAAAACCTACAGAGCAGTAGAGCAATTTTTATGAGAATAAAATAACATCATGGGGAAAGAGTCACACTTTCACAAGACTAAAATCACAAAACAAAAAGATAACATTGTAATATTTATGAGGGTAGTTACAATACTTATAATATCATAAAAAGAGAATAAAGCCACAATATTAAGAGGAAAAAAGACCCAAAGTTACATGATAAATTTGCAATTTTATGAGCATTTAAGTCACAATACTACATGAAGAAAAAAATTGTACTTATGTATGAAAGAGGTGGTGTTGACTTTATTTTACTGTTTCAAAAAGTGACGTTCACTCTGTAGTTGCAGTTTTTCAAAACAAAAATGGCACATTTGCTAGATCAACTTGGAAGGTTATCTGGATAAAAGTGCTACATTTACTAATTAAAGTTGTTATTTTTGTAGAAAAAAATATTACTATTATGGAAAAAAGTGAAAACGTGACATAAATTAAGTCAAAATGTGAGTGGCGGGGGAAAAAATCACTGGGGGAAAAAATTGTAGATTGATAAGGGTGGGGGGGGGAGAGTGATAAATTTGCTTGATAAATAACTCAAATTTTATGAGAATAAAAAAATGGTCGAGTTCCTGGATATATTTGTAAAGTGGCTGTTTTTGTCTGTGCCGTAGGTGAACAGGGAGAGCGTTTCGCCCCCACTGAGTCCAGTTGAAGGTTTACTCATCACCATGAACTCCAGGCAGGTTCAGCTCACCACCGACTTCGGACTCACAGTGCGCTTCGACGGCAGAAGTCGTGGAGGTAAAGGCGGGGCTCGATAAACCCTCCCCCACCCGCTGTCATCTCTTTTTTGTTTTCCCCTCACATTTCCACCTTTGCTCATCCAGAGATCATCCTGCCGAGCACGTACAAGAACGCCGTCAGGGGGCTGTGCGGAAACTACGACGGGATCCGCACCAACGACTACATGAAGCCGGACGGGACGGTTATCAGGGACCTGAACGCCTTCGGAGAAAGCTGGAGGGTCAGCGACCGACAAGTGCGCGCTACCGACGGCGCCTCGCTAGTGCCCAGCCACATCCACGTTCACAGGTACATTCACAACAGAAATTTGGCATTTCACAAAAAAAAAAAAAATGGCTGCCTCGGTCATTATAACGCGAAACTGTTGGTGGCTGTTTGTGCGGCGTTCAGGCGAGAAGTGGACACGGATCTAGATTCGGGATTCGAGACGTCCGGCTGCTCCGAGGACGAACTGGCCGACTACAAGGATCCCGCCGTGTGCGGCGCACTAACGGATGCCGCTGGGCTTTTCGCCTCCTGCCATGCCGTCCTGCTGCCCGCCAGCTACCTCGAGTGAGTCCACAACCGCAACCGACTCAAACAATCAATGCAATGTGTTTCCATCGTGATTTTAACATGATTCTAACCGTGATTCCGACATGGTTCGAACTAGGGATGTTGGGATGTTTGATACCAAATAAACGTATAATGTTGGTAACCGCATAACTCTTTCAATACCCAAAAAGTTTTTTTTTCTTTATTTTTTCAGGATTCAGTCATTCAATCCAATACTCTTCTTTATGTATTGTTTTTTGTCCCGTCATGGTTGGGTAAAGAAGGGCCTGAATGAGTTAATATGAGTACCGTAATTTCCGGACTCTAAGCCGCGACTTTCACGCTCTGCGGCTTATTTAATGAAGCGGCCTATATAAAGACTTTTTTAACGGCCGCCTGTGTACCGTCTTTCTTTGTAAATATCTCATGTAACAATATGGGCACCTGCGGCTTATAGACGGGTGCGGCTTATGTGTGTACAAAATGTTTTTTTCCTTTAAAAATGTAGTGGTGCGGCTTATAATCAGGTGCGGTCTATAGTTCAGAAATTACGGTAAATGGACATGGATTAAATTCAAAAGAGAAAATCACTCTGTCAGCCATGTCAAAATTGGGTTAGCAAATAAAGCTACATTTTGGTAAAAACAGATTCACCATGGACCCTAAACACCTACATCCAGAAATGGCATCTTAGTGGACAAACAAGAGCCTTTCATATAGTTCACTGAGAAAACAGCTTTCTTAGCCATTAGTATCGGCTGTCCTCGCTGATACCAATACAGTCAAACCTCGGTTTTCGTCCATAATCCGTTCCAGAAGGCTGTTCGAAAACCGAAATTGTTTGAAAACCAAAACCACGCTCTTTTTAAAATAAAAATGTTTACTGAACACGTCTGCTCATAATGGAAAGCAACACGAGGAAGCCTCACTTCCTCGTCTACCCGAACAAGCGTCACTTCCTTGTGTAAGGAAAGCGAGAGGAGTCAAATGGTGCATTCAAATGCGCTCAGTTTGTTCGAGAATACCGAAATTTGTTCTTCATCTGAGGCATAAAAAACTCGAAATTTTTGGTCGAAAACCGATGTTTGACTGTACCTTAAAATAAGGCTGGTATCGGCCCGATACTGATACCTGGTATCGGTACTTGCCGATCCCTGTTTCTAACCATGACCCCAACGTTATTTCTAAACTTGTCTCAATAACTATTCTGCTCTCTGCTCCCTCAAATTGAGTTTTTAAAAACTTTAAGTCACACTGTGTATTTGTTGCCCTTTTTTTCCCCCCCCCCACAGCGACTGCATGTTCGACCTGTGCGCTGAGCGGGGCAGCAAAGAGCTGCTCTGTGCCAGCTACGAGGCCTACGCCGCCGCTTGCCAAGGGGCCGGAGTCACGCTAGGGCCCTGGAGACAACAGCTGGGCTGTGGTGAGAAGTTTAAGATCATCTTTGGTAGTCGCACCATAGCAACATTTGCATCGTTTCTGCAGCAGTCGTGGATAGAAAAAATAACAAAAATTAGCATACAATCTTGATGTTGTGAACGGAAGGGAGGACAAAAAGTCAAAAGAGGACGAAACTCAATCGAGTTTCCCAAGAATGAAGTTGTAATATTACTACTGCTGTTATCCTCAAGTTTTGGTGCGTGTGTGTGTGTGTGTGTGTGTCAGTGCTGTCGTGTGGAGGCAACAGCACGTATACATCGTGCATGTCTCCGTGCCCGGCCTCCTGCGCCGATCTGGCGGCACCGTCCGAGTGCGACGCCACCTCCTGCGTGGAGGGATGCCAGTGCGCGCCCGGCTTCGTCATGAGCGAGGGCGGCTGCGTGCCGTACGCGCAGTGCGGATGCAGCTTCCTCGACAGATACTACCCGGTCAGTACTTCACGCTGATCACCTTCTTCGGGATTTCCTTTTGGAATATTGTGTTGACTTGGAATACCGACTTTTGAAAATATATCGACCTTGAGATTGAGATTCTGTACTGAGCCCATGTTTCCCTATTGGAAGATGTATTTATTTATTTATTTATTTATTTTCTGCAGTTCAATCAATATCGTGCTGCTCCTGGTGTGCAAGCCTTGGCAACCAGGCAGCAGTATAATACAGGCATATAGATACAATTGCTCGCTAAGCATCAATGGTTTTACCAGGTAGTTGGTCCTCACAGAGGATAAAGAATATGTGTATTTTAATATGTTTGCCCTATGTGTATTTTTGTACCATCTGTCTTGAGCAATATAAAACCATGACTCTGGTGCTCCTTAGGTCACTCGTCTCCGAGGTACCACTGTAATGGGCTTCTTACGTTTTTTTTTTTTCAATCCACGCGGATGTTGACGCAAGTTAAACAACAATGTAAGAATGTGATGAGCGTTTTTTTTTTTCCCCCCTCCAATGGGCGCCGTGCAGCTGAAGGAGACCTTTGTGACCGAAGACTGCGCCCAGGCCTGCGAATGCACCCCCACCGGTGCCGTGTGCCAAGCCAAGAGCTGCCGGGAGGGCTACGTCTGCGCCATTTACGACTACAGACGCGACTGTCACAGGGGTGAGTGCGTGTATGTGTGGAAAATGAATAAGAGGCAGCCCGATAGGAAGAAAATGTGAGAATATTTTGTGGAAATCAGTCAGAATTTGATCATAAGGACTGCATGTATTCTACAAGATGAACGTTGTACATTTTGGCGATTTTTTTTCCTGGACTCAAATTATCCTCGCGGATGAGTTTGAGTTTTTTTCTCCCCCTCCCTCCTCCCTTGTGGTTTCTTTCTGACTTCTGGGTTAAGTGAACGCTGGCGCGTTTGGCTGCCGCTGCTCAACCCGCATTGTGTTTTATTGTTCTTGTTCCTGATTGTAAAGTGCCCTTGGGTGTCTTGAAAGGCGCTTATAAATAAAATGTATAATTATTATTATTATTAAAATCGGGTTATTTAATGAAAATGTATTGTAAATTGAATCTCAGGAACAAATCCCAAAAATATATATGCATATCTTTCATTTATTTCAACACTCCAGTTGTGATTTCACTATGAATATAATAATTTTCGCTGAAATTAAAACACTGAAAACGAAAGTCACTGTTCTAGAAATAAAATTGTAAAATTTGGAGAAAAAATTTCAAAATGCAACTGCTACATTCTGTCGCCATTTGATGTCAAAATATTTACCCTAAAAAAAAAAGTCAACCAAAAAAGTGAACTCCCAAAAACTTTTCCTGCACTTACTCGCTGCATTGCGTTTCAGCGAGTCCGTGCCTCAGCAGCCCCTGTCAGAATGGAGGAACGTGTAACGACATCAACAACACGTCTTACTCGTGCACCTGCGCCCCAGGCTACCAAGGCTTCGACTGCGAGGACCAGATCACGGTCGACGAAGGACTTGGTAAGAACCAATTCAAGAACGACGCAACACGGGAATTGGACAAAATTGAACGAGAATTACGGTCCATCATAGTATTAAGACGAATACATTTGGCGAGACAGAATTCGCATTGAAAAGAATTGTGTCGTTGCCATGACAACGGTTTCGTACCCACTTGAGAATAATGTCGGAATAAAGCCAGAGTATCGTGAGAAAAGCTGTATTAGTTACAGGATAAAAGTATGTCATTTTACGGCAAGTGTAAGATAAGAATATTCTTTTTATTGTTACAAGAAGAAAAAAGAGGAATGCGAGTTGTTGTTTTTTTGTACGTTGCAATTTTTTGGGGGGGTAAAATAAAAAAATCCAACTATGTCCTTGCAGAAACTCGCTGGATCATCCTGATTGCCGTGCTGGTGTCAGTCGCCGTCGTCGTCGTCATCGTGATCACCGTTGTGTGTGTTTGCAAAAGCGTTAAGAAGTAAGTCACGTTTTATACGTACGTGTGTGTGTGTGCATGTGTGTGTGTGTTTCCTTTGGTTCTCTACCAATGAAAAAAATGAGTTGAAAAATATAATGTCAATTAAAATTAAAAAATTAAATTCGAATATATATATTCATTCAACCAAGTTCTGTCCTATATTGTTATATGTAAAATAAAACTGGAATTGTCTTAACTTCAACATGTAGGACACCAAATTTATTAATCTTTCTAAAATTATTTTTATTTAATGACAAACCCGATATAATCGTTTGCCAATTAAAATAATTTGTTACTTTTAGTGTCAATTACTTTTGAGTCTCAAATCACGTTGCTATAAGAAAATACATGACATAATGGCTAATTAATAACGCTAATACGTCGTTCAATTTATTATTTGAAAATAACCTGTTTGAATGATGATACATTTTAAATGCATGACAGTATTGTAATCTTATGTCAATATAATTTAAAATCGATTCCTTTCAAGGTGCTTACAGGCATGCATTTTATTCGGTAACTAATTAAAAAAGGGAAATTCATTTCAAACTGAATGAGAAACAGCCCAACAACATGGGCGGGTTGTGTGAGGAAGGGCATGCGGCGTAAAATGATGCCATCCAAATCATGCGAGTGACTCGCGGCGGCGACCCCTAATGGGACGAGCCCAACTGGCAACATTTGTCACATTAAATCCAAGTAATGACGTTTTTTATTTCCAGGTCAGGCGTTTATGTAATTCAGAAGCTGCCACCGTCTCACAGCTGGTGAGAGCACTGCGTTGCGAACAATCCATTCTTTAGATTCCCGCTCCTTCTCTAGTTATTGATTGATCTTGGATTGTTGAGTAGTGTTCGAATGCGAAAATCGACAACCTGTCCCGTTCTAATGCAAATCACTGCCATTGTGTTCACAGGAAAAACAAGAGGAAAGACGACCTCCGAATGTCATCAAGACGTAAGTAGCACCAATATTTTACTGTCTATGATATTAGTACAGGGCTTGCATTTTTTTTTTTAAACCACATAATTTAAAATGCCAAATTTTAGCATTGAATCTCTTACCAATTTTTTTTATCTCATGAAATCAATTACATTCATATGTAATCATTAATTTTACAATTATGATTATTCTGGTAGTAATTTCTATTGTAACTAAAGGTCAATTTAGTTTAATACTTACATTCTGATTAGGGTCTACACACACACACACACACAGTGGTACCTCGACTTACAAAATGAATTGTTTCTGGAAGAAATTTCTTAACTAGAAAATTTTGTAAGTAGGGACGCGTTTTCCATGTAAATGCCCTAATCCGTTCCAAGCCCCCCCAAAATTCAGACATAAATATTTTCTAAAGCAAAAAAAAATGCATAAAAATGTGAAACAAATACATTTTACAATTAGATGATTGCACAAGAATAAAGAATAAAAATGATGGCCATTTTAACTTAACTGCATCCTCATCGTTTTTTTGCCGTCTTTAGTTCATGTTCTCTCTCAAAAGTGGTTTTTGCTTGGCGTTTTGTAAAGAACTGATCCAAGAACGTTTGCTTTTTGTCGACTTTTAACAATCCTTCATAAATGTCCAAGGCAAACATCAGCATAGTGAGCGAGTGCCCGACTGGTGAACACTTTTTATGTGTGATTCACATTTACGTAAAACTATCGTAATGCCCCATCGTCCGAGGGGCGAATGATGGGGACGCTGCATAGACACATATCTATCTACACACACAGACACATTTGGTAGGGGTCCCTCTTAGCCAATGGGATGCCAGGAAGTTGCTCGGTAATAGCCAATGGCAGAGCAGCTAGAAGTATGTTGCGTTCAGGAAACTCGGAACTGCGAGTAGCAGGACAGACTGTATTTTTACTTTTAGTATCTTGAAATTTCTTTCGTAACAAGAGGCAATATTTTCCTTTAAGGCGTTTCATAACACTTGAAAATTCGTATGAAGAGACGTTCATAAGTAGAGGTACCACTGTATCACCATTTAAATGCATAGAGAGAGATATGGATATTTTGTTTATTTCTCTTTGTAGGTGTCCCCTATGAGAACATGGATGAAAAGAAAACCAACGAGATGACAAATATGTGATATTATTTTTAATAATCATCTTTTTCTGTTCTGACGTGATTTACAGTTTATTCTTCAGTACAAATGAAATATAAAGGAGTCATTTTGGTCAATTTTTTGTGTACTCCACTTTTGTGTTATTTTGTTAACTTATGTAGTCAATGGAACTGGAAACAATCTGTTTTGTTTTTGTGAATTAAATACCCACTCAAAAAAAGTTTCGAATCAAGCGCTTTAATGAACTTTTTATTGAGATGAAGGAATACTTGCCTGGGATTTGAAAATGTGTCAAAACAATAAGGATTGGGTTTCTTTTATTATACAATTTTCTGAGATGCATTTCAGAAAGAAAAAAAGTTCACAAGTTGATTCTTCAAATATATGTAAAACAAAACAACATTATTTGGAAATGTACATTAACGATAAGCTGTTCAAAACAAAACACTAACTTTCTCACAGTGAAGTCATAATTTTGAGAATGTATAGCCTTAGCAAATTATAGCATATGCTAATGCTATAATTTTTAAATAGTCTCAAATCTGAATTAATGACAATATTGCAAATATGAAAATAAAGTTGAAATATTGCCTGAAACAAAGCACAACTTTTAAGACTAAATATGACAGAATTTACAAACATAGTTGCAATTTAACCAGAATATAAAATCCCATGAGGCAAAAAAAGTCAGTTATTTTCCTGTGATTTTTTTGGAAGGAGAAATATGTAAACATTAAGATAATAAAATTCAAACATGAAAAATATGTCTGCAAGCCGGTAAGCATCGCTATGTGTGCTACGTTCAGTGTCTCAAGCATTGAAATGAGCAGAACAAACAAAAATAAATATTAGCAAAATAACTCCAATAAATAGCAAATCAAATAAAGCCAGTGTAAAGACTTCAGTTTGGTTGACATATCCCATTCTATCACATAAAACATCTTGCAATGATCCACAGACGTCAATGTGATTGTGAATGGTCGTTTGTCTATACCGCATGTGCCCTGAGATTTCTGGCAACCATCCATCCATCCATCCATTTTCCGAACCGCTTTATCCTCACTAGGGTCGCGGGGGGTGCCGGAGCCTATCCCAGCCGTCTTCGGGCAGTAGGCCACCCTGAATTGGTTGCCAGCCAATCGCAGGGCACACAGAGACGAACAACCATCCACGCTCACACTCATACCTAGGGACAATTTTAGAGTGCCCAATCAGCCTGCCATGCATGTTTTTGGAATGTGGGAGGTGCAAACTCCACACAGGGAGGCCGGAGCTGGATTTGAACCCGGTACCTCAGCACTGTGAAGCCGACGTGCTAACCACTGGACTACCGGGCCGCCCCTTCTGGCAACCAGCCAAGCAATATTGACCCATGCATTAGATTATGTCGCAAGGGTGGAGGTTGTTTATCATTTCTAATTCAACCCAATGAGGATAAGCGCAATCGAAAATGGATGGATTTTTTTTTTTTACTGAAATGGCCATCAAATGTGCAGCACAAACACTTGCCTGAGTGAAAATCGCGTATCTTTAGCTGCTGATGTGCCCCATCACAAACACCTGACATTGTCTTTTAGCAACCTGGTCCAGTGAACTGACACTTTGCTCTGGACTCATGTAGAGGGAATTGCTGAATGGACGCTCCATCATGCTGCCCGTCCTGAAAAACAGCATGCGTTAGCAGCTAGCGGTAGTTAGCAAGTCACCAGTAAGATAAAACACCTTCCAAAATCCTATTCTAAAAAAAAAATAAAAAAAATGGTTGTCGCCCACAACATACTACCAGAGTGATTAGCCCCTAAACGACTCATCACTATTTTTCAGAAGGTAGAATGTTACTAATTCTCATTAGCCACTAGCGTTCGCCACTATCTGGCAGTGGCTGCTAACTGGGTCGACGCTAAATGAACCATGAACTGTTTTTAAAAAGACGCTACATATTTGACTTGAAAACCTTCCCGTTAGTCGCCGTAGTTAGCTTCTAAATGGCAGGAGCCGCTAACTACCTCTGCGTTTAAGATGTTGCCACTTGACGATTTGCCAATATGTCAAACTGCCACAAATGTAGCACCGATTACAGGCGGGGAAGACTTGACTTCCCCTTTAAGCTGCAGTGGCTGGTAATGGCCGCCTTCATGAGTACCGGATGCATTGAAATGAGGCGATATCAGCTCAATACCGATACCCGTGCTCAGTGCTCGCCCACTTTATACACATGCCGGTTCTTTTAATTATTTTTTTTGTACGTTTGACAATTAATGTGATGGAAACACTTCGCCGCTAAGTTTCAGTTAACTATCTAGCCGCTCGACTGGTTCGCCGCTGATTGTGAAAGCACATTTTCGCAGGATGAAAAAGTTAGCCGCTAAGTCGTGTTAGCATCTTTGCGCGTTCTTCTATACCTGACATGTTGGGGTTTGGAAGGCGGCAGTTGGTGGGAGAAGCTCAGGGATCGTGTCACACTGCCGGAAGAGGGTGGCGTGCACAATTTGGGCGATCGGTGCTCCTCGGGTGGCGCCTTGAACTGAAGCTTCATTTTCATGTGCTGGCTTAACTGAAGTGTCGGGAATGCAGCAAAAGACAAAAAAAAAAGTTCACAATTTGCTCACTGAGCTTAAGTCTCAAAATTGAATAACGTCCCGATTTTAACTCCAAAGCTTTTTGGATGGAGATAATTATTCTTGATGTATTAAATGTATATTTTAGGTTTATATTAAAAAAACGAAATCTGCAAATAGTAGAATTATTTATATTCGTGTACAACAAATGATGCTTGAATTAAAATTCAATATTGAAAAACAGCACTTCTACAAATAAATTGGAATAAATAAAATGGAATTATTAATGTATGACAGTTGTTCACAATTGGCACTTTTATGGCTGTAAAATAAAACGAGATATTTTATTAATATCATGAAATGTTTAATATAAATAAAGAATAAAATGGCCATATTATAAAATGAAATCAAAGTATGAAATTATGTTAAAAATGATCACGTGTGGACATTTTAAAATAAAAAGCCTTATTTTTAAAAATCTATGAAATATACTTAAGTCCGCAATGAAATTATGGCTTGAAATTTGCAGTGAGTTGCTATTATAAGATGCAGTCAGTGTCATTATTTCAGAAAGTAAGTCCATTCAAGAAAAATTATTTTAAAATGAGCGTTTTTGCCGACTGCAAAATGGAGAAAAAATTATTAGAATTAGCATGCTTAATTCTGAGAAGCATTTCAAAATCAAAACATGTTGTATATAAAAACTCAAGTTATACAATACATAACAATAAACTTGACTGTCCAAAATGAGGTACGACTACAAAATTAAAAAAAAAAGGATGAAACAGCTGACAATGCAAACGTTGTGCTACGCTGGCACCGTACCTCAAAAAGTCCCGTTCCAAGGATCTGGAAGGCGACGGTAAAAGACACGCTGGAGCCCTTCCTGCAACGTCCCAGGTTTCTGAAGGGAGACTGGCACACCACCGCTGTCACCTCACCGTCCTGGTGGCCTCTTACTGCATTCGCTGGACAAGCGGATGACAGAATGGAAGCCAGATCCCGCCCGTGACGAGATGAAGCGACATGTCGGGGAAAACTCACCCTGAATATTCCAGTGCAGCCTGACGGACAGGAAGTCGCGCAGGTTGTTGACCAGGGTGTACTTGACCGGGAAGCTCTCGCGAGGCCTGACGGCGTTCGGGCAGGAAGCGGTCATCACCAGCCGAGGACGATTCAAGCGGATGCTGGGCAGTGAGTAAAAAGTGACGATGTGCCTGGGGAGAAAATGAAGGAACGTCAGTCAGCCATGTCGCGAGGTGGCGAGCAGCGCTTGATGATTATGATGCGCTCACCTCGCGTGCGGGAGTGTTGACGTGCGCCATTGTAACACAGCAACCAGCGGGATTTCCAAACCCTACACGCAAAAATATACTCAGACACGTGTTGTGAATTTTGCTCTTCGGCTCCCTGTTAGAGAACAGCAACATGTGCAAAAAGGTAACATGAACTGAAACATTCAAAAGTTGGACTCAAAGCTTTCTGCATAATACCGACCCAAAATATACATGTGAGGTGCAGGCACCGCATTTTTTTTCCCTCAAATTATAAGTCGGACTTAAAATCCTTTCATTTTCTCAAAAATCAACAGTGCACCTTACAAGAATGCACCTTAACTCATTCACTCCCAAAGACGTTTTTAACCCCCATGCAGTAATTATCCCAAAATTGGACATGTCGGACACTTTGGACGATTTTGGACTGTTGGACAAATGGACACCACAGACAAAACAGTGAAAAATAACTCCACAAAGCTGAAATTTTGCATAGGATCAATATCTATGTCTTGGCCAATTCCCACTGAACATTTTGAGGGGTTGAAAGTGAAAAAAAATTTAAAGTGAAAAAAGTTGTTGCACATTGGAAGAGGGACATTTTTGGGACGTAATACCCTTCATGCAGCCGCTTAAAAATACTGCATGAGGGTTAAACGTCTTTTCAGACTTGGTCCAGAATTGTCTGGTACTGAATGAGTTAAAAATCTGGTGCACCATCGATATTAATTCTAATTGTTTTTAATGACCTCAAACCGATTTGATGTGGTACACGGCGCTCAAAAATCTGTCAAACTGTTTTAGGATGCAATAAATCCACAGTTGTTTGTAACAAAGGGTGAAGACAGGATGTCGTCTTTAATTGAAATTCCTTCCTATTTATTTCTATGTTTGCATTCTTATTGTCATCCGTAGCTTTAAAAGGCGGGGCCTGGCTTTGTGAGTGATATGGACGCCAGCTAGTGAAATTGTGGGGCTAGCTTTTCACTGGCTGAACTGTGAGGCAGTTTCCATGTTGAGTTACTCAGCGCAAGTTGGGAATTAATATGCTTATTAGGTGTTTGCTCGAAAGTAATTAAAAAGGTAGCTTTGGTTGTATCTTTCTTTGTCCACCTGTGAGGGATTATAATTTGTTGTACAGTGATCCCTCGCTATTTCGCGGTTCGTTTATCGCGGCTTCGGTGCACCGCGGATTTTTTTCAAACGTATTCATTAAAAAAAAAATATATATGTATTTTTTTTTTTTAAGTCCGCAAACGGTCCGCGAGAAGCTTGCAGTTGTTTTGCAAAAAAAAAATTAATTATTTTTTTTTACCTGTATATGTTAATTGGTCGCTACTTCACGGATTTTCGTTTATCGCGGGTGGTTTTGGTCCTCATTAACCGCGATAAACGAGGGATTACTGTAACTATTTTTTGAAGTATGAAACAACCCCAAACGTTGGTCAGTTTGTCTTTGACACACTGTCTTCTTGGCTTCCGCTTATCTCTCTATGTGGAAAACCGGTGACCATAAAATGACGCCACATATCGGCTGCCGGCTGTACACGGTAAGAATCATAAGTAGTGCCGCTGGCGCTTCAGCCTCTCACTTCACTGGAGTGGTGGTCGTCTGTGTCCTGGAGCTGTAGCCGGAACAGGAAGTTGTGCTCCTCCAGGGTGCCCAGTATGCTCGGAAGACGTGACCACTCGCTGTCCACGCGGTAAAACGACGCCATGGTCACCTCAGCTGATTGGTGGCTTCGTTAGCGACAGAAAGGTCAGATACAGAAAAAAAAAAAACACATTCTGAGCATAAACTTTCTATTTGCTTCAATACGGAGACGAGATGCATTTACCAGACATTGTCTACGATCAGAACGGAACCGTCCGGCATCATCGGAAGGTAGGACAAGTTGTAGTTGGGAAGGATCCTCACGTCTGTGATACAAAGCTCCTCCTGAGAGGCGCCATTCAGCACTGAGGGCGAGAGGGGGCGTGGCCGTCAATGCGATGCGACGCGCGGGTTGGGAACGCGCCTGACCTTTAAGGAATGTGAAGTGTTTTCCAGAGACGGTCAGCTGCTGATACCCGACACTGGGGGGCGGCAGAACATTCAAAGTGGCGCTGACTGGACGAGGAAGAGGAGGCCACAGGTCAGAAATTACTTTTATAGCATTCGTGTAAAGACCAAGTGCACACATTTGTTTGCCCATTTGTGATGTCATGTCAGTATCGGCTCGCTCATACTGTTGATGAGCCTCATTTGAATGTGCTTTGCGATGGAATAACTGAACGCTGAGTACACCGTTTATGTGACATGGATTCATGATTGCGTACATGCTACCTGCATGGTGTTGATTACATATCGATTACATCGATCTGAACTGTGGTGTATATTGTACTTAAATGATCCTCTACATTTAAAATGCATTTTGTATGCTACTCTTATTTTACAATTACAGTCAAACCTCGGTTTTCGAACGTCTCGGTTCTCGCCCAATTCGGTTTTGGACCAAAAATGTCGAGTTTTTTATACCTCGGATAACGAGCAAATTTCGGTTCTCGAACAAACTGAGCGCACTTGAATGCACCATTTGAGTCCTCTCGCCTTCCTTACACGAGGAAGTGACGCTTACTCGTGTTGCTTTCCATTGTGAGCAGACGTGTTCAGTAAACACTTTTATTTTAAAAAGAGCGTGGTTTCGGTTTTCCAACAATTTCGGTTTTCAAACAGCCTTCTGGAACGGATTATGGACGAAAACCGAGGTTTGACTGTAGGTGAAATTTGATCATTTCTGACATTACAACCGAATGACGGGAGGTCGATATAGATGGCTGTAGCCATACCCTGTGCCTTGAATTTGTTGAGGTCCTCTCGGAACGTGCGTGCGGGCGAGCAGAGCTGCAGGAGACCAAGGTAGCCATGTTCCCTCACCTCCACCTGGTCTTCATCCCACTCCCACACGCTCACCACAATCTGGTCAAAGCACAGCAGACAAAACGATACGCCCAGTTTCTCTAAATGGTGGCCGTGCTTAAGATTAGTCCAAAAACTGTATCGTAGCTGAGCAGCAAGATTACAACTTAAATCCCATAACATTTCAATTGTTTTCTTGTATTGTTAACATATTAATGATTGCAAGTTTTTTCTTCAAATATTTCGTTCCCTGTCCAAGAAACACATTTTGCTCATTATATCAAATATGATTTCTCAAGAATTCAGTTTGTTCCTCATTTACTGTATGTTTGTACTGTAAAGGCTTGGAACACTGCAACCTTCATCCACCCTCACTTACCCCCAATAATGTTTTTATTCTTAAAAAAATGTATCATTTCTGGTAATTTTGGTAAATTTGGTATTTACTCATACCTTTATGACTTTACGTCCCAAACATGAACATTTTTTTCTCATAATATTGTGACTTCAATTTACATCCTATTGATCATAAATGAAAAGATGTTTCCTTCCGAGAAAAAATGATTCATTAATAGATGGGAATTGGAAAATAGACTGACCTTGGCTTGGAGTGTGTTGACAGGGAGCTTGTCCAGAGTAACTCTAAGACGGAAGGAAATCTGGTCTTCTGACAACGGAGTCGACTGCAGGACAAGCACGGCACAAGATGTCATCCTTGAATTTAAGCACTCTAATGCCCTAGCATGTGAGCAAGGAGAGCCACAGTGACCAGCGCACTTTCAGTGTTTATCAAATGGGAGGAACAGGCAAATGCAAAATGAGAACACTCGCAAGGAGCCGCTATGAGCAACGACTCACACGTAGGCCACGCCCCATAAATGTACACACAGTCAACACAAATACTACTTTACTTACAGTAGTTACACTTTCTAAGTTCTATCGTTCAAGGGTGCCACCAAATGGAAGAAAATAGAACTTTGCGGGGGAGGGGGCGTTACCTTGACCGGTTCCATCCTATGACGTGCATTGTTGTGGTGCAGAATTGGGCAGCACTCTATGAACTTCCGTTTGCGTTGGCACTTCTTCGGTGGTTCTCATTAGAAATGTCAGCCTGGTCCTCCTCCGCTTCTGTTTCTTCTTCTACGCTGTTATTCAAGTCTAGCCGACTGTCGCCGAGCTGAGCACCAACGGTCGCCACAGCGAACAAGTCGCCCATTGGCTTTGCCTTTAACAAACGACCTTTACGCAGCATCACAAGAAAATGGACAGTCTCCCCGAGGTAAAAGTGCGTTCTCTGCTCAAGAGCCTCGCAGTCCACCGGGTCCGCCGCTTCCCCCGCGGCGGGAAAATACACAGTGTGTTCAAACAGCGACTCCATGGCCAGCGAAAAAGTTGCGCTCAATAACCATATGTTGCCATGTAAACAAACAAGTGAACGAAGACGTTGTCAAAGGCGGACACACGACCAAGACGTGCGTCCCGAAAATGTCGCGCGGCATAGAAACAACGCTAAAAGTCCGCAGTAAGTTCGCATTTGATGGTAATTTGTAGATAAAAAAAACAGCAGAGTGGTTAATCGATGCGGCTTTGGAGCGGCTGAAGTTTGGACGAGACCAAAGTAATCGATCGACGAGAGTAGACGAGCTGATTGCTCGACGCTGGTTACCACTGTAGATCATAAAAATAAAACGGAAGATATATATATTTTTTACAAATACAATATTGCACAAATTAGGTGTTGGTCATAGAGTAACAATTGGACAAAAAAACAAGTACCTAAAATTTTAAATATTGTTTAAGCATCAGAATTGTACATTTTCCTCTTCATATTACAATTTTTTCTTAAAATAGAACATTTGTGTTACTTCATATGTCTCATGTAATGTGGGTGTTTGTGTGTATATATATATATATATATATATATATATATATATATCCCCTTGAAACATTGACCCTTTACTGTGATCAAGGTATCCAGTAATAAAAATAAGAATTACTACTATATTGTCAAAACCTGTGCACATTAACCAAACCAAAAATCACTTTTGTTACTTTTTGGAGCACAGAAAAAGCAAACTCCGATCCCCTGGTGTCTGTCTGTGTGACTTTTTATTTCATGGACTTAAACACTGAAGTTATTGTCAACTTGAATATTCAGAGTCCGGTGACAAATTATCAATGGACGCATTGTTGGGTCCGGCAAACCATGCGGATTTACAAAAAAACCGAGAGAGGTTGAGACAGAGAGTGAGAGAGAGAGAGAGAGAGAGAGAGAGAGAGAGAGAAAGAAAAGACAAATATCACATGATCTGGCTTCTCTGCTGGCAAGGTATTCCTCAAACAGTGGCCACGGATGTTTATTTAGTGCAGAGTACTGGGTGCTTATTGGAGAGAAGGCCTTCATTCGTACCAAAGCATTTTAGAATATTAAACGTCAGACTGTATAAATAAATACTCAACAATAAAATTATATATTTCTACTTTCATAAATAATTAAAGAGGGTGATCATTTTTTCGTGGCATGAATTGAGGCACGGCGTTTAAAAACCAGGCGGCCGCTATTTGAGGACATTTGGTATACATCTCTAAATGAATTTAGTGGGCAATTGAACAAAATGCTTCATCTGCCTTATTGTTGTCACAATTTCCCAAATAAAAGCATCAAGTTTCTTCAAATAATCCCACAAAGGATGTAAATGTTCCAGTTGTTCGCCTTGCTTCACGGCTGCTACAGTCCCTCAGCCATTGTTGTGCAACACATGAAATACTTCATTCCACAAAGTACCTTTCAAGATAATACTCCAAGTACCTTTTCAAACATGTATAAATACACCAAGGTGACAGTAACGTTAATACAGTGAAAACCTTTTAAGTCCAACAAAAGTATTGGCCTGGCCTGCACCGGGACGAAAAGAGTCCAAAAATTACTCGGGAAAAAGTTGACCATTTTGCTGCAAAATGTTCCCAAATTAAAATATTTGCATGTGATGAATTTTATCTCGCAATATTGTTTCCGTCAATCGCTGGCTTTTTTTTTTTCTCCAACTAGGACACCTCTGTTCCAATCACATTGACTTGTTGATACTGCGACATTTGTCTTGCAAAATGATAAATTTGCGCTGTTAAGATTTTATTCCTGCAACACTGCATGCAGTGTTTTCTGTTAATATCACATCTTTCCACTTTTCACAAAGATTTGAATTAAGATTTTCTCATAACATTTTTACGACTGAATTCCCGTAACAACCCGACAACTTAATTTTCCCCCAAATTAAAAAAAAAACGTTCTCGTGACATTACAACACGATGCCTGTAATCTTGTGACTTTTCTTGCAAAAATTTCCCACAGCCTTTGATTATTTACTTGACAACTTTCTCCCCTGGCCCCCCAAAAAAAGAAGTTATGATGGTGGCATCCAACATCCATTTTTACTGGCAGAAAATGGCGCCTTTTTTTCTTCTTGCAAAATTCAGAATTTTTCCAAGCATCTTTCTTCCTGTGACTAATGTTTTTTTTCTTGATTGTTGCAAAACAATAAAAAAAAAATTTTTTTTTAAATCTTGTAATATTAGAATTTTATCCCTGTCATATTTTATCGAATATAGTTGGCAACTTTATGACCTTGTTTTACCCATAACATGTTTTTATTTGCATAAAATACAAATTTACTTAAAACTACAACAAAAACAAAAAATTCTGGTAACTTTGCGACTCTTTTCTTGCAATACTGCGACTTTTATCGTCTAAAATCATAACTTTGTCTGTTGACCTTTCTTCTTTTTTTCCCCCGCAAAATGACATTTTTTCCTGTGGCACTACAAGATTATTAACCTTTTCCTCAGGACTTGCCTTTTTTTTCTGTTTTTTTTTTTTTTTGTGCGTGGCCCGAATGCACTCGTCCGTAGGCGCTTTCATTGAAGTCAGCGTCCGGAAGCAAAAAAAAAAAAAAGACAAAAATCTAGAAAGTGGAAGTACGATGAAAGCTTTTAGTTCAAGGAGAGTTCACTTAAACCGCTGGCCGCTTCCTCGTCCTTGCGGTGGACTCGTTGCGGTTGCGGCTAAGTAAGCGACTTCCGTCCCAGTCCCGCGGCCCCTCTTCCCCTGTCCTCCCTCCCGGGTCCTGTCCCTTCTCCCCTGTCCTGGATGGGTCTAGTTTGAAAAAAGACCTATCAGAGGCTAACTTTGGGCTTTGCAGCCCCGGCAGGGCTTGCGGCGGCTGCGCCCGCGGAAACTGTTTGGCGTCCAGCGTGTCTTTATACTGGATCTCGGGGCGGATCATTCTCAGGCAGGCCATCCTGGTGCCGTTGTCCAACCCCGGCTGCAGCTCGTAGCCCAGAATTTTCACCAAGCCGCTCTGGAAGGGCCTGATGGTTTTGTCTCGGATGCGGTGGGCCTCCACGGGCTTCCCGCCGTCCCGCAGGCAGGCCCCGGCGAGGGCCTCGCGCCGGCTCCGCAGGAGAGCCACTTCCCGCTGCATCCGGGCAGCGCCGAACGCGGCCACTTCCCGCCAGAAGGTCCGGTTGAAAGCTTGATACAAGTGCCAGTCCAAGGCGTTCCATTGCCGCAGCTTCTCCCGCTGTTCCTCCGTGAGGAACAGATTGGGTGGCGCTTTGGCGGGCAAGCGCCCGCCTCGAACTTTGCCCACCCATCCGTCGGTCAAAGCGGCGCCGGCGCCGCCGTCCGGTTTCTGCTGCCGCGCGTTGAGGCTGAAGGACACGACGGCGTCCAGAGGCCAGCACAGGGCGTGCCGCAGCAGGATCATCGACTGGTCAAAAAACTCGGACACCAGGACCAGCTTGAAGGTCTGGCGCACCACGGCTTCGCCGTGCCGCGCCAGAACCCCCGAGAAATTGGCGTTGTGATCCATGCCGAAGTCGAACCACAGCAAGTTGCGGGCGTAGTGGTTGTTGCGGGCGCGCGGGTCGTAGTACTTCCCGGGATCGTCCGCAAAGTCGCCCAAGCCTTTAGCTTTCCGGAACGCGGGCGCCACTTCTTTGTAATAAGCGAAGGACGACTCGGCCAGAGCGACGGGGTCTCTGATGATGGAGAAGTAGAAGGTGTCCGCAGGCATCACCTTCTCCACCTACGAGACCACCAAAGACCGGTGACTTGCAATCAGACCAGAGAAGCGCTCGTAGCCAACAAAATGACAACTTTTTTGCTCTGGACGGCAAGACTTTTTTTTTTTTTTCTCCTTGTCGTGCATTAAATTTTCTCCCATCCTGTCCCCCACTCACCTCCGCTTTATTAAATCTCATGTGATTGCCCATGATGTGGAACTCGACAACTCGAGGGCCCCGGTAGCCCTTGACCCTGTGGGCACTGAAGGGCAGCGGGTAGCCCAGCTGGTAGCCCAGCGGAAGGGCGAAGCGGAGGCCGCGCTCCTCCCCGAAACGGTAGAGCATGTTGAGCACAGTGCTGCTGGCCGTCTTGTGGGTCTTGAGGAACATGATGTGGGTGTGGGGCCGACACGGCCCCAGGGACGGACCCTGGGCGTCAGGGGACGAGAAGATGGAGCGAGCGGCCGGCTGGACGCTGCTTTTGGAGACACAAATACAGTCAAAGCTCGGTTTTCGTCCATAATCCGTTCCAGAAGGCTGTTGGAAAACCGAAATTGTTGGAAAACCGAAACCGCACTCTTTTTAAAATAAAATGGAAGGCAACACGAGGAAGCGTCACTTCCTCGTGTAAGGAAGGCGAGAGGAGTCAAATGGTGCATTCAAGTGCGCTCAGTTTGTTCGAGAACCGAAATTTGTTCGTCATCCGAGGCATAAAAAAACTCAAAATATTTGGTTGGCATAAAAAACTCAACATTTTTGGTCGAAAACCGAATTGGACGAGAACCGAGACGTTCGAAAAACCGAGGTTTGACTGTAAATGAAGAGGAAGAAACCACTTATTTCTTCGACGGCGTGACTTACCATAGCAAATTAATGTTTGCGCCATAATATTTCATCCAACCAACTTTTTGGCCTCAAAATTGCAGATTTTTGCCGGCGAGATTTTATTCCCGCATTGAGTTTTTGTCACAGCTTTTTTCCCCCTCATAACATTCTGACATTTTTCCCGAACCGCGTTACAACTTTTATCTCAAAATCTCAAGTTTGTTCCGGCGACGTTACGATGGCTAGCTAAAAAAAAAAAAAAAAAAAAAAACGGAGAAAATCCGCAATTACCTTTTGCTGAAGATAATTCCCAGCAGTTGTCCAGCGAAAGCGATGGCCACGAAGAGCAGCACAGCTTTCCACATCCAAAGCGGCCCCAGCCGGCCGCACACCAGCCCCCGCAGCATCCTGCCGGATGCACGGAATCAACCCGATGAGTGGACGAGACATTTGTAGCCAAAAACCTTGTCCCCAATGCGCTCAGGTTCCATCTCAAATGATGGGACGATTTTTTTTTTTTTATTATTACATTGGGACTTATTTTTTTCTCGTCTTTTTTTATAACTCTCGACTTTTGCACAATTCCGACATTTTTGCCCCCCATGATCTTTCTTTATTGTCATAAACATTGCAGCCTGTTTCCTTTCAAGCAGACAACCTTTTTTTCTGCAATATCACAAAATCGTCACGCTGCTCCTTTTTTTTCTTGTTTATCTTCCATTTTTATTTTGCACCATATTACAACCTTATTCTTGAAACATTGCAATTTTGGGGGACAACATGACTATTTTTACACAATATTAAAACAGTATTCTTAAGGACTTTTTTTTTCAAAATTGCAAGTTTTTCCCTAATCAAAAATGGGATTTGGTTTCAAACATGTATACATTTATTGATTGGAGCAATCCTGGTTTGTCCCATTGCATTCATCCTTCCTGGCATTTTAACCATTTTGTCGCACGATGTTGACTCCCCCCCCGCGATTTTACGTCTTTACTCCAGTGAGATTGCGACTTCTTTTTTTTTTTTTCTTGCAACTTGACTCGCATAGCTTTCTGATCATTTTCTCGCAGCATTGCAAACGGTTTTCTCGAGAGAAAAAAAAAATCAACAGATGTAACAAATATGACAGGACTCTTGAAAATATCTGCCGTGGACCGGATTTCAAAAACGGAGCGAGCCGTTCTTAGCCCACCTCCGTTTTAAAGCGAAAAAAAAATGGGAAAGAAATGAAGAAGGAGAAAGAAAGGCCTTTGCGTGAGAAGGAGGGGGAAGGAGCCCCCGCACCCCACCCCCGCTATCTCTGCGTTTATTCCCCTACGCAATCCCTGCATCGCAATTTCGCTGTTTTTTTTTCTCAATCTTCACCGTTTTTACACCCCCCCGCCACCCCTCCGGCTCCCCTGCAGAAAGCGAACGCTACCTGGCTCTCCGTTTGAAAAGCATCGGTGTGTCCCCGGACCGGTATCGGCGGCGGTGTTCGTGTGCAGCCGCCGGGAGCTCGGAACATCTCGCTGCGGGGATGAGGCGAACCGGGCCGGGGCTGGGGTTCGGATAGGGAGCGGGGGTCCGAAAGACGTCGCGGGCGTTGGGCTTTTTTTATCTCCTCGAGCTGCTTATTTGTGCACGCAAGGGGAAAGATGAGCTGGCGGCGCGCGAGTGAGACAAAAGATGCCGATGACTTCCGCTCACTTAGAAAAATAAGAGGGCGACGGTGAGAAACACGTCCGGTCACTTTCAAAATAAAACCAATAAGTCTGTGGCCAGTTGAAATTTTTCTTTTGGTAATAATGTATCATTTTACAACTTCCTCTTTAGATGCATATTTTTAAAGGAATTTTATTTAATTTCTAAAAACAAACAAACAATTGTGAGATTCTTTTTTTACATTTGTAATGATAATCTATTTTTTGCAATATTTGTCATTTCATTTAATTGTATTGATTAACTAATTTATTTCAAATCACCCCGCTCCCACACACACACACACACACACACACACACACACCCTTTCCCCATCTCTTGACTGTGTATCAGCATTGATAGGAGAGATTATTACAGCCGTGGAAAAAATTAAGAGACCACCATTTTTTTCCTTCAATTTCTCTTTCATGTTAATGTCTGTGCTTGACTGTACAGTCAATAAACAAGCTGTTTACCTAGATTGGATCGATTAGTTCAGCATCTGATAGGTGATTGGTTTTCTTTTTTATTTATTTTTATTGTGTTGTTTTTACTCGCTGTCGGCTCCAAAATCCTGATTGTGTAAAGCTTTGTTTTTTGTTTAGTTTTGGGGTTTTTTGCAAGTGTACACAATTTTTTTTTCTTCCATATCACCTTAGGTCCTCCACAATTATTCAAAAACATACATTTAAAAGGCTTTTAAAAAAAGTGAAAATATGTACGGAAAATTACAACTTTTTTGCTTGTCTTGAACACATTTTTTTCCCTTGTAACAATAGTTGCTTTTTGCTATGATACCACACGGCATTACTGCAACTTTTCTCACTTTGAGCGCTTAATTTTAGAACATTTTGGCTTGTTCATATTATGCAAGTGCATACTATACCGGAGCAGCATTAACCTGTGTCCATTCAATCTGTGTTTCCCTGCGCAGGATCAGTCAAACAAGATTACTCCCGATTGTTGTGCCAAATGCCTCCACCCTAAGCTGATAAGTGGGGAATTAGAACTGGCCTGAAAGCAAGACGCGTGTATATACAAGAAGCAACAAGACCAACATTTCCTTCACGGAGCCCCAGGCTTCCCCCACATTTCAACATGCCTGTACTTGCCCCCGCCCCAAAAAAGTAAGTAACACAAAACACTTGAAAGTAGGAGCCTATTAAAATTAATTGCTTGCAATTTCTCACATCATTGCGGTTGAAATTTCCCCTGATGGGCGCTTTGATAATGAAGGCAGCATTTACAATGTTATATTAAACGCTATTGAGCGCTATTATTAGGACAAAAAGTTGCAAAAATCCCATCCCTCATCCCCCAAAAAGTCCGACTTGAAATTTCTCACACAATTTTAGCCCAATTGTTCCTTCCCAAAAAATGTGTGAAGTTTCACCAGACCGCAAGCGCTGCTCTTAAACCCAACCGCTACAGTGGTCCAAACCCCCTCCCCCAAAAGTCTTCTTTTCGACTTGAAATTTCACACACAACTGTGCCCCAGTTACTCCTCACCTGCTCTTGGAATATTTTGCTGACGTGGACCACGGGGAAGATAAATCCGTTCCTCCTCATCTGCCCAAGGCAACCAGTTGAAGTTCATCTCCAGAAACGCACAAAACAAATATTTTGCTGCACTGTGTTAGCGGCTAAAACTGACGTTTATTCCCTGTGGAGTCCCCAGGCAAGACTTGAAACCTGACTGCAGGGCTTCCATAACACCCAAACAACATGCCCCCTCTGTCCTCTTAATCCAGCCTGTCGTCTAAAATAAAACCTCGGAGGAAGTGTGAGGAATCACAGAGAAGTCGTCAATGCTCGTAATGAATTCGGAATTTTTTTTATACAGCTCTTGTGTTCGATGTGTGTAGTAGAAATGTAGACTATTATTATGCGGAAATGCATTACTAACTGAGAAGTGTCTATTATGGAAACAAGGTTTACACTGTTATGATCTAAAAAAAAAAAAGGCAGCACGACTTGAAATTGATATACTTTAATTTTACAGTTACAAAGGCTGAAAAATTGAAATCGCTCACCACTAAAGTGGTTTCAGATTGAAATGCTTGTTGCCTTCCTTCCATCATCCTCCCATTCTTTTCCCCCTTGCTTACTCCTCCTTACTTCCTTTCTTCCAGTCATGCTATTTCTCCCTTCCTTCCTTGTCTCCCAGCATCAACAGCATCTCATTTTCCTTCATCCCATCTCCTTTTCCTTCACAAGCTCCTCATTTCCATCCTTCCTTCCTTCCTGAAAGAAGACATTTTTAAAATGTTGCCCCCTTCCCCGCAGTATTTTCTGTGTCATACGTGAAGCCGCTGTGTTCATTGTAAGCTTTATTACAAAATATGTTCAAACATGTACACACACACACGCACACACAGAAATAAAGCACAGCCATTATGAGTGTTGTCAGTCATGGGAAGCAGAGAAAGGAATCATGTCATGGAGTAATGGGAAGGCCTACACGGTGTACAAAGGATTTCCCAAACTGTCTTTTTGCATTTGCACACTGGAGCTGAAGTCGATCGGCTCGATGATCTTGATGCGGGTTGTCTCGTCGTTGAGTTGTCTGCCTTGCCTGGCTTACTGTTGAAAGAATGCGTGTAGGCATGTTGGTTATTACCGTCATACTGCACATTGCAGTCGGCGACATTTCTTGACGTATTGCAGTTGTGATTTCATTTGCTGTATCGTGATACCGTTGTCAAGATGTAATGGTCGCGTAATAGATTTTAGTCTAATTCTCATATTGATGTCATCATCACTTGGTTTTTTTTTCCTTCGGTTATTTCAAGTATTGCATAAACGCAGTATCGTGTTACCGTTGGCAAAATATTGTAATAGATATGATGTAGATAAGTTTATAGATATTGTTGGCAAAGTATCACAATATCATTTTATTACAAGTTAGCCTATCGTGATATCAGTCTTGGCAAAATGCCATACTAACACACTAGAAGTAATTTTATTATTTCTTATCTCAAATAAAAGCTGCATACAAAGTCTTCTCGTACATTAATGATCATGTAAGCACAGTATCATGATACCGCCCGGTAAAATAACGTGATACAGTACTAGTGTGTTATTGTGCGCTTCCCACCCCGATTTGTAATCAATACACCACAGTATGTCTAATCACCATCATTTCAAATCCTCCATGAATGCATTACGCTTAGAATGAAAGGGTGCCGAAAAGGGAGCCCTGGCCCCTACCTCTTTTCCGGAACAGGTGCCGCAGATGCATCCGAAAAGCCCGTTGATCATTTGAATGAGACAGAGGATCAGTTCAAAGCAGGCTGCCACCAAAAGGGTGGAGAACAACCCCACGTTGAATTCAACCACATCCTTGGGGAGGATGCACCAATTCCACATGTCCTTTTCTGTCAGGTAGCTCCCACTGCTGCAAGGACAAATAACAGAGAATTGCGCAATGTCATCTTCTGGAGCTAGCGTATCGTAGCACCTGGGGATTCAAGTGACCTGACTTCATATTTACTTGTACAATCTTTTTTTTTTTTTTTTTTTTTTTTTGTTGCTTGGGACAGATAGCGAAGCCCCCCCCCCCTCACCCAAAGAAGCTAACCCTAACCCTGTTGAAGTTTACTCTCAAAATAAACTAAACAAATTTGCCTTTGCAAGCTTAACGCTACCACGCAATTTGGAACACCACAGACATGCTAACAATTAGCATTGGTAGTCGCCGTGTTTGAACACAAACCAACACACGAATACGGACAAAAGACAATACTTAAGAATAATTTCTTTATCCTCCGCTGAAGAAAAAAATGTTAAACCCCGACTGGTATTACTGCAACTAACTGAGGAGTTGTGACCATTTTCTCCGTCTCACTGAACTGCCCTGACTTTGCCAAGGGAGTCGCCATGAATTCATCATAATGCAACAATCTTTTAATTCTTTAAAATCCACTTCATTATGTTTTTAGGATAAATTAAAAAAATATATAGAATCATTATTATTATTATTATTATAGAACAATTCCTTTGCAAAACATCGAACAGCCGGATTACCTGTTAGCAAAGGGAACCCCCCATTTGGGCAAGGGATTTTGCACATTGATCCAGTAGCACAGCGGCCCGTTGGAAAGGCCGAGGGCAGCCACGGTCAGGCTGTACACGGCCCCCGCCACACCGGCGGCCGCAAAGCCGATGGACAGAAACATCTGTGCGGCGGGACATTGTGTCAGAAGTTTACAAGCTTTCTCTTGGGTTTTATGGGGGCAAAAAAAAAAAGTTTATTTGCACTCACCCCGCAGCGGTTGGCGCAGCATTTGCCAGAACTGGTCAGGTGAATGTGGATGGCGGGGATGAGGACCTTTCAGACAGAAGCAGCAAGAAAAGACACGTGGTATTTAAAAAAAAAAAAAAAAAGGATAGAATTTTGTTGAAGGGTCAATCTCAAAAACACGTGTCGGATGATACAGGAAATTTGCCACTTTGGTTCAAAGCACCCATTTTGAGTTGCCTCAAAGACAAACCTAGTTCAGAGCCAGGTTTCTGTACCAATGTGAAATTGAAGAACCGCAAAAAAACTAAAATGGCCATCGGACCCACAAAAAAAAGTCCATGATCCCATAGCAGAAAAACACAGGAAGTCGGCCATTTTGGTTCAAAGCAGCCGTTTTAGGATCATTTTCACCGTTTCTCTGGATGCCTCAAAGACCAACTTGATGAGTTTGTCCGATTGCTACCACATTGGATTCACGTACAGTATACTAGACAGATCCATCCATTATCTGATCCGCTTATCCTCACCAGGGTCGCGGGGCGTGCTGGAGCCTATCCCAGCTGTTTTTGGGCAGTAGGCAGGTTACACCCTGAACTGGTTGCCAGCCAATCGAAGAGAGAGACGAACAACCATTCAAGGTTGCAATCACACCGTGTTCCGTTAACCTGCCATGCATGTTTTTGGAATGTGGGAGAAAACCCACGCAGGCATGGGGAGAACATGCAAACTCCACACCGGAAGGCTGGAGTCGGAATCGAACCTTGGACCTCTGCACTGGGAGGCAGGCTTGCTAACCAGTCCGTCACTGTTCCACCCTACTAGAAAAATGGGCAATAATAAAGGAAGTTTTCAACTTTTTGTGCAGACCTCACCTTGGTTTTTCCAGAAAAGTGCTTTCTTTGTAATTGAGTATTAGTAAAACACAAAATGTTATCGGTTTTAATTTTTTTTTGGGGGGGCGGGGGAAGATCGAGTTGTGTTGCTCGCAACAATGATTAACACGTCATAAATCATGCATTGTGTTCCGATAGTTTTTTTTTTTGTTTTTTGTTTTTTCCCCAGGCATGGTGTTTTCTTGCAGATTAAATTAGAGGCACAAGATTGGGCCAGAGATGACTGATTTTTTTCCCCACTGATAATATTTTTCATGTACCACTGTCAATTCATGACAAAAAGTGATTTAAAAAAAAAATGTCTATACTGTCCTTTTAAATTGCGTATTTTTTTTTAGGGGGGGGGCATTGCATGTGGGTGTTGGCGAAGTTTAACGATTCGACTAGATGATGAAAATTCCCCCCTCAAAGCACCTTTTAGTTAGCAACACTGCATTTAATAGCCATGCGTATCCTGAGCAGAGCCCCAAATGAGTCTCAAGAACCCATGCAGGGAAAACACACAGGCAGTCAGCCATTTTTGGTCCGAAGCGGCCATTTGAGGGTCATTTCTCATGTTTCGGTGACTCCCAGAATTTGAACGACTCACCATGATGCCTCCTCCGATCACTCCTCCCATGTATTTCACCTCCTCAGTGATCCGAGGGTTTCCATCCCGATCTTCGGCCGCATACTTGGTTTGGAGGTCGGGGAAGAAGAGCACGATGTTGCAGATGATGGAAACCAAGGCCAGGATGTAAAGGGGCACGGCGATGAACTTGGAGCACGCTCCCGTACACATGTTTGCAGGTGAAAGCACAAAATAACACAGAGGGAATTCCTGTTTCAGATATATGACTATATATATGATTAGCGCTACAGTGTGTGTCATGCAAAAAGGTGGAGCTATCAGCGATAAGCGCACGCCGCCTGATTAGACATTTTATGACCTAGACTTTGTGGCATGGGAGTGTGTAACGACAGTGTTTCCATGAGGGCCATAAAAGTCCGCTTTGTTTGCTTTGCACCTTTTTCTTTTCCAATAATACGTTACAAAGACAAAAGGTTGAGTCGTAGAAGATTAAAAAAGAAAATGGTGTAATTTATTCAGAGAATAAATTGGGCATATCAAGAAAAAATTCTGGCTGAAAATTATTTTTAATGCTTGATATTTAAGAGAGAATTCTTTGAAGAAAAAAGGTGTATTACACTTTAAGAAATTAAGGTCAGAATTACTCTAAAAATAAATAGATCGTTTAATTAAAAAAAAAATTAAAAACGACGCCCATCACAGATAAGGGGAAGAAATGGCTGGATGGTTGCATGATTTAAAAAAAAGTCAGAAGTCATTACAAAAATGAAGTCATAATTTCATTAAAAAAAACAAATCTTTTCTCAAAAGGTCTTTATTATTATTTTAGGCATTTAGATTGATGAAAGATTTTTTTTAAGATTCTCGACAACTGAGACGGATTTTTACAAAGAAATGAAATTCTATTTCAAAAGTTTACAATTAGATTTTACCAAAATTAAGTTGTGATTATTACAGAAATTATTTATGTTTAAAAAAAAAAAAGTCTATTACAAGAATGACAATCCAAAGCATACCACATCAAAATGTAAATCCTTTTGGAACCACACGTGCTTTGAATAGTTTCATGGCATTGCGCAATATGCAAAAGCTGCATATCTAAGTTGCCATAGAGTCTGTGGGAGTCGGGGCGGGGTGGGTGGGGGGGTCTGCCCTGCATGCATACGTGTTGTAATTTGATGGTCTTATCAGTGAATTATGGTGCGATTGAGATCTTTAGGGCGTGTCAATGTCCATACCTGACGGTTGAAACACACACAGACTGAGGTTATTAATCTCGGTGATGTAAACAGCGCTCAGCGCCTGGTACTACCACTCTGAATGATTTGGTTGGGAGGCGTGGGGGGGTGGTTAATGACATGATGATGTCATAGGGAGGAGTTTGCCAAATGACAGATTGACAAAATCATTTTTGCCAGAGTTGACAATAGAATGTTACAGGAATAAGGACGCCATGTTTTCGAAGGGAAAAAAAGTCAGAATATAACAAGATTTTTTTTTTTTTTTTCATTCACAGCTGGACTGTTCAGGTTGTCTGAGAAAACTTTGCGCTAGCTCAGACAGCTCTTGCTTAGCTCGCTAAAGTCGGAACTGTTTCACTCTAAAAAGAGAATAATACGGTATTATTGTAGTCATTTTATAGGGTAAAATCAGTGACTATTATGAGGGTAATTGTCAGGAGTTAAGTTTTAAGATGACAAATTATAACAAGGCATAAACCTTTGATAATTTTTTCTCTCTGAAAATTGCAAATTTGCAACATTTGTATTTCATTTTTGCAAATCACAAGTTAAGTTTTTTTAATTACATTTTATCCCTTCATGAGGAAAAATCTGAATTTACAGTGTGGAAAGTTTTTACAATTATTTCTTGTAAAAATGATGAGTTTTTATGCGGTGGCAGTATGTTTTCACAATAATTTGCACTTTTATCTCAGGCATCGGATCAGTTTTTTCCCTCCAAATATTCCATATGAATTGCTCCAATTTCATTTGTGTAAATAACTCGTAAATGACACTGTTTTAGAAATTACTTCTTTTTGCAATTACAGTACATCATAATGAGGCCAGCCAAATATTTTATTACAACAATTTATTAATTCCACATGGAACAAATATACAAGGAAGCAGTATGAACAAAAGTCTTCTATTTTCACTTGTAATACTTTTCATATTGCAATGTGTATCATCAATCAATCCAAGCTCCCAACTCCTGGTTTCAGGAATTTCGAAGGACCCGAAACGGGAGGCCGTGACCCGGTATGATGACGTCAGCCGTGCGCAGCGCCTGTTGGCGGCTCGTCTCCTGCGCGGCGGGGTTCAGGCTTAAGTCCCGCCACGTGTCGTCATCGGCACAGCAGTCGAATAGGTCCCCAGCCACCAGAATCGTACCCACCGATGTTCCCTTCACCTGGACGCTCACATCCTGTCCGCTGTGGCCCGGACTGGGAACCACACACACCTGGAACACACACACAGGTGAGAAGTTTAGTGGTTGTATTGAATAGTAACATTACAAGATAAAAATTTAAATCTAAAAAAAATACATGATGATTGCGGCAATCTGAATCACTGGACGAATAGTACCACACAGGGGCTGTCACATCCCAGCCGACTGGGCCACACCTCTTGAAGGCACACATACACTCATTATTTACAGAGGGGTGTGATTAACAAAATTTTGCCAGTCCATTAGTCACCATCCAGGAGCGGCTTAGGCCGTGCCAAACTGTAATCGTTAGTTGGTTAGTCCGTCATGTGATTTTAACCGCGCTTCCATCTTCCTCTAGTATTCAAAGCTACTTTCTTTGCTCCTGGCTCATTCATTACCCTGACTATACTGACAATTAACACATGATTCCAACACGCTTTATTGTCTCTTGGGTGCATTTTCACCTACTGTACATACATCGTCAATGCAATCTACTCAAACAAGCAGATCGTAAAAAAAACCGGATGAATGCATAGACATTGAACGTCTCTTACGTGCTCGTCTACGACGTGCGCGTGCCCCTGTGCCATCTTATTGGGCCGATATATGTCTCCTCGGCTGAGGTCATACCCCACGATGACCACAGCAGACGGGAAAAGATTAAGGTTCCCCACGTGGTCAGAATGGCCGTGAGTCCCTACGACCAACTGAATGTCCCCGGGGTCCAGGCCCCTTTTCTGGAGACTCTCCACGAGAAAGTCCCTGCTCCAAGGCCCGCCGGTGTCTACCAGAATGTTGTTGCCATCTCCCGTAACGAGCGTGACGGTTCCGTCGGCTCGAAATGTTCCATCGGGTTGCGGGTCGTAGTAGCCCACTTTCAGTACCGACACCGAGTATGGATGGCCGGGAAAGTCCAGCTGAGTTTCACGTAGAAGGATTTTTTGGAAGTCAACAGAGAAAGCCATTCACTCCACTCGGCTGCGCCGTCCATGACGTCATGACTGTCGCATAATTAAGACGTAGGGTGACGAATTACGGAATAGATGTGGGACAGATGAATATATTTTGATTAACCACTAGATATTGATTAAACAAACAAAATAAAAACAAAGCACTTTGTCCATCCGATTTGTGATATGTTGCGCTTAAAGATAGTTTTGAAACACACCTCGTCGATTGGTTTTCCTCTGCCGCCATCTGGCGGAACAGAGATGCCGTTGCCGCAGTGACAAGTTGAACATGGTTGGGACCAAGACTTCGGGGAGGAAAAGCGTGATTTTATCACAGTTGTTTTCGATGTATATCACGAGAACAAAGTATAGATTTGATCACAGTTGTTGTCGGTGTATATCACAAGAACAAAGTCTAATTGTCGTAATATTCTGTGTATAATACTCATATAAGTCATTACTGTAAAAGTTGTCTCGTCATGATGAGAGACAAATTTAGTAAGTGGTGTATGATGTATATTTGCACTATTTTTTAACTTTTTTTCCGTGATATTAATGATAATCTTACAATTATTTAACATTTTTCCTGGTCACACTGCTCCTGTATTCATGACATTTGTGCTGTTCTCCGATTTACCGGAAATATATTTAAAAAATACATATGTAAAAAAAAAACTACTACGCGTATTAACTTCTGATGGGTTTTTTTGTTTTTTACTTTTTTGTCATCACACCCCCTACAATATGTAATTTGAAGATGATAAATAATTTGGGTTTAAACATATAGTACCACTAAAAGGATCGCCCGTTGTAAAGTACATTTGCCGAGTTTACAAACTTCAGAGTAGTTCGGAAAGAAACAACAAAACAAGACTCACTTTTTAAAAACTAACAGACAAGCAACATATGCTTCAGGTTTCCATGGATATCCAGGTTGAAGATCTTTGGGTTTGTCAAGATAGCGTTTCCACGTTGGCCATTCAAGTCTTGTCAAGATTTAGAAAGAAGCTGCTTGAGACGTTTTGGTGTAATCCTTGAAGTCCGTTTGGATGCTAAGCATGGAGCAGACCTGTTTGAATTTGCATCGAAGTTTCGCCATATCCTCCTGCAGTTTTGCGGATTTGGGGTCATCACAGCTGCAATTCTGGATCAAATACAGAAAAGATTCAAGGGCTTTGACACGTTTTCGGAGTTTGGGGTCTGGTCCATGCTGAAGAAGACATTTCCATGTAACGACAAATCCGTGATAAAAGGAAATCTCCGTGGACAGTTTAGCCCCGTGAGAGGCTCCATGTTTGCGGCCAGTCTGCAGACCTTGGTAGGTCCCTTTCTCGAAGCCGTCTTGGTAGCCCTCCCCACGGAATTTTTCATCCGCCATGAGAATACGATCAAATATATCGTTGTCGTCGGTCTCCAATGCCATTTTGATGTCAGATCGTTGTCAAACTGCTCGTAATCGTTGAGGAGTTAGGCGCACTGGTGACGTAATCAAGAGGCGACTATGCCATGTTTCACGAACACGTGAAAATAGAAATTCGTCCTTTGGTAAAAAATAATTTGAGCGATTTTCTAAACAATTATTATGTTAATGTTTACTGGAATTATCTTCATAAAAATATACTTTGGTCCGAAATTTTGTTCCCGAAAGAATCTTTGCTTGGTTTGGTAAAAGACGGACTCTTTAAGCTGTAGCACATGCCACGTCATGTGACTTGACCGCTGGACAATGGCGGAACAAGTCGTTTTTGAGAAAGCGTCCTCTTTTATGGACCCCTTTAAAGGCGTCTTGTTGACATATTTGATACCAGAATCGTGCTACGATGAGCTTTTTCTCAATTTCAATTTTCTACACGGTGAGTGTCATGTATTGAGTGTTATTTCGACCCTTGTAGAGAGATAATGGAGAACCAAAGATATTACATGCTCCTTTGGTGATACTGTATTGTCCTTCGGATGGCACACTGTGTATGTTCTGTGAATTATTTTGCTGTAATTTGAAATGCCTTTCCCTGCAGCATTAACCTTGCCTCGATTATTGAAAACTATCTCTTATTTTGTTCAAAATTTGTGTTTCAGTACCATGTTTAAAGATTTTACTCAGCAAATGCCTGGGGATCGCCATCATCCTGGGATCGGTGATGGGTAAAGCACCTTTTGTATGCCTCCGTGCAAATGATAACACAATGTTTTAAATATTAACCACAGCCTCATGCCCATTCATTTCTTGAATACGCCATGACTTTGTAAATATGTGAAATTCAAGACTCTGGAGTTTTCATTCTCTTGCAGCCACACCCCCCCAAAAAAAGTAATGAATGGATGAACTGGCAAATGCTGAATGGCAAATATGCGGAGGTCTTCTGTTCATTTGACCCACTTGTTGTGTTCCCAGTGAAGCTACCTCAGATCCTGAAGATGATGGGTGCAAAGAGCGGCGAGGGCCTGAGCTTCCAGTCAGTGCTCCTTGAGTTGCTGGCTATCACGGGAACGATGGCCTACAGCATCGCCAACAAGTTCCCCTTCAGGTGGGACCTCGCTCAAGCCATACGTTGACAGACCCGCGGATTGTTTGAGACGTTGTTTGATGCGTTATGGCAGCGCTTGGGGCGAGGTGCTCTTCCTCATGCTGCAGACAGTCTCCATCGGCTTCCTCATTCAGCACTACGGAGGGAGGAGCGGCAGAGGTGAGACAAGAAGCAATAGATAGATATTTTTGGGGTCGGGGGGTTTGAAGCGCAGAGGAATTCAAATGTCTGAAACGTTACCATGTTTTTTTTGGCGTTTTATTTTAAAGAAAATCAATCGAAAAATTAGAAATGAAAGAATGATCGCCTTTGGATAATGAAGCCCAAAGTCCTACTATTCCCCCCCTGCCCCCCAAAAAAGCTTGAAAAGTATTTCCAGAAAAAGTGGCAATTTTAAGAGAGCAAAGGCTGAGGGGAGAGGGGGGGGGGGGAAGCTGTAACGACAAATTGTTTTTTGGCAGGTTTCCTTTTTCTGATCGTATACTTTGGTCTGCTGGTCGTCGTGCTGTCTCCGGTCACCCCTATGTCGGTGGTAACCACCTTGCAGGCCTTCAACTTGCCTGCCGTCATCGTCAGCAGGGTAGGCACAGTGAAACCTACGGCAACACGAATGTTTTTATACAGGATATATATATATATATATATAATTCATTCATTCTATTTATTTTACATCACAGGCCACCAACTAAGGTGTGGCTATATCGCATATTTTTTTTGTTGCAGTTAGCTGTCAGCAGTTAGCGCTGATGGCAGTTTGCTAGAGGCTGTTGAGAGAGAAAAAAAAAGTGGTCATACTTTGATTGTAAAGCTGAATCGTTTGAATAGATTTATACTTCTTTGAGGGGTTTAAAATACTTTGAATGGAAATCAATTCAAACTTAGTGTACCGTATTTTCTGCACTATAAGACACTTCGGAAGGCGCAATGACTGGTCTATTGTAAAACTGTTTTCATATATCGGGCGCACCGTATCATGAGGCGCATAGAATAGAAGCTACAATAGTGGCTGCGGTTATGTTATGCGTCCACTAGATGGAGCTACGCTAATACAATACAGCATTATTTATTTAGCACCTTCCCAACCGCTGCAGCTGTAGCCAAGCTCTTTACAGAACGTTTAAAATACAACGTCAAAGAAATCAGAATATTGATCCATGTATAAGGCGCATCGGATTAAAAGGCGCGCTGTCGGCCTTTGAGAAAATGGAATGCTTTTAGGTGTGCCTTATAGTGCGGAAAATACGGTATTTCAAAATAAAAGTCGGATGCTTTTCTAAGTTTTGCTCTCGCCTATGTGTTTTTGGGTGTCTTGCAGCTGATTCAGGCAGTCACTAACTTCCGCAACGGACACACGGGCCAGTTGTCGGCCATTTCTGTCTTCCTGTTGTTTGCTGGGTCGCTGGCACGCATCTTTACCTCACTCCAGGTAGCGGCCATTTTGTGTGGAACGCACGACACTGCCGCTGTTGGTGATTTGAGTCGAAATATTCTGACGATACACCACAAAGAATTAACCAAAAATAATAATTTTATAACGGCCTGGTAGCCCAGTGGTTAGCACGTCGGCTTCACAGTGCAGAGGTAGCGGGTTCGATTCCAGCTCTGGCCTCCCTGTGTGGAGTTTGCATGTTCTCCCTGGGCCTGCGTGGGTTTTCTCCGGGTGCTCCGGTTTCCTCCCACATTCCAAAAACATGCATGGCAGGCTGATTGAAGACTCCAAATTGTCCCTAGGTGTGAGTGTGGGCGTGGATGGTTGTTCGTCTCTGTGTGCCCTGCGATTGGCTGGCAACTGATTCAGGGTGTCCCCCGCCTACTGCCCGAAGACGGCTGGGATAGGCTCCAGCACCCCCCGCGACCCTAGTGAGGATCAAGCGGTTCGGATAATGGATGGAATAATTTTATAAAAGAAATAAGTTCAGAATGATATGGAAGAAATGTGTATTTTCATGAGATGAAAGACATTTTTTTGGTGTGTTTTAAAAATGTGTCATATTCATTTTCAGTCATGGAGTCCTTTCTACTTTGATGCATTTTTATTCTTCTTCCCAGCGATGACCTTGTCTTGTTGCACGTGTCCGCAGGAAACGGGCGACGCGCTGATGGCCTTCACCTACGTCATCTCCTCGGCCTGCAACGGCATCATCGCCCTGCAGGTCCTCTACTACTGGAATAGCTCGGCAGAGCGCAAGAAGAAGAAGAAGAAGAAGAAGCGAGAGTAGGCAAAAGAATTGCTCCACAACCGCTGAGCAACTCTCGCCCTCAAAGGTATTTGGGGGAAACTTGACGAGAAACAACGCATGCCCAAAACGAACAACAACAAAAAAAAAAAAGGATGAAAACCACAAAATGACATTCCTCGACTTGAAAAAGAATTCCGAATGTGATCATAAATAAAACTGTACAAATCCTAACTGATTTGCTGTCTCTGTTGGTCAATTCCCTCAGTCAGTTCCAGCGTTTTTTGGAAGCGGCACGTGTTCCTCTACTGCGTGTGTTTTGTGTACCTTGCACATTGGCCCTGCTACACCAATCTCTTATCTGTGTGTGCGCGTGTGTCTCAAGTAGGGTGGAGTTTTATGAACATGTCTTGATAACCCGAAAAAAATTGTAAATATACACTTTTTGGAAGTGTATATTCATTATATTTGTATAATTTCCCCAAAAATTGTAATATGATTATTTGAGTGACTACAAATCCGAGGCAAATGCAACGATAAGATATGATTACAAGGAGGGCAAAAAAAGTCATGTTAGTTCGAACACATCATTAAAATTTGACATCATTCGAGGCGATGAAATGATGCCAAATGTTTTTCATAAGAACAAAGTATGTGCAGTCGATAATGCAAAAGGATTACATAATGTGTACTAATTTGAGTATTTGTGTTAGTTTTTTAGTTTTGTCCATCGTGATAATTGCCAAAAATATTGTCCCCCAATTAAAAAGAATAGTTTGAAGTGATGACTATCATCTATACTAATTGGTGTATTATAGAATCATTTTTCAAAAATATATAAAACATATTAGTCATTAAAAGTTTTATGGAAAATATTTTTTATTGTAATACGAATTTAGGGAGAAATAGTGTTTTTTGTATAAAGCTGATTTTTTAAAACTTATATTTCCAAGCCGAGATCCCTCTAATAGTTATCAAATAGAATATCTTCTTATTTATTGTATTTTATTTTATTTTTTATCAATAAATACAGTTGTTATTCTTCTAACATACAAAGCCTTGTTATTACCGAGACAGGTATTCTCCACGAGTACCGTATTTTCGGCACTATAAGGCGCACCTAAAAGCATTCACTTTTCTCAAAAGCCGACAGTGCGCCTTAGAATCCGATGTGCCTTATTTGTGGGTCAATATTCTGATATCTTGGACGTGATATTTTAAATGTTCTGTAAAGCGCTTTATTACAGCTGCAGCGGTTGTGAATCCTTATACAGTCAAACCTCGGTTTTCGTCCATAATCCGTTCCAGAAGGCTGTTCAAAAACCGAAATTGTACGAAAAGCGAAACCACGCTCTTTTTAAAATAAAAATGTTTACTGAACACGTCTGCTCACAATGGAAAGCAACACGAGGAAGCGTCACTTCCTCGTATAAGGAAGGCGAGAGGAGTCGAATGGTGCATTCAAGTGCGCTCAGTTCGAGAACCGAAATTTGTTTGTCATCCCAGGCATAAAAAACTCAAAATTTTTGGTCGAAAACCGAATTGGACGAGAACCGAGACGTTCGAAAACCGAGGTTTGACCGTATAAATAAAACTAGATTATATTGTATTCCCTGTAGTGTAGCTCCATCTAGTGGATGCATAACGCAACTCCAACCACTCTTGTAGGTTTTATTCTATGCGCCTTATAATGCGATGCGCCCTAAATATTCAAACAGTTTTAAAATAGGCCATTCTTTCAAGGTGTGCCTTATACTCTGAAAATACTGTAAATTGTTGTATTAAAATTGGAAGTGGTTGAATTTTCAAAGCAATGGAAATTTCCATACGAATACAGCGGAGGTAGCGATTCCATGTTGACTGTTTACAATGCAACTTGGGCTCCAATGAGCATGTGAGTGATAAAGTCGCCTGAACTTTGAAATGTTCGATCCTTGAAACCGAAAAGAAATGGCGGAGGTCACCCTTTTGCATAAAGGGACTTCTTGGCTGGATCCTTTTGAGGGGCTTTTGTTGGAGTATTCGCTGCCGCAGTTATGCTCCGACGCTTTTTTCCTGCGTTTTGACTTTACGGACGGTGAGTACGTGCTCCTCGACTCAGACTTCCGTACGGCGCGAGGGTGCGTTCACAAGACGGCAAGCGGCACAGCGGCAACGGGAATGTTCTTGGTGTAATGATTGACGCGCCACACCGGCCCGATGACTGCATCGGGATTTTCTGCGAGCATCAGCAAATCTGATTGAATGCCTTTTTTTTATAACGCAACTTGAAACAAATTCTACTGCATGTACACACGAGTTATCATCAGGAGTGTCTGAATAAAATACACCTCAAGCCTAAAGAGAATCTGATTTTGAGTCACTGCAAGTGACAAGACGGGCATCCATTGGCTCTGAAAGGGGTCTGGGAGCCCTTTGAGAGCTGTAGCAATTTAGCGCCGTGCTAACCGCTAACTAGCAGCCTACAAAGGGTGATTGAATTGAATTAATGTTTCTGCACAAAGTATTTGATACTTTTGAATGTCATATAAGGCCTTCATTTTTTTCTCGCAAAATCTAATGACTTTTGATGAACCCCTCTGCCCGAGGAAGGTCTGAGCCAGACTCCCTCCCTCTGAAGTGCAAAAATGTGTGGGTCTTTCCCTTTCAGGGCCATGTCTGAAGATTCTGCTCAGCAAATGCCTGGGTGCCGTCATCATCCTGGGATCAATGTTTGGTATGAGGCTGCTTCACTTCTTTTTGCTCTTTAAAGCAGGGTGGGAAATTTTGGTGCGCCCTGGGCCACATTTGAGTTTTAACTCAGACAGGGTAAATGTGCCAAGTAATTTATTTAATAGATAAATGCATTCCGAGTTATTTTTTTAAATATTTAATCAATATTGAAAAAGAAAGTGTAGATCTGTTTATTATTGTTTGTTGCACAGCCATTTTAACCTGCTGTCATACCTCCCGTCCACAAGGTGTCGTAGGAGTTCGGTTGTTGTTTCCTACACGATTAAGCCTGTAACACGTTCTTGGTGCTGCTGGAGTAAAACGACTTTCAAGCATATAAACGGACTGGTCTCTTCATAACAAAACTACATGGTGTCAGGAGTGGGTGTGGCATATAACCACAGCCACAGGGTTATGTTACGACGGCGTGACGTCACGGCCGTAAAGTGGGGGGTTGCAAAAGGATTGATATAAAAGGTGGCTACTGACAATAAACGACAGTGACCACAAAGTCCGACTCCACGCGTTTTATTAAACACAACATTGGCGACAAGGATGGAGCTTCCACTCTCGCCTCTTCCTCCGTTCCTCGCCCTGCCTGGCGAGCCGCCAGTCCCGTGGTCCCGCTGGTTGGAGTCCTTCGAGACCTTTATTGAAGCCTTCGGGCTAGCCGACGCTAGCGACGCGCGAAGGCGGGCAATGCTTGTCCATAGCCTGGGCTGTGAGGGCCAACGCATCTTTCGCACCCTCGGACCGGCCACGAAATTTTCGGACTGTGTGGCATTGCTCTCCGGACACTTCGCTGCTCCACAGAGCGTCATGGCACGGCGGATTATCTTCCGGCAGCGTCGACAGCGGCCCGGTGAGTCGGTCCACCATTACGTCGCCGACCTCCGGGGACTAGCCAGCCTCTGCAGGTTCGGAGATCTGGAGGGCGAGATGATTAGGGACCAGCTAGCCGAACACACGACGGACCTTAAACTGCGGGAGAAGCTGTTTTTATCGCCGGACGACACGTCGCTGTCTAGGGCGGTGGAAATGGCTTTCCAGCTCGAGTCTGCGGCCCTGTTAGCATCCCGGCTAGCCGCCTCGGACCCAGCTCCAGCCCTTCCCCACCTCGCTCCACATCTGCCTCTTTCATCTCGTACTGTTGCTCTCACGGCCCCACTCCCCGACACCACTGCTCCTCTCGACGAGCCGGAGGTAAACGTCGCGGGACGTCGAGGCGCCACGATGAGGCAACATTGTGGGAACTGCGGCTCCTCATCACACCGCACACGTGCGCCCGCGTGCCCGGCGCTAGGACAAAGATGCCAACGTTGTGGTAGGCTGAACCACTTTGCTAAAGTCTGCCGCTCTGTTTCTAATCCTGTGGACCCCGGGCCCCACCTAACCAACGCATCTGGCTCCACCACCATCCACTCGGTGGGCGCCTGCAGCAAGCCGTTCAAGTGGTGCGCAGTCGAGCTGGACGGCGTGTGTCTGTCACTGCTGCTGGACACCGCAGCCTCCAAGTCACTCCTGAATGAGGCCACGGTCCGGCGACTTTTTCCACGAATGACTGTTAAACCTGGCACGGAAGACCTGTTTGGTTATGGACACACCAAGATCGACATGGTTGGCACTGTGACCTTTTCCGTGCGCTATGGCGCTAGAACTCTCCCAGCTTTCACCTTTCAGGTGTCCCGCAAGGGCGCCAACCTCCTCGGTTTCGACCTGTTCTGTGCCCTGGGCTTCTCCATTACAGACAACATGGGTGCCACCATACTAACCGTCACCACGCCCTGGCTGCACCGCTGGCCCTCGCTGTTCGCTGGACTGGGCTGCCTCACCGCCTTCAACCACCAGCCGCTCCTGAACCCGGAGGTGACTCCAGTCATTCAGCCTCTCCGCCGCCTGCCCCTCGCCCTACGTGCTGATGTTACAGCCGAGCTGCAGAAACTTCTGGACGCTGGCATAATCGAACGAGTGGACGCATCGCCATGGATCTCCAACCTAGTGGTGGCACGGAAGAAGACGGGCGGCCTGCGCCCCTGCATCGACCTCAGACAGGTGAACAAAGCGGTGATACCAGATAAATATCCTCTGCCTACTACAGAAGAGCTCTCTGCCAAGTTTCACGGCTCCACAGTCTTCTCCAAGCTCGACCTCCGCCAGGGTTACCTGCAGGTTCTGCTGCACCCAGAGAGCCGCAACCTCACCGCTTTTGTGTCACACATGGGCGTTTTCAGGTACACCCGCATGCCTTTTGGGCTTAGCTCCGCCCCCAGCTGCTTCCAGAAGATCATGGCCACCATCTTCGCCGGCATCCCTGGTGTGGTTGTGTACCTGGATGACATAGTGGTGCACGGCGCGACAGCAGCCTCACACGACGACCGCCTCACCAGGGTTCTAGAGGTGCTCGCCCAACACAACCTCACGCTGAACGGCGAGAAATGCATTTTCTCCGCGCCGGTCATCGAGTTTGTGGGGTTTCGCCTGAATGCCGACGGCCTCAGCCCGCTCCACTCAAATGTGGAAGCCATCCTACGCCTGCCTGAGCCCTCCTGCCCCGCGCAGCTGTCCTCATTCCTGGGCATGACGGCGTTCTACCTGCGTTTTCTTCCACACTACTCAGAGACCACGGCGCCACTACGCGCACTCCTCAAACAGGATGCCCCCTGGTCCTGGACACCCATGTGCTCCGCGGCAGTCCGCCAGCTGAAGACACAGCTCACCTCCCCTCCAGTGCTCGCCCACTTCGACCTCCATAGCCCTACGCTGGTGACCTGCGACGCGTCCAACACGGCGGTAGGGGCGGTCCTGTCCCAGCTGCAGGGGGGGACTGAACGTCCCGTGGCGTTTGCCTCACGATCTCTGACTCCCACGGAGCAGAGGTATTCGGTGGGGGAGAGAGAAGCGCTTGCCTGCGTCTGGGCGTGCGAGCGGTGGCACATGTACCTTTACGGGCGGCACTTCACGCTCCGGACCGACCACCAAGCACTCACAGCCCTCCTGGCCACGGCAGGATCGGGACACAAACCGCTGCGCCTGTACCGGTGGTCAGAGAGACTGCAGGCCTACAACTTCACGACAGTGTTCACACCCGGCAGAGAAAACGTTGTGGCTGATCTGCTCTCCAGGGCCACGCCCACCTCAGCGCCAGACACCGCCCCGGACGGCTCAGAGTCAGAGCTGGTCCTCATGCTGCACGAGCCCCTCCGAACAACAGTCTCCCTGCAGGAGCTCCAGGCGGCCTCTGCACAGGACCCCGTGCTTTCACAGCTCCGCACGTTTATCCAGGAGGGCTGGCCTGCGAAGGTGCCAGAGGAGCTGGCGCCCTACCACCGGGTCAGAGACGACCTTTCCTGCTGGAACGGTGACTGCGTCGCTCGGGGGCTCTGCACGGTGATCCCCAGCTCTCTACGAGCACGCATCCTGAACATGGCACACGACGGTCACCTGGGCATTGTGAGAGTGAAGCAGCGCTGCAGGACCCTGGTTTGGTGGCCAGGCATCGACAGGGACATTGAAACGATGGTCAAGGACTGCGCCGCCTGCCTGACCAGCGGTAAGACGGGCCCACCCCCGACACCACCTTTGCAGCCCCTCCAATGGCCAGCGACGCCGTGGTCCCACATCCAGGTGGACATCTGTGGGGAGCTCCATGGCACTCCTCATCACCAGCGGTTCCTGTTGGTGGCCTACGACCTCCACTCCAAGTGGCCGGAGGTCCTCCCCGTGGGGTCAGTAACCACACAGCAAACCACTGACTTTCTTTCTTCCCTGTTTGCCCGCTGGGGTGTGCCAGACACCATTACCACAGACAATGGGCCCCAGTTCCTCTCGGCTGACTTCGCTGCCTTCACAGGGGAGAGAGGGATTAAGCACATCAGGACGGCCCTGTACCACCCGCAGGCCAATGGGGGCGTGGAAAGGTTCAACCAGACCCTCAAGAACGGCCTGAGAGCACATCTGACCGAAGGTCTCCCATTCAGCACGGCCCTGCAGAACACACTACAGCACTACAGAGCGACGCCACATGCCACGACAGGTAGCTCCCCAGCCCTTCTGATGCTCGGACGGGAACTCCAACTTCCCATGGATCGACTACGGCCGCCCAGCAGGGATCCTCCAGGCCCTCCAGCAGCAGGACCCTCTGTCGGCGACATGGTGGCAGAGGCGCAACGCCGGATGAAGCACCGCTACGACAGGGCACATCGGATAATGGCACAATTGGGCCCAGCTACCTTCCTCCTTGCTGACGGCTCCCGTTGGCATGCCAGTCGCCTAAGGCGCGTCAAACCACCATCAGCACAAGAACTCGCCGCGGCGGCTGATCCGCGCCACACTGCCGGGGACTGGGATCTCCCTCCGGTAGCCCCAGGAATCCCACCCGAACTCGAAGTGCCGGCTGACGCCCTCGGACCGAGGCTCCGCCCTGTTCGGGCTCGTCGGCAGCCCCTGTATCTCAGGGACTACATAGTCTGATTATGTGGCAGAATAAACCACATGGCTATGCGGGTAAATGGGTAGTCTACCCTGTTTACCCAGATAGGTTGGCCATGTTCTGGCTTTGAAGTTGTGCACCATTAATATGTTTGAATGTTTTTGCACTTTTATAAAAGGGGGGGGTGAATGTGGCATATAACCACAGCCACAGGGTTATGTTACGACGGCGTGACGTCACGGCCGTAAAGTGGGGGGTTGCAAAAGGATTGATATAAAAGGTGGCTACTGACAATAAACGACAGTGACCACAAAGTCCGACTCCACGCGTTTTATTAAACACAACAGTGGGATTCTGCAAAAAGTCTGCTGGATCCGTGGAGACAGTCTGTGCTGGTGGTGAGAAAAAAGGACGAGATTTTACCTGCGTGAAAAGGCAGTAATGGCGGACGGATTTCGGCGGCCTGATCCTCTCATCTTCGACGGCAACGTCGCTGAGAACTGGCGTAAGTTCGAGCAAGAATATGATATATTCATAGCCGCAGCACACAGTGACAAAAATGCCAAAACAACGGCCTATATACTCCTCAATCTGGCGGGACCGGAGGCCATTGAAAGAGAGAGATCGTTCACATATTCCCAGCAGTTGTGTCGGACCAAGGCGTGGAAATATCCGCAGCGGAGTCAAGAGAAGATCCGACATGTTTGAAAAGAAAGTTCAGGGAAATATGCAACCCAGAAACAAACATCATAATGGAGAGGCACAGTTTCAACGTGAGACAACAAAAGCCAGGAGAAACGATTGAAGCTTATGTGAGTACATTACGCAACATGGCAAAAACGTGCAATTTTGGAGCATTGCAAGATGAGCTAATCCGAGACCGATTAGTATGTGGAATCAACAGTGATAGCATCAGACGTTCACTTCTCAGAGAAACTGAGCTGACACTTGCCAAAGCAGTGCGCATTTGTCAAATAAATGAGCTCACTGATCAACACAGCAAAGTGCTAGCTGCTCCAAAACACATGGCATCAACAAGTGTGGACACAGTACAAATGAAGCGCAGCCAAACATTTAAAAAGACTCACAACTACAAAAAGAAACAAGACAAAATGGCGACGGAAATCTCAAATTGCAGAAATTGCGGCGGTTCACACGCAGCCAAACGTGACCAGTGCCCAGCTTTCAGACAACAATGTCACGCATGCAAGAAGCCAAATCACTTCAAGAGCCAGTGCAGGTACGCAAAAGCACATGCAAGAGGCAAACAAGTAAATCAAATATCAACGGATGATTCAGAAAGTGACGAAACATTCACTATCGAGCACCTAACACTAGAGGGCGAAAATAGTCACAAAAAAGAAGGCTACTGTTCAGTTGCAGTTGGAGACAAGATTCTAAAGCTTAAAGTGGACACCGGTGCGAAGTGTAACGTTATTTCTCTGAACACCTGCAAGGACATGTTTCGGTGTGAGAAGATACAGCCCCAAGAAAAGCACATCAATCTCATCGCTTTTGGAGGAACAAAGATCAAGTCTGCAGGCACAATCACTCTCAAATGTCAATTAGGAGAAAAGAGCTATGACCTAATTTTCCAAGTTGTGAAACAAAATGTGCAGTCTATCGTAGGACTCAAGGACAGCATTAATATGAAACTAGTTAGTTTCAGCAAAGAAGTTTTTCACATTGATGCAATTCCAAATGAAAGCTTTGAGGAGAAAGTATTGAAAGAGTACAAAGATCTATTCAAAGATGAGCTTGGAGAATTACCAGTGACTTACTCGATGAAGCTTGCACCTGATGCCGTTCCAGTTGTCAACTCCCCACGACGCATTCCAGTGCCAATGCAACAAAAAGTGAAAAATGAACTCCAAAGAATGCAGAAACTTGGTGTGATCGAACCAGTTGACGAACCTACTGAATGGGTGTCGAACATGGTAGCAACTCACAAGAAAGAGGTTGACGATGTGCGTCTATGCATCGACCCGAGGGATTTAAACAAGTCGTTAATGAGACCACACCACCCCATGCGAACAGTTGAAGAGGTTGCAGCACAAATGCCCGAGGCAACTGTATTTTCTGTCCTGGATGCTAAAAGTTCATTTTGGCAAATAAAGTTAGATCATTCTTCGTCCCTGCTTACAACATTTGCCACACCTTTTGGTAGATTCAAATTTCTCAGAATGCCATTTGGGATCAACACAGCTTCTGATGTTTTTCAAAAGGCCATGGAACAAATCTTTACAGGTTATCCATGTGCAGTGATTGTTGATGATATCCTTGTCGGCGGAAAAGGGGTTGACGAGCATGACCGTAACCTGAAGAAAGTCCTAGATCGTGCAAGACAAGTCAAACTCAGACTAAATCCCAATAAATGCAAATTCAGATTGAAAGAAGTAGGTTATGTTGGACATGTTTTCACAGATAAAGGACTGAAAGCTGACCCATCAAAAATCGCGGCGATCAATGACATGCCCCCACCTGAAGACAAGACTTCTCTCCAGAGGTTCCTCGGAATGATTAACTATCTAGGGAAATTCATTCCAAACTTGAGCGAACTGTCAGCGCCACTGCGCCAGCTGCTTCACAAAGACATTGTATGGAGCTGGACACACCATCAACAAGAGGCTTTCATCAGACTCAAAGCATGCATCACAAGCCCACCAGTGCTTCAGTACTACGACATGAAGAAGGCAGTGGCTCTCACCTGCGATGCATCTCAGTACGGACTGGGAGCTGCATGCCTACAAGATGACAAACCAATCGCATATGCATCACGAACTTTGACAGACACAGAGAAGAAGTACGCGCAGATCGAGAAAGAGCTTCTCGCTGTTGTGTTTGCGTGTTACAAGTTCTATGACTACATCTACGGAAAACCAGTGGTGATTGAAACCGACCACCAACCATTGGTCACCATCCACAACAAGCCCTTTCACACCATCCCAGCGCGATTGCAAAGAATGATGCTCAGACTACAGAAGTTCAACCTAACACTCGTTTACAAGAAAGGCAAACATCTCTACATTGCGGACACACTTTCCCGTACCCCAAGGCTGAACATTCTCCCATTAAAAGAGGAACAGCGCGACTTTGAAGTCATGACGCTTCAACTCATTTCACCCAAACGTCTACATGAGCTGGCAGGACACACAAAGACTGACCCAGTTCTTCAGACACTGACGCGCTACATCCAACAAGGTTGGCCCACACGGGTAAGCGGTGTACCTGAAGCAATCAAACCATTCTTTAATTTTCGAGAAGAACTGACTGTTGAAAATGAGATTGTTATGAAAAATAACAGAGCCATTGTTCCAGCTGTTCTACAGGATGTGTACTTACAGGAACTACACAAAGGACATCCAGGCATGGAGTCTACGAAAAGAAGGGCAAGAGACACTGTTTTCTGGCTCACAATCAACTATGACATCGAGGACAAAGTCAAGTCATGCAGTGTTTGTAACAGCCTCAAGCCCCACCAACAAAAGCAACCACTGAAACTTCACAAAGTTCCAGATCTACCATGGTCCACTACGGCTACAGACCTATTGGAATGGGACAACAACAACTACCTCGTACTAGTGGATTCTTACTCCGGATGGTTCGAAGTGGACAAACTGGAAAATATGACGTCGACATGCGTCATCAAAAAACTCAAACGCCAATTTGCAGTGCACGGAATACCTCAAAAACTATATTCTGACAATGGCACTCAGTTCACCAGTCAAAACTTTCGTGATTTTTCTGAGTCATGGGAATTTGAACACGTTACGAGCAGCCCTGAGTTCCCTCAGTCAAATGGTCTCAGCGAGAGAGCTGTTCGTAGTGCTAAAAGACTACTGGAAACAACAAAGAGAGACAGAACCGATTTCTACCTAAATCTACTACATCTGCGAAATACACCTAGAGACAGCATCCTTGGATCTCCAGCCCAGAGATTGTTTTCAAGGAGAACACGGTCAACTCTACCTATCTGTAAGAAGTTACTCAAGCCACACCCAATAGCCACCAAAACTGTCAAGGCTCATCTCACAAAGAAGCGCAAAGCTCAAAAACAGTATTACGACAAGACCAGCAAGCCACTCACTCCATTGAAGACAAATCAAGTAGTGAGACTTCAAACACAAAAAGGACATGACAAAACCGGTGTTGTTCGTCAAGTTTGCAACGAGCCTCGTTCATACATGGTCGAGTCAGATGGGAAGCAATACAGACGTACAAGACAACATCTACTACCAGTGAAGGAACAACTACCTGAACAGGCCAATGGAATGAACAATCAACGCATGGACAAATCAGAGACTGTTGATGCGGGAAGAAACACTCTTGAAAAGACTGACATTGTTACACCAACAAAGGACAAAACACGGATTGAACAAGAAATCACCAACCAAGCTGAGAAACTAGATACGAGCCCAGTACAAAACAATGCTGATGTATATCGTACCAGAAGTGGCAGAGTATCAAAACCGAATCGTAAATATCTTGAATAAGATTTTCTCTATTCCTGAAAATGTTGATTACTAAGTTGTAATAGCCCATGTAATGGTAAGTTAGCTGCTAATTTGAATCAGCCATTTATTAGCCATTATGTGTGAAAAGAAAAGAAAAAAAAAACTTAAAAGGAGGGATGTAGATCTGTTTATTATTGTTTGTTGCACAGCCATTTTAACCTGCTGTCATACCTCCCGTCCACAAGGTGTCGTAGGAGTTCGGTTGTTGTTTCCTACACGATTAAGCCTGTAACACGTTCTTGGTGCTGCTGGAGTAAAACGACTTTCAAGCATATAAACGGACTGGTCTCTTCATAACAAAACTACAGAAAGGGATGTATGTGCATTTATTTGTGTCACTGTTCGCTATTTTACAAATCAACGGCGTGCACGTAGAATGGACGAAACGATTATTTACAATCCACATAAAGCCATCAAATATTTGATTTTGTTGATCATTTGACGGTGTGTCATCCAGTGAAGCTGCCTCAGATCGTGAAGCTGATGGGCGCCAAGAGCGCCGCGGGCGTGAGCTTCCTCTCGCTGCTCGGTGAGCTGCTCGCCATCACGGGTTCGCTGGCCTACAGCGTGGCCCACAGCTTCCCGTTCAGGTGAGGCCCACGACGGCGTCGAGACTGAGTCCGATTTCCCCGCTTGGAAATCGACTCACCTGTGCGCCTCGCGTGCGTTTCGGCAGCGCTTGGGGCGAGGCGTTCTTCGTCATGCTGCAGACGATCACCATCGGCTTTCTCATTCAACATTACGGAGGGAGAACCTGCCGAGGTGAGACTCAGTCTACTCCGAACTTGGAAGATGAAAGATGATTTTTCTCTTTCTTCTCTGTCATGTACAGTCAAACGTCGGTTTTCGAACGTCTCGGTTCTCGACCAATTCAGTTTTCGACCCAAAAGTTTGAGTTTTTAATGCCTCAAATGTCGGTTCTCGAACAAACAGAGCGCACTTGAATGCACCATTTGACTCCTCTCGCCTTCCTTACACAAGGAAGTGACCCTTCCTCGAGCAGACGAGGACGTGACGCTTCCTCGTGTTGCTTTCCATTGTGAGCTGACGTGTTCAATAAACATTTTTATTTTAAAAAGAGCGTGGTTTCGGTTTTCCAACAATTCGGTTTTTCGAACAGCCTTCTGGAACGGATTATGGACGAAAACCGAGGTTTGACTGGACAGTGTTTTGAACGTCCGACAGACCACGCGCTAACACATTTCGTCCAGTCTCGTCTCGTCAATGAAAACTCCCATTCGTCACGTCATATTGTAGTTATCAAAGAGCCACGTTTCGCTTCGTCATCGTCTCGTTCTCGCCATGGAAAAAAAGCGGCGTTCATGAAATAATTTCGTCATCGTTGACGAAAAATAACACTCCTTGTGAAGTGGTAATTTCATTGGTCAAACGTGACGAGCCTAAGGGGAAACTTATTGATGGCGTGAAACGTGTCAATAAAAAAATATCAGTAAACACATATGAAAAGCACCCAAAGTTCAAAAAGTGTGGGGGGGAAAGGAGTGCATTTGAGTAATTTAATGTAAAATGAAATACAAAGGCAAATATGACAGTATTTATACATTTGGATTTTTGCTCAAACATTTTCTTATACTTATAATAAACAAATTATCCATTTGTCTGTCTTTCTAGGGTTCTCGATCTTTCAATCCATCAACCTTCCTGTCATAGTTCAGTCTCCGTTTTCTCTATCGAAATTGAAAATGGTGCTCTGCTGCCCTCTATTGGTCACCCCCCATATTGTGTTCAGGCGTACTGTTTGTGCTGCTCTACTTCGGTGTGCTGGCGTTCCTGATGTCTCCACTGGCCCCCGCGTCCCTGCTCACCACCATGCAGGCCTCCAACATGCCCGCCATTATCGTCAGCAGGGTCGAGCAAAACATTCCTCAAATAGTCACCTGTTGTACTTTTTAATTTCGTTTTTTTTTAATCGGTGGTTGATAATCATGTCTGCAGGTGATTCAGGCGGCCACCAACTTTCGCAACGGACACACGGGCCAATTGTCGGCTCTTACTGTCATCATTTTGTTTGCTGGCTCACTCGCACGCATCTTCACCTCAGTGCAGGTACACGCAACGAAAAACAAGGCAGTGTAAAACCTGCTGCAAGCACAACCAAACCGTTTTCTTCCGACTAGTGGTGAATGGGTGTATTACAACTTAAAACGACACAGTTGAACGCCAATGGGCTGGCCTGCGACTAGCAAAAATGCACGTCTAACTGATGCCTATTGAAATAAATTGGATTTTTCTTTGACTCACTAAAGCCCCAAAGTTCTGTATTTGAGCTAATTTCGTATTAATATATGCAAAGATGACATTTCTTCCCAATTTGGCAGTATTTTCTTCTGTGTACCCTGTTACATTTACCATTTGATCAATGAAAACCATAGAAGAAGACATTTTTCAATCCAATACTTTTGATTAAAGTTGAATTATTTTTTTTCCCAATACATCACTTCAATTAATGAATCACAATAATAATAATTTTTTTTTATTGACTTCTCCACGGTTTGGGTTTATGGTGCCAGTCTTAGCCTGTAACCGATAACCGATCATTTGTGTCCTCGAAGGATTTTTTTGTTTTGTTTTTGAATCGTGACCCTTGCATCCTCAGGAAACGGGCGACACCCTGCTGGTGGTCACCTACGTAGTGTCGGTGGCCTCCAACGGCCTGGTCGTCGTGCAGGTGCTCTACTACTGGAAGGCCACCAAAAAGTTCCTACAAGACCAACGGGAGCTTACGCAGCCGTAGATCCTGTCCTGCTCCCGAGTGATCAACACGTGCCCTGAAAAAATTTGATATCCGTACGAAGGTCTCTGGACACTTTTTATCTGGTGTCTTGGATCCTTCAACTTTGTCACCCGTGGCCTGTACAAATTGCGCCGGCATCCTTTTCCCTCCGGTCGGGCACGCGGCACTCTGCGTTGCAGATGATCATCAGCTTGGTGGACTCGCCGCGGAGGTGACGGATGCCATCTTGCAGCTGACCTAAGGACTTAACGACAGCACGGACAACAAGTACTTGAAGGACTCTCGGAACGCCAAGAGAGCTTTTAAGAAGAAAGTGGTGGCTCGTATTAAAAGAGTGCGCTCATTGACGAAGTGGTGCAGTTTCACGGCATCAGGGAGGAGCTCCCGAAGGCTATTGAGAACTTTTAATGTCGATTTCGTGTGTCAAGGATGAATACAATAGCCCTGTAAAGTCTACTAATTAGTCGTTTCTGAATCAACATTTTGTTCATGAGAAAGTTTCCCGATTACATAAAGATGTTCATACTTGTTGGAGACAATCCGTCTCTTGTTGAACTGAAGACGTACAGTACATCCAGCAAAGGACCGCATGGCAACAAAATACTTGCCCACCCCCCAAAAAAAATCACGCTTGACGAGTTAGTCAGTTGGCAGTTGTCTTTTGAACATGTAACACCAGAAATAAGGTCATACAATGGGCAGACAAAGAATGGTAAGGTGTTAAAAAAAACAAACAAGCATGTTGAGAACAAAAGCTGAAAAAAATGACCATGGATAGTAAAACATTTTTTTAAAAAAGGATTGTAGAGTAATAAGGCTGTTAAGATAAAAAAAAAAAGATTTGAAAAGGACCATAAAGGCATCTTTTCTATTTACGTAAAGGTGTTTAAAAAGAGACATGGGCGTGCAGAGGGTGGGGCCCTGGGCATCCACCTGGGGGGGTGGGGCATCCACAGCACCCTGAATGTGTATTTAATCGGGAATGCCGAAGGGATTGAGGGGCATCCATTGGGGAAAACTGTTATCCGCCGCACCCCCACAGGGTTTCAAATTGGGGTTTTTAACTGAGATTAGGGTTTCAAAGTAGGATTTTAAACTGGGGTTAGGGTTTCAACGTAGGGCTTTCAACTGGAGTAAGCGTTGGAAAATAGGGGTTTAAATTAGGGTTAGGGTTTCTAATTAGGGTTTGAAACAAGGGTTAGGGTATCAAGATGTGGCTTGGGGTTTGAAATTAGGGTTAGGGTTTCAAATTTGGGTTTTAACTAGGGGTGGGGTTTGGATTTGGTTTTCAATGTCCAGTTAGGGTTTCAGATTTGGGTTCGGGTTTTAAATAAGGGGTTTCCATCTAGGGTTCAAATTAGGGTTTTAACATATGTTTGGTTTTCAAACTAGGGCGAGGATTTCAAATTTGGCTTTTTTAGACTCGGATTAGGGTTTCAAAGAGGGGTTTTAAACTAGGATCGGGGATTGAAATTAGGGTTTCAACTAGGGTTAGGTTTAAAGTCAGGGTCAGGGTTTAAACATAAGATTTTAAATGAGGCATTGGGTTTCAAATTACGTTTTTACAATTCGGGTCATGGTTTTCAATTAGGTTTTAACACAAAATTAGGGTTACAAAATTGCATTAGGATTTCAAATTAGGGTTTTCAGCAGGGGTTTCGATTCAAATTAGGGTTTCAAAATAGGATTATGATTTCAAATTAGGGTTTAAAACTATGTTTCAGGTTTCACGCCAGGTTAGCGTTTCAAATTTGGCTTTCAAACTTGGATTTCAAACTTGGGTTTTGAATTAGTGGTTGGGTTTTATTTTAGTCATTTTACTATAATTTAAAAAAATTTTTTTGACGTCTCTATTCTTATTTATGACATACTTGTTGAGTGCAAGAAAAAAAATGGTCTAAGTCTTGTGTAATAAAGTCAACTACAAGTTCCAAACGACCGTTCCACCTTCAGCCGAACAACCACAGAGCTAAATAATCAAACGAATGAATGCTCACGTCTGAGATGAACTGACAAATAAAAAGGACACTTTCCCACATCACTTGTTTGGTCATTTCTTTCCCGCCCTTTTTTTTTTTTTTTTTAAACATTCACTTTTATTTTATGTTTTGTTGTTACTTTTCGCAAACTATAATTACCTTGCCAGGGACTACTGAGAGCTAACATGAAGGTAGCGCTCAAAACTCAGCAACCACCTGGGCAGCGGCAGCAATGGCGGTGGCGGCATCGGCGCTCTGGAAGGCAAACTGAAACAACCCAAATGACCCAATTGAACACAGAACACCGTGTGTGTGTGTGTGTGTGTGTGTGTGTGTGTGTGTGTGTGTGTGTGTACCAGAGCAGTCAAGCAAGCAGCAAACGTCACACTCAACGCTTGCGACCGTCGACGTGTTTTGCTGCCTGCGCAAGTCGTTTCCTGTACAAAAGAAGCAGGCCATCATTTCCATCCCATAAATCGGATGAACAATACCACCTGCGACTATTGGGCAATCTTGATTATTACTTACTAAAATGTGTACAACTCCAGTTCAGCACGCACACACCACACACACACACACACACACACACACACACACAGCTCTTTGTACCAAACTTTTAAGTCAGCCTCAGCGCTTCCATGACAACCACTTGTTGAAGCCTCGCTGCCTGTTGCTAGGTGATTGGAGCTACTGGACCAGAAAATCCTTCCATTGACGCTCCCCAAACACACACGCGCGCACACACACACACACACACACACACACACACACACTCTCCAAACCCCCAAGGACCCCGACCCCCCCCCCCGCCACCCCCACCCCCCATGGGCTCCAGCCAAAACAACACTGCCATTTATCATTAATTTGACATGATTTCTAATTAATTCCAGCCTCCAACATATACCAAAACATTTCTACATGTCGGACGAGTGTTAAAAAGGAGTAAAAAGAGGAAAATCTCAGACTTCTCAGTTGTCACAAACACACCAGTAAATTGAGTCAGATTTTCTTTCGCAATGAAATGATGTCATTACATTTTTTTTGGGTTCATACGCACTTTTCTTTGTCAGAATTTGGAATCATCTGACTTCTGAGTTTTCGTCAACGCACATGTATCTACAAAGTATGTGCTTTTTTTCACCTTTTACACAGTTATTTAGACTTAAAAAAAAGTTTACCCCTCAAAATTCGACACAAAACACACTAAAAACATTTTAAAGAAACTTTTGCTCATCTTTCAAAGTGACAAACTACACCAGGGAAGTGTGGAACACTTTTGCCTGGTAAATCTTAAATTGATTATGGAAGCGCCCCCCCCCCCCCCCCCCCCCCCCCGCCCACCCCTCCCACTCTTTCCGACCTCCATCCCATCCCATCCCCTCCCCTCGCCGACCGATTAGCTGGTGCAAGGGTTCTGGCCCATTTCCATGAGAAAGGCGGCGGTCGGTGAAAGGGTTAAGCCTGTGAGGACCAAGCAAAGCAGAAAGCAGCACTCATTTTCTGCACAGTGGGGGGGCCGGGAGATGGGAACAAAGACGCCCGAGGGAGGAGCGGAGACTCCGGCTTTACTATATGCACCTGCGTGCTGAAAGGCGGCGGACAATGCGCCTCCGAAACGGCCAATTACGCGCGGGACATCCACCACGTTGTGTGTGTATGTGTGTGTGTGTGTGCGCATGTGTGTTGGTTGGGGGAGAAAGTGAATTTTAAAGAGGACAAAGATAAGAAAGTAAAGCTTTCAATCATCGCCCCCGCCCCCTTCACCCCAACTCACCGACATGTTCCCATGCAGCCAAGCCAATGACTGATACGTCATCCTCGATGTATCGGCATGACGTCATGTTTAAAGTGACACGACACGCACACGTGGTCAAAATTGTTGTTATCCCTCTATTTGGGAAAGAAAAACCCACAGCGGTCACGGAAATAACTTGAATCTGTATTTAATTGAAATTTACCCAATGAAAAGCAGACATTGCTTTGAATTGTGGTTGTACAGAAAGATTGTTTTTTTTTTAACCATAAAACAACTTGCTATTTTCTTGCACAACCAGTGAGAACTCTTGCATCCTGCAGATTGCCAGATGGAGCAAAGCAGCCCCAGAACAGAACAGAATCGTGCCTCCACATGAATAGTACGATTGGAAACAACAAATATGTACAAATTATTCCAATACCACAGATGAATTCATTTATTTTGGGGCTGGTACATAAAAAACAAAAAGTAACAATTGGCCTTGACTGTAAACATGAACTACAATATTGAAAAGAATCAGAAATAAACAAAAGTCAAAAGACAGTACCACTAATGCAGAAGCGGGACCAATATTAACATCATTTTACATGAAAAATTAGTGTGTGTATTTAGTGTGTGTGTGCGTGAAATAAATCCCACAAGAAACACAATGCAACTTTGAACATCATATACAAAAAAATTACATTTGCATGTTAGTATTTTGTGCTTGCTTGCCTGAGAAAAGGCAGTCCATTTGCTCGTCATCTTGCTGCTTGTGTCCATTCCCACTCTATTGACTGGGTCCCAATCATGTTGAGGCCTGACAGTGTAAACGAAAGCAAACCAAAGTCCAGGGGTTTGGTGAATCAGTCTCAGGGGTTCGACGGAGCCTCTGCCATGGAAGTTAAGACACACTCAACATGTCAATTCGTTATGACATGCCCACTTGGCCATCACTGGCTGGTTCATTTTGTGCACAATTAAAAAAACGTATACTTCATACCTATACTGATTGTGTTAACTTTTTTTCTGTTTTTAATAAATGTGTTTTTTATGTCTTGAATTTGTAAGAAATAAAAAAATATATATTCTATTTTTCACTGATGAAGGGTTCGGTGAATGTACATATGAACTGGTTGGGTTAGGTACCTCTAACAAGGTTAAGAACCACTTCTCAAGCCTCACACCAGTTCAAAAACGGCGCCACTTCCGGGAATGGGCATGACCAGGAAGTAATTGATCTCGGAAGCGCCCTTCAGTTTCCGGTGAAGTTTGGCGCCGTCTTGTGGCGAGTGACGTGGACAGCCGTGGTAGAGAGCTTTTACAAAAAAAATAAGACGACCCCATAAAGGCTTAAAAGGGGGGGAAAAACCCGTTTTGTCAGGCTTTTTTAAGTATCTCACATAAGACCATGGAAACTATTACCTTTTCTTAAAATTTCATCATAACTCCTTTAGTTAACTAATTTGTTGTAAAACACCTTACATCACGTTTTTTTAAAATCCCTTACCACCCAACACTAAGGAATACTCTTGCTACATATGGGTGTGACTAAAACTTCCTTTCTCTCCAGTTTTGAAAAACGTTGCTACTCATAAGCATTTTATAAAACACGTTTTTAAAACACCTTACCGTACATTTTTCTACGACACGCGAAAAATAAATTTTTCACTAAATGCTTTGCTCCAGACTACATGTTAACACACCAAACCACACTAATATGCCTATGTACATAAAAATAGGTATATGAATGAAGACACAGTGACTTTTACTTTTTATTAATAGTCATGAAAGCCATAAAGATTTTTTTTAATCAAAAAAAGCATTAAGACTCTTAGTATAAGAGTCGAAAATGTGTACATTATTTACAAGAGTTCTAGATACAATAACTAAACCGCAGAGTGGCTTCTACAGAAAGGATACAAAAAAAGATGTTAAAATGTAAACATTCACACATGACATTTAAAAAAAATATATGTACAGTAGCGTATTGGCCCAAATATAAGACGGTGTTTTTTTGCATTGAAATAAGACTGAAAAAGTTGGAGTGGTCTTATATTCGGGGTCTGGACATTATACCCATTCACGAGGCTAGATGGCGCCAGATATCATTGAAGCGAATGCTGAATTTGACTCCCCAGGCCAAAGTGAACCCCTGCCACGAAGAATAAAAATAATGGTAGCACGAAGAAGAAAAATTAAAAAAAATAGCGGTAAGAAAGAAAAGAGAAGAAAATAATGGAAGAGATAACAGAAAATGGAGAAACGTAGTGACAATCTGGAGAAAAGTGGGTCGAAGATCGGCCAAGTTAACCGGCAGCTGAGGAGAAGTTATGTCGTACATTTCAACCACCAGAAGCCATTCATTTACGAATGTTATTGCACTTTAGTTTACATATTTAAATGTTCAGATATTAAGATTTGAATGAGGCAAAATAACATGCTTTTTCTCTCAAATATATTGTAATAATAATTTGTTTCAGATGTACTGTAATTATTTTCTGTATAAAAATTAATTTGGTGTTCAAAAAGTCTTTTTTCAAACTTGGGTCTTGAAAAAGAGGGCGTCGTCTTATAATCAGGGCCGTCTTATATTCGGGCCAATACGGTATATCATTAGTAATGGATGGAGATGTAAACCAAATTTAGGTCCATAGCAGCATCTACGTACTGTACAGTATATACAAACATGCATGTGTTTATGGAAGCCACTGGTTTGAGGGGAACTAACTTTTCCAAAAAAAAACAACAACCAAGTGATCAAATTTCACTTGCGTGGGAAAAAAAAAAAGTCACATCTTGAATTCTATGCTCTTCCACTAGATGACAGAAGGTACAGTTAACCTGCCACCAATGTGCATTCGTACAACAGGAAAAGCAGATTTGTGAATGAATTGATCATTATTTTCAGTATGTATAATTTAGCGACAATTGATTGTGTGCCGTGAGACTTTTCTAAAATAAAATTCCAGCAAGGTTGGGGGTGACTGGTTTGGAAAGCGACTCAGTGGGCCATAGGTGAAGTTAAACAGCAAAATTAGCAGGATACATCGTCTTTACACATGAAATCTAATAAACAGGCGTGGGGGGGGGAGGGGTGGCGAGAAAAGTGCTTCACCGCCCGTGACATAAAGCTAAAAATGCAGCATTTGCAAACTCATCTAATTTGTATTTTTAAAAAGAAAAAAAAACAAAACTAAAAGGGTATTAAAAACAATGTACAATGCGGAATGAATACACCCGGAGGAGCGGCATTTGACCGCGAGTGCAGATTGTCCCGTGCCGTTCTACTAGATGTGTGTTAGGGGTACGGTGCCGGTGAGGTAGTGCTGCTGGACGCCGCCGTAGCCCCTGGGAGCGGCTCCCCCCGCCGGGTCGTTGGCATCACCGCCCCCCGGGATGTACATGCTGATCATGTCCCGCAGGTCGCCCTGCAGGGGGCCACGGTGATGGGTGGGTGTCGGGGGCGAGTGGGACATGGGCTCCGCTTTCACCATGGACATGGGGACCGGGCTGGGCTGCTGGGGGCTGCTGCTGTACGACATCGGGCTGTGGGGGGGATTTTGGTGACAAGAGTTAGCAGCGGCAAAAAAAACAAAACAACAAAAGGATCACATTTTATATTTGCGTGCATGCTCTGTTTGTATGCTTTGCTGCTCCATGTGTCAAAATTGCAGCATGCTCATTTCCGTTAGCCCGTCTATGGCGTTTTACATGTTCGTATTTGTTTGTTTGATTTACAAATGAGCATTTCACTATACAAGGTCGCAAGCATATTATATTATTTATTGGGTGGAGTCTTTACTTGCGCAGAAATGTTTGATGCGTTAACATAAATGCGCATTTTAAAATTGATATAAATTACACTTAACAGCTACACAAAAAAATGTATTTATATGGAATAGATTTTTCAACCAAAAAGAGGTACTCGTAACGTTTAGTCAGCTGCAGAAAGTTCAACCATAAAACTGCTGGCTCAAAAAACAAACAATTGTGTAGTAAAAAAAACATGATCCAACTTTGGGTTGTTTTCTAAAAAAAATTGGTTGTTTTATTCAAAACAATCCAGAAAGTTAGGGTAAAATTGACCCGAGTACTGAGTCGGTCCAAAATGTGACCAAAATCTCGTTATTTTTGACCCAGCAACTTAAAAAGCTTTTATATAGGGCACGGCCTTGATAAGTGAATTTGCCCAACTGTAGCAAGTACAGTTTGTTTTTTTTACGCAAAAGGTGGCCTTCGATAAAGATACATCCATGTTTTCTAACATAAATACTTTGTATCTATTCACTCCATTGCAGAGTGAATCTGATGCCTCATGAGGCATTTATGGGCAAACGTCTTTACATGCACAAATTAATTTTTAATATTTGTATATATTACAATAGACATTTACTCAACTGCAAAGAGTAGCAGGCGTCTAATAGGGGTAAGGCGTTGAGATAGCACTGATGCATTGTGGGTAAACAGACCACACACACACACACACACGCATCATCGAATTTTCCTGATCAACATTCCAGACGCGGGCCAGGATGAATGTGGTGCATTCAGAACAAGTAGGAGGACACACTTGCCTCATATGTGCATTGATACAGTTACAAAAATAAAAAAATATTTTTATGGAAAAAAAAGTTTCAAATTGCTTGACAAATATTTGGTGGGACAGTTTCTCTATTGAGGCTCCAAACGAGGTGCTAAAATGAATATGAGCGCTTCTCCAAGTGTATTTATTTTGACTCTAAAAATTTTTAAACAATTTATTTCATGTAATGTGTATTAACCGTGATTCAAGACTTGGCATTGTAGGTGATATTTATTTTTTGGAAGATTTGAAAAAAAGATTTTCAGGACAAAATGTTAAAGTGTTAAAAAAAAAAAGCATTGAAAGATAACATGTTACTGAAAGTATGTTGTAAAGTAAGACATATCTATATAAAAGTCACTTTAAAACGTATTTGTATACATTAAAAACATGTCAATGAGTCTTGGAGTTTAGGTGACCGTTTTTTTTTTTTTAGTCTTAGCTTTTTTTGGGGTTGATATCTTGAAACGAATGTATGGTTTAAATCTTTGCTTCGATAAAAACTAAAAAGAAATATAGAGATTTCGTGATGTTATTAAAAAACTTTTTTTGTTGTTAAATCACGCGCCAAAGAGCCATTTTTCCCCCCAACATTGGCGCTCTTTCAAAAGAGCCTTATGCATATTATGAAGTTTGGTGGTGGTGGTGAGCTCACCTGTACGAGTTGTTTCCGTTCATGTAAGTCTGGGCGGCGGTCATGGCAGGGGGGTACTGGAGGGCCGACAGGTCGTACCGGTGCAGCTGCTGCGTGTAGCCGAGCGCCTCGCCCTGCATGCCCGGGTAGCCGCCCGCGGGGCCCCAGGCGTAGCTCTCCATCCTGGGGCTGGCTCCCTGCCCTTGCGTCACGAGTAAGTTGCCGGCGGACAGCGGGTACTTGGGCACCTGCACCGCGTCCTTCTTGAGCGCCGGTTTGCTCTTGCGCCGGGGCTTGTACTTGTAGTCCGGGTACTCCTTCATGTGCACGGCCCGCAGCCGCTTGGCCTCATCGATGAACGGCCGCTTCTCGGCGTCGCTCAACAGCTTCCACTCGGCGCCCAGACGCTTACTGATCTCGGAGTTGTGCATTTTGGGGTTCTCTTGGGCCATCTTGCGCCTTTGGCCGCGGGACCACACCATGAAGGCGTTCATGGGTCGCTTGACCTTATCCATGGGGTCGCCCCCGCCGGGGGCCTGCAGGGCGCTTTTGGAGCCCGGGTGATGGAGTCCGTTGCCCGGAGTCATGCTGCCCGGAGGGGCCGGTGACATCCCCTGCGCCGCGTGGTGCACCGGCTGCCCGCCGGGCTTCAACTCGTGTTCCATCATGCTGTACATGCTCCACGCTCAAGTTGAAGGTTCGAGTGCAACGCCGAGCTAGTTTCGAACTCTTGCGGGGTCGCCGTGCACCTGGCCGGCAAAGTCCACCTGGTGTTCCCGCAACTTGCGCGGGAGCACCGGGTGAACCGAGTTAACTAATTAGCCTCGACGCGTACCGGACAGCCGTTTCCTTCAAGTCCGGCAAAATAAAAAAACATGCACTTTATTTGGTCCTGTTTGTTTTAAGCAGAAACGCTTCGAAGAGAAAAAGAAATACATCAATAAACCAAATACTTGTCTCTCTTCGCCGCAACTTGTTATTCTGAACCACTTGTTGTTCGAGCGCACTCTCCCGATTCAAACCCAACTTGCAACCCCCCCTCGCCTCCCACTCAGTCTCTTTCTCCAGCCGGCCTGCAGCCGACCAATCAGGAGCGAGTGCGACTATTAGCATCTCAAAGACGTTTTAGGGCGAAAGGCGAGCGAGCCAGTATCTTAATAAGGGAAACACGAGGTGAGAGTTGCACAAGTTCCACTTAAAAAAAAACAAAAAAAAAACAGTCCGTCACATTCTTTCATAACTAACATCAACAAGATTTTCTTTGAACTGGAAAACAACGTCGACAGACCTCATGGCAAGGGTGGCAGAAGGGAAGCATTTTTTTTTTTTTAAGTAGCATGTGGACAGACAAGGATGTCCAAACTTTTTTCTTACAAGGGCTGTAATACAGAAAACCCAAAGAATATTCTATCTTCACCATACCCAGAGGAACCTTGAGATACAAGCGAGCATACGGCCAATTTATTTATTTTTTTTTGCTTTGAAATGCGAGCTCACGCTTATGATGCGAGTGCTGTATGGTGGCAGTCGCCGTTTGGCAAATTGTCAACAATTGATCCAAAATTCCAGCTCTCCATTTGCACGCACACTTTCAATTTTACTCTAAAACTAAATATCAAATGAAGAGAATTACTCACTGTCTTAAGAATGCCCCAGTTATCTGAACACTTACTCATAACTGAAAACACCATTGACAGGCTAAAGGATAGCATAGCAATGGATAGTTCACAAACACAATATAATACAAAACTCACAAGCATATATTCTTTATCCTCTGCCAAAAATGACCACTACTACAGCTTACCATGTCGCGGCACAAACGCACGCAAAGATAAAAACCAAACAAATAAATGAAAAATACATATGAAATGAAAATAAAAATGATAAAAAACTAAAATAATTGCAAATACACCAAGATAAAATCATACGTAATTACAAATAAAACAAAAACAAATAACCTGTACAAATTACTGAACAAATGGTAAGTGCAAATATGTAAATGAAGACAAATACATTGTACTATATATAACTCATATAAATATTAAAACCTCAACAATGCATGGAAAATATGTTTAAATACTAATCGAAGATGAAATACCCATTTAATGTTGCATTTGTACTATTGTGACTCCCCACAAAGTGTGAAGAATGCGTTTTCTGCCCCCTGGTGGCGCAACTTGACAGTATGCTGCAAAAACAAACAAAAAAACCAATCAAAGAAGTTCAAAATTCTCCCGGTTCCTTAAATATGGATGTGGCGTCACATGACTTGCTTTTGCGTTAATAGGGTGACTCCTGACTCCCACGTTACGGAACTTATCGGATGATTTTGAGGGGGACAGCGGTGGGGGATGTTGATGGAAAGGAGGGGAAATGTGAAGGAACAGAAATGAAGTGGGGATGAAATCAATAAGTAAGGATGGTCGTGATGATGGAGGCCGAAATGGAGGAGGGATGAAAAGGATGAAGGGATGGATGAGGAAGGGCGGAGGGGGGGCAGCAGTGTGTGTGTGTGTGTGTGGGGGGGGGGGGTGATTTGAGGGTGACAGGCCTCCCTGAATAGGCCTCTATTCTCCCCTCTGCTGGCTCCTCTTCTCATGCAAAGCAGGTCCCGTTCAGCCTCCCAGCCATCCGTCACACAACAGAAAGAGCCTGGCAGACCTTTTACGAGCCTCCCACTCCGCATAATCCCCCCCACCCAGCGCCCAACAGGGGGTGACAGGGGGGTGTGTGATGGGCCAGTAGGGGGGGATGGGCGTGCGTGGGGTGTAGCTCCCAAAATGCCTCTGGAAGAAGAAGGGGCCACCTAGAACGACAGTGCGTTTATTTCGTGTGGTGGTTACAGATTGATGCAGGAAATTGCAGCAATCATAAGACTAAAATTAAGTAAAATTACTCACCATTCCATATGGCAAGTTGCAGCATGGCGTTACAAGTGTCTAAAGTGAAAGGTAAAAGGTTTTGTTGTAGAAGATTGAAATTAAGGAACAGTACTCACCATTCCTGAAAGGAGAAATAAGACTACATTTAACGAAATAGACTCGTGTACAGTATAAGACACATAAAAGACTACTATTGTACAGTACAGATTGAAATAAAACTACCACTGTATAAGAATAGTTACAATAATAAATCAAACTAAAAGTACATAAAACTACCACTGTAATGAGACTAAAATAAAGTCAAACTATTCGTTTCATAGCTAGCACTCATGGTGGTGCTCTGAAAAGAAGGCAGAAAGCGGCAAAGATAATGTAAGTTTTTAGTAGGACAACAAACAAAATGAACTACTCACCATTTACGAAAAAAGTGAGAATTTGCCGTCATGCCATTTTACGTCAAATAAGTGTACAAGGTAAACATTTCGGCAAAGCCACTCATCACTCTTGAGGGAGTCGTTGGCGATTGCACGGGGAACTTGCGCCCCCTTGTGGATCAACTTTCCTTCTGCAGAATAATTCATTAGCGACATATTTTAAAGTTAGAAAGAACCCGACCGTCCGACAGTAATCTTGTAGGCAGTATTTTTACTGAATAGAAATAACGGTAGGCATAATTCACACATTTGTCACCTTTGGCGGTTATAAAACGTAATGTTGAACTGGCTCTCACCTGTGATACATTTGAATGAAGACGGGACAGTGACGTCCGTGAGTGGCGAAATAAAGACGGCTGTTTCAAATAGCACCTCGTAAAATGCAGGCTTAAATTGGGTCGTCACTTTGCGCAGCCTGTGACAGAATGTTTTAACATTGCCGTCCTTAAAAACTAATTACCACACGCGTTCTCTCATCTGTAAACGTTTCCGCAATGATCGTATCAGTTTCCGGGTTGACCGCCAATCAGCTTCAGGTAACGCAACATTTTTTTTCCAAGGACATTTGATTAAGCCAAAAGCAGGGAGTGTCCTCAATACCCGTTTGGCCAAGCGAAGTTGTGACGTTCCCTTTTTCGGCTTTGGGTCTGCCAGCTAAGGTCAACATAGACCATTTAATTTATTTTTACAATTCCACTCAACAACTCAGATTCCACTGGTATAAAGGACACACCTTTATTTTCTTAAAGACCATTAAAAATAAATACTATACAGAATCCAATGTAGAAAATTTTGATACACTGTTTCTGTCTGAAAAGGTTAACAATTTATTTTTCATTTCCCAAAACAAAAAAACACCATACACCTCCAAACAAGATACCCCACCAGGCAGGTTTTCAGAGTTTAAAGAGGCGTGGAATCTCTGAACTGCAAGTTTGGTCCTTAAAGAACAGCAAACATTCCACCCACCCACACATTTTTGTTGAGGTAGATCACACAAAGTGGCCACCGTCTGAATAGAAAATGAATGAAACACTTTAAAAAATACACAAACTACAAAGTGGAGCAGGCAGTTGATTGAAGGGGGGCAGTCTCAACTATAATGCATGAAGACCCAGGGAGAAAAAAAAAAAAACCCGGCATGAACTGAACTCACCGTAAACTTCCATATGGCAGCCATCTTCCACCCAATGGCCAAAAGGGGAACAAGGATGCTGCTAGAGCAACTCTAAAATAAACCGCTTGTTTTTCCACTTTTTGGGGGTTGCTCTTGATTTGGAAACAGCAGTTAAGAGGCCCAAACAGTTAAAGTTGATTTGACTGTACAGATCTTTTTATTGAACATGCCCTATGTAAGTCTAATTCCCCAAAGAGCTAGACTCAAATTAGGTACACTGGAGGTTGCTTTAACACTGTTTGCATTTTTGTTTTTCAGCGTTCACACCAAATGCCTCAAGAGGTGGCCTCATGGATGCTGCTACTTAATGTTAGCGTATAGTCCTTGTTCTGGGATGCTGTCACAACAGTTGTGCTTTTTGGAGGGGCGGGGGTTAAAAATGTCATTTTGATGAAAATTACCACTAGAAGAAAAAAAATAGGTTGGAATGTTTGCATTAAATTCAATTTCAGTGAGACTATTTTGGCAAAGGAGTTTCGGTCATGTCAAAAACTGATTTGGGAGATGGGAAAGGAATCAAGGCTGCAGTCTTCCTTCCCCAGTGGGAAACTGGTCAAGTTCATCAATTTGAATTTATCACAAGTTGGACTTTTTTCCTTGTTTCTTTTTAAAACTGGAGAGGTGGGGACGAAGAACGAGGTCGGGTGGATCTTGCTCGCTTTTCTCTCAAGTTTTTTTCCTTCTTTCTTTTAGAAAAGATCAGCCACATTCATTGGCATCTCCTCAATGGTGGTGTTGTAGAAGGTCTCGATGTCCCGCAGGATGCGCTTGTCATCGTGAGTCACCATGTTGATAGCAACTCCCTTTCTGCCAAAACGACCACCACGGCCAATCCTGATAGAGAGGCAAAGGAAGGTGGTTAATAGGGTGGTTGGGGTGTATTTTCAGGACCTGAGCAGCGATAGCTGCAAGGCCCCGTTTGTTTTTGTAGGATTATCCACCCACAACAAAACCGCATTTCTGGGGGCCCAAACATGGACAAAAAATCCACTCATCGCCACCGGCAATTTTAAAAAAAAAGTTGTCAAATGATGAAAGCAAAATGGCTCTGTACCGCCATGTACAGACAAAAACCCATCTCGTGTTTCACACATTCCAGATTCTAAATCTTACAGGAAGTCCACCACTTTAATTTACTTTTAAATTTGGCCTTTTATAGGGGCACATTCTAAAGAACTCAGAGATTTTCTGTCTTGAAACTTTTGGTGGTTCATCTAAAGATGTTCGAGATATAAAATAAAAGCAAAACTTTCTGTCCGACACATTTTGTTGGTCTTAACATTCACCAAAATACATGAAAACTCGGCCCACACATCACTCTTGGCTGAATAAGCACTATTTGGGGAGATAGCTATGCTCCCTACAAATTGTTATTGATTTTTTAAAAATCCAATTTTTAAGTTCCCTTCAAATTTGGCGTCATTATTTTGCCTTTTATAGTAGCCAGGGTCATAATTGAACATCTAATCTAATATGTGACCCGATTTCCTCCCCACAATGTCTCAGTTCCCCAATGTTGCCAGGGCCCTCGATAGTTCCTCTCACCTTTATTTTTGTTGGCTTATTAATTCAAAGATTGGGACAGCTCGACTTACCGGTGGATGTAGTTTTCCCTGTTGGTCGGCAGGTCGTAGTTGATGACGAGAGAGACCTGCTGCACGTCAATGCCGCGAGCCTGTAAGAGACATAAGGGCTAGTTGTTAGCCGGGATATCGTTCAATATTTGTTCCATGAACGCCACGCGGGGATGTCGTCTGCCAATTAGTTGTCGATCCAGGACAAGAGCCCGGGCACAGTGGAGGGCGGACGGCAATTTCTCTACCAAGGAAATTTCAGTCCTTCACCAACACAACAGCTGGGAGGAGAGGGAACCCTGGGCATGTTTTACCTCATGACTCAACTGTAGACAGAACTGGTTTCAATTGAACACCGTGCAGTTAAGTGAGACGGGGAATACAATACATCAAAGGCAGCGATTTGGGAAAGGCGCTGCAAATGGATGACACGCCCAATTTTACTTGTGGTTGTGTCTGCAAAATGAAGGCACGTACCAGCAGGTCAGTGGTGATGAGGACGCGACTGGAGCCAGAACGGAACTCCCTCATGATCAAGTCCCGCTCTTTCTGGTCCATGTCACCATGCTGCAACACAAACACCAACGCCGTTACGACCCTGACGGGCGACATGAGCCAGTGGCCATAGAAGGCATGCAATTTGGGAGGCGGAGGAGGCTTTACCATGGCGGAAACTGTGAAGTCCCTGGACTGCATCTTCTCGGTGAGCCAGTCCACTTTCCTCCGTGTGTTGATGAAGATGACGGCCTGAGTGATGGTCAGGGTCTCGTACAGATCGCACAGCGTGTCCAGCTTCCACTCCTGGAATCGAGTACAAGGGTCATGCAGGAACCGGCATTCCCAGCACCTCACACCAGCACCACACCAACCTCTTTCTCCACATTGACGTAGAACTGGCGGATACCCTCGAGGGTCAGCTCCTCTCTTTTGACCAGGATGCGAATAGGCTCGCGCATGAACTTCTTGGTGACCTCCAACACATCAGTCGGCATGGTGGCCGACAGCAGGACAACCTAAAGAATAAAATCAGCATATAACTGTGAAGACGGAAAAGCAACTAAAGTAGCATATTTCGCAAACCAAGCCCTGAAGCAATCTGACCTGTATGGTGCCGGACAGTTTTCGGAAGATCTCGTAAATCTGGTCCTTGAAGCCTCGGCTCAACATCTCATCGGCCTCATCCAGGACAAACATTTTGATGTATTTAGAAGCTAAAAATATAAATAAATAAAATCAGTCCCATGTCCTGCCATTGACATCAAGGCGACAATACACTGCAATTTGGGTTAAGCTGTATTCAGAAGTGTGAGTGTGATCACATCTCAGGATCCCTGGCAAGCCACAAACTCCGGACGGCAAAACGCCGTCCAGAGCTGCAACGCACCAGGAGGCTTCCGGAGTCAGTTGACACGCATGGGTTTCATCACCATACAGCAAGTTGCTCATGTACTTCAATTGCTGACAAAGTGACACGCTTTTCTCAAGCGGGGCATTTCGCCCACAACGCTGACATTAATCCACAACACTGAAGAATAAAAGCCTTAAACAGTGGTCAGTTTTGTTTCAAGAGGATGACACTGCAAAAGAGACGTGTAGCCGTACAGGATGATAGACCAAAATTTGAGGAAATGAAAAAATACAAAATGAAACATCCGTTGAACAAGACGCTTAATTGTTTGAAGCGGAACTTTTTTCCTACAATTATGCAGCGTTTGGACGCATAGCCTACTTACAGATGTTCTTGCGGTTCAACATGTCAAAGACACGACCGGGGGTCCCCACCACAATGTGCGGGGACTCTGCCTGCAGCTTCTGGGACTCGTTGCGGATGTTAGTGCCGCCGATGCAAGCGTGGCAACCGGCGCCCATGTAGTCGCCTAGAGACAGCACCACTTTCTGGATCTGATTCAAAGCACAGATGGGAATGACACTTTACCAACTGTGGTCAACCTGATGCGCGTGTGACCGAACTAACTAAAGGCTTTACCTGTTGAGCCAGCTCCCTGGTGGGGGCCAAGACCAAAGCCTGGGTGCCTTTCAGCGCCACATCAACCTGTTGAAGGATGGAAATCGCAAAGGTGGCAGTTTTTCCGGTGCCTGACTGGGCTTGGGCAATCACGTCATAACCTGAAGCACAATAAGAGACAGGAAGATGTATGATGTTCGACCCCATTATTCTTAAAAAACATTTTGGAAGAAGTCAGTCTAAAAACTCACCCTTGATACAAGGAAGAATAGCTCTCTGTTGGATGGCAGAAGGCTTCTCGAAACCATAGGCGTAAATTCCCCGAAGCAACTCCTCACGCAGGTTCATATCATCAAAACTGTCCACAATATCGTTCCAGTTGCTCTGCAGGTAGGGCGAGTAAAAAAAGAAAGTATTACCGGTCCAAACTGATGTCTGGATCACCTGACGCTCAAGTTGAAACTCACCTCAATGACACCCTCTGGCTCCATGCCTTCTGGGCCATTGTCTCTGTGGACAGACAACAACTTTAACGACATGTCAGTTTTCTTAAAGGTGTCAAGTGTCTTTACACGTTTAATGGTGGAGAGACAACAACTTTAATGAGATCTCATTGTTTTCTTAAAAGTGTAAAATCTCTTTACATGTTCAATCAGCCATTTATTAAGAGGGGCAACTTGAGGAAGGACATCACACACGTCCATTTAAACAAGTCCGCCATTTTAGCTTCTCGCGTTCAAGATGGTGGCTCCGTGGTAGAGAAGAGAGACATGCTACCAGAATCAACCGCGTCCTTGCTAAAGCCCTAGAATTTAGCTACACTCCGCATAAATCGGCCATAAATTACAATAGTCGAGTTGTGTCCCGAGGTGTGTCAAAAGAACATGAAAATCTCATTGTTTAACATATCGGCGCTAACTTTTCTTTCGAGCACCCCCTTCTTGTATTTTCGTGTAGCTCAGCATCACCGTCGGTGCTGCTGAGTCAGCAATCACCCCCCCAAAAAAGAGAAAAAAATTCCCACGATAACCCCGCATAAGCAAAAGGAACAGCGTGTAATTTTCCTCACGATCGGCGGAATGCGGCCTACTCTTCCGGCATTGTTACCACAGGCGTGTCCGCCGCCAACATGTGCCATCGTTACCCAGCGAAAAAGCCAAGAGATTTATTTGTATCACATCAGACCTCCGAGTCAACGGGCGACGAAGTACACGTGGCAATTTCACAGAGATTTCCCGATGAACCAGCTCATAGCGCGACAGCGATTGCGGATTATAAAGTTGTTCCGCAGGAGGCCTAACCTACCGCGAGAGGCACAAGCGGTCACATGCTACACCACCCGGCGACATTAGCTTCAGCTAACGCCTAAGCGGTAGCCCAATACAAGTACGTGCTTAAAACACTAGAGAATACACAGCTAACAGGTCAAACAATCAGAAAATCGCAAATTGAAACAAGCGAACACCGAGATGGCGAAAACCGGCACATTTCGTGAGGATTATTTAGCTTTGTGTCCTTAATAGGCCCCAACAAACTAATAATCATATTACGTTTAACAAGACGATTTTCGCTAAATGTAAAACAATTCGTGAATACACATAAGGAGAGACGTTTGTGACACTAATTGAGGAAAACTTTGTTGAACGCGCTTCGTCAGACGAAAAGTCCTTACCTATCATCGTTGTTAGCCGACATTATCTCAAAGAAAGAAACAACGGGGAATTTTTCTTATATACGTCGACTGCACAACTAAGCTTTCTCATTGAAACAGGCCGCCGTCATTTACAGGTAGTCCCGCCTATAGCGGCTTGTGATTGGTCCATATGTACGTCAGAGGTAAATGGGTGGGCCAGAAGCCGTGTAAATGACGTAATTTCCTTTTAGCGAGGCGTTTAAAAAAATAGCTCCACTTTCTCCTCCGCGCCAAGAATCGATTAGAATCGACGTCTTATTCTCTGAATGGCGTAAATAATCATGATTTATATCTTTGATACATTGGCGTTTTTATTCAGTCAGTTTGTATGTTGAATAAGAACACAGGAGTCCATATCGTATTCGCCTCATCCCCCGACCCTCCCCTTTAAAAAAAAAAAAATTAACCAAAACCCACATACTACTACAGTGTATTTCCTATTCATCTACTGTATTTGATGTTTTATGTCTGGATGTTTTTCTGTTCCTATGTCAAGGTCTTTCTCTTCTCAGGCCGCAGACAACAACACTGTGACTACATTAATTGTTCCGATGATCCTTTCACCAATAGGAGGTATCTGTGCTTCCAGAAGCACCTGTACATCTAACAGCAAGAGTTCTGCCTTCGCCAGTGTTGAAAAACAACCTCTATGTCACTTGTGACCCATGGACCAGTTTTGCTTGGGGCACATTGGTGCGTCCATTCTCTATCGTGCTAGTCCTCATTTGGGTAAAGTTCCACCTCAAATGGTGCATCCCAGTGTCCGGGCAGGGAAGAGAAAAAAAAAACTCAGCTAAACCACACACTCCAATGCATTGTCCTTACACGAGAAGTGATTTGTATTGATTTCCTTCCACTACAGAAACAGACAAATAACAACAAGCCGAGTTTTAGTTTTTTTTTTTAATTTCTAGCAACCATTATGCATTGTAGAAGATATATAAAACAGTCAACTCATTTGAATCACAACTTGAGGGAGGGGATAGCAGGGGCTTAACGTATTTTGTTACAAAACATTTTACGGAGGATACTTACTTGACTGAAAAAAAAATCTAGCCAATTTATTCTTGCCCCTCAATAATAAAGTATTCCTCCTGTGTTAACAGTTGTCAAAGCATAGCAATATATTTTTTGACATGAACCCACGTATTTAAAAAACAAAACAAATGCAAAGTAAATTACTGTACCTCAATAAAGGACACGTCACATGGCAAAAAAAAAAAAAAAGTGTTGGAAACTGCAGCTGAGCTGTCAGCACAGGCCTGGGGAACCTTTTGAATAAATTCAAACTTTAGAGAAAGTAAGACAGAAATTTGCTATGTTACGGGCAGTAAATGCTTGCAGGACTGATTACAAAATGGTTCCCAGCCCCTGCTCTATCAATATAACTGGTATGAGGATGAACCATTGGCCATTTTGTACACTCTGACATGATACAGTATAGCAAAGAAAGTGAGAACTTTTTTGGGGGGGTTATCTACAAGAATAGCTTCCACTGAAGAATCCACAAGATGGTTGCGACGATCTATGATGAGTGTTCTGTCTGGGGCGCTCCCCCCCCCCCGGCCCGCTCCATCTTTCTGTGGCTGGTGTGGATACGGTCTGGGTGGGATTCACACGGTGAGCTTACAGTGACAAAGTTCTTTGTACATTTGCCTCCGCAGGCGAGGCATGTCCTGCTGACCAAAGCTGAACGGCTGCCCCAGGGCCAGACACTTGCAGTACTGTACAGTTGTGGCGGTGGAAAGCAAAAACAGACAAGTAGTCAGTCCAACTTGGCGAAACTGCCTGCCTCCGAACGCTTAGTGGCAGAGATGTTCCTTCACCCTGAAACGTCTTACATTTACAGTGGTGCCTTGATGCATGAGCTTTAGATACGCAAGACAGTGATTGGGTGGGTGAGGTGGGGGAGTGGAATTCACGGATGAACTTCGTACACTCAGACATGATTTAGCAAAGAAAGTGAGAGCTTTTAGGGGGGTTATCTACATGAATAGCTTCCACTGAAGAATCCACAAGATGGTTGCGATGATCTATGATGTGTTGATGATACTAGTGCAGCATGTACTACCAGAGACAAATTCCTTGTGTGTTCTACATACTTGGCCAAAAAAGATGATTCTGAGCTATTTATTAAAGGGGATTAATAGGCACACCAACTCAAAATGAAAACACACACAAGCATGGAGAAGATGCTAATATTAAGCTTGCACGGTCATGGTACCCCTGTATTAAAACAAAACAAATTTACTTCAGTAAATCCTGGCAACTGACTCTGGTTTGTTAAAGCCGCTTCAACTTTAACGCAAAAGGCTTTTTCAGCTCCAAAATGTTGGTGCGATTTCTCCGTAAAAATGTGAACGGCCGGTTTGCATTCTACCGCGCTGTTCATCTCTGCAAGTGGCCACTCGTCCCTTGGAATGAGACATCAGGATAGTGAACATGTTTACATGCTCCAATAGCCCTTTTAAAACCCGAATATTGGTACTATTCGGGTTATCAAAGGGCCTTGTATGTTCATAAAAACCTGATTAAGACCCCTGGATTACCCCTTTTCTAACCCGAATATCATAAAAACGCCTTTGAACAGGGCGACAATTTGTGTTGTGCACATGCTCTATATCGCAAGGACTCTGTCTTTGGAGCACAGTCACTACTTGTATGTGCAGCGATGCTACTTGGCGTAGCGAGAAGTGAAGCCACCGGCGGCAGTTTTACGTTACTACCGAGCCTAACTTGAATACATGTAATTCTCTAGAGCATTTTCACATTTTGTCTCTCCTCGAAAATTTCACACGCTGTGTATATCGACACACATTGTATATATGAGTACGAGTCCTTACGTCAGGCGCGCAGCTCGCCATAATTACACAAGCAGAGGTAAATAATCGCGGCAAAACTCAAGAGATGCAGCCCACTTTTGAAGCGAGGAGGAAACCGACTGCTTTATTCCGGCGGTGAGTGCCATAGAAAGGAACAAGCGGAAATGACATCTATTTGTATGAATGTTGTCCACCTGTCGCCGTTTTAATCGGGATACTAAAATGCGGGAGTAACTCTGTCCGCTCACCCATGTAAACAGGTTATTCAGAATGTTTCAGAAACCAGAATTTCCCCCTAAACCTAAATAGTGACCGCATGTAAACATGATGGAACCTGCTGAATATTTGGGGGAACCATCATGGACTTACCTGTAACACAAACGCCCCGCAGTCGCTGTCATTGTTCTGTCGGCCCACCTTCTGAAAACACACAGCCCTTGCAGTCTGAGTAACACACAGCAGAGCGACTGGAGCGTCGCATGAACCAGTCGGTTCAGGTATATATATATAAAAAAAAAAAAACGATCAAGTGTCTCACCATTTTGAAAAAGCCTTTCCAGCCGGTCAAAAACTCTTTCTGGTCTTTTTTGATGGCCTCCGCTTGCAGGTACTTAAAAATGTGCTGGGGTGGGGTGGGGCGTGGGGGAGAAAAACAGAGTTGGGGTCAGGCAGCGTGAGGGTTTCACATGCAAAACGTTTATGATGTTGCCGTGCTATGTTACGGTTCTCAGCATAGCAGCAGCAGAGACTGCGGCGTCTAATGTTCGGTGAGCATAATATTGGCTTTGGTATGCCACCTTGGGGCAGCGTCTGTTGAGGGTCCGCTGGGAGTCAAAGTATGTGATGGCTTTCCGGGGAATGTCCACACTGACCAGCGACCAGTGAACCTCCAGGTGGATGGGGATCAACAGCAGATCCTTCTGGAAGATATCCACCTGGCAGGAAGGGAGCCATAAATGTACACAAGGCATCTGGTTTCACTATTCAAATAGCGTTCCCTTACATTTTTCGTCCATCGTTTGACTCCTTCGTAGCCTTTTGTCCTTAGCTTGTCGTAGAAAAAGCTGTTGAAAAAGTGAACCTAAAGCGAGGATAGAAAAACAGAGATCACCTTGTGACACGCCGTAACGGAATCCTGGTGGAAACCTCACAGGTTTGAATTGGCCTGTGCGCACCTTCTCTGGAACCGAGTCCATGACCAGGTCGCCATACATGTTCATAATCTGAACAAAACAAGCAAAGAACAACAATGACAAACTTCTGTCGGGGGAAATCAACTATAAACCAGCAAGTTAATGGTCAGGTTAGGGTTAATCATATATACACATGCCCACAGCCATCCTTGTTTCCCGACCAAAAACGACTTCTTCTGTGATTCATCATCAAATCTCTGCGTAGGATGTCTACATGTGTTATACTACCCCCTAGCGGCCAAGGCGCATACACTTGAATGAGCAGTTCAATGCCCACTTTAGATTCCGATGTGACGGTAAGCTTACATACAAAACTGTAGAGTGCTATTTCTCTCATTAACTAACACATGACAAAGATGGTTGGTGTTTTTGGGGCACTTGAATAGATTTCCATTCATTTCAATAGGGAAATTTAATCTGAGATGCAAAGAGAATTAAATGCTTAAGGTCTTGGCCCCTCAATGAGCCGTCACCTGACTGTGGTGGAGGGATTCTGGTGTCGCAATGATTTTCGGAGCTAAGTTGTCTGGGGCTTTATGCCCCTGGCAGGATCCTGAATTGTCATCTTTGAGTTACTTGAATAAATTTAGTGACTTTTCAGGCCGATGGTTTATTGCTTGTGGTCATACCTGGTCATTGAGCCAGTTCTGTCCATAGAGAGTGCCGAGGTCATCCATGGTAAGAACGTGACGCTTGTAGTTGACTCTGAAGGTTTTGGCCAGAGCTGATCCCGAGGAACGCTGGAAGGATTGTATCAAATGTTGGACCATGGTTTTCCTAAACAGCATTCCAGGTAGAGACGGAGACAGAGAATCCTTAAGATTACATGGGACAACAAACAACAAGTTTACGGAGTGCGTCCAACCTGTGTGGCTGCGCAAAGTTCTCACTGAAGATGTCCTGAAGCCGCTCCACGATGTCTTCCACGTGGATTGGGATCAAACTGCCGTATTTCTGCAGGGATTCTTCCAGAATCCCTGTGCCATGACAAGAAGACACCAGATTTATCAGATTGCGGGATGCTGCGTGGCTGGAGCAAAATAGGCGTAAACACGGGTCAGCGGCGCAAAAGAGGTAACGGACGCTGACCTGTTACACAGCTCACGTGCTCTTCAGAAAGCGCCGGCTCTGCTTGTTTTTCCTCCACTTCCCGTCTGCCTCGGTCCCTGTACCTGTCTGGTGAGCAGCTGCTCCTCTGTTTATCTGCACAAAGGAGATGACAAACATTTCCAGTTGGTCTTTGTCCAACTTCTGGGCAATTTGACACAAGTTTTTTCAACTAGTACAACTCTTGGGGGAGTTCAGGTAGTCTTGTATTAACCACCGCAAGGACTTATGGTAGTCTGATTTTCATTGTTGCAATGTGACCCATCCGAGACAGCTGTGGGATTTGCAGCAGGTCAGGTTAATTCAGCGGATTTCAGTACCTCTACCAGCCTCTGTGAATCTCTCGTCGTCGCTGATATCGTCGTCAGTGTACAGCGTTGGACGATAGCCTTTTATCCTCCTCGGCTTGCTGTAACAATTGTACATCTGTCCTTTCAAGCCCCACCGGAGGCCGAGGGAGTACACCCGCTGGGCCCGTTGCCGCCAATTCTTCCAGTGCTGGCTCAGCCGAGAACCAAGGACGCCATGGAATCGGTGACGGCGCCGGGACCGGGTACGCTGCAGAGCCCAGAATCTGTGTAGGTGGGACTCCGATGTCTGCCGTCTCGTTCCAGTCTGGGGGATTGGTGCCGCTGCGTCTTCCTCCGTCCTCACATCTTCATCCTTTTGCGACACTCCAAAGTTTGCGTGTTGGTAATGCTGGGTGGACTGGGGGGGAAAGTCTGCCATGTCCCAGTCCACCACAGCTGCCTGCTCTTCATCCTCATCTTCTTCTACTTCTTCCTCCTCATCCTCCTCATTCTCCTCCCAGCAGCCGCCCTCAAACTCATCGTCAGCATCCTCTGCGTTGATCTGGCCCATCCTGTCCTCATCCACGTCATCCTCACCGCTCCACACCCTTTCTTTCTGACCCAGGCGGAGATGCATGGGGCTTGGAATGCTATGGTCGGACACCGGGACAATGAGGTGGTCCCCGGGAATCCCACCTATCGGCAAACATAAATATTCATTAAAAAAAAAAAAAAGAACGGCATGCTGTATGATAGCATGGTTGATACATTTGCACTTTCAATATTATCCAGTGAATGATGCAAAATTCTTTTCAAAATGCCATCAAATTTAAGGTTTGTTCCGCCCGACCCCGTCCATTTGTGTACAAACCTTTCAGGGAAAACGGCACTCAAATGTGTAATCACAAACAATATTATTCATGTTTGTATCAGTACAGCAACATTGCCTGAAGGCATTCTACATTGGATTTTTCTAGGGTGACAACATCCCTTTGCAACATATTAAAAAAAATAAAAAAAATCAGACACTTATCTGCAACAAAGTGGCCATCGATGTGCCAGACCAGATTGTCCTGGCACCTAATCATTCAAAATTAGCGCCTAAAAAATTACCTCCTCCTGTGTCTTCCTGGCCCACAGCAGTCAGACCCAGATCTCCCTGCCAGCGGTTCTGGGTCAGGCTACCCCCACTGTCTCGCATTATCCACGGACACCCCGCAACCTGCGCCAGCGCGTCACCTAAACACAAAAACAATCAGTGTAAAACCGAAAGTAGAAAGTTAAAAACAATATATAAATTTTTTTGGGGGCAT